>OX336890.1:498545-723545 GCA_946959425.1 Argyrosomus regius | reverse complement strand
CCCTTGTGGTCCTTTGTAGTTCCTTGTAGTTCCTTGTAGTTCCTTGTAGTTCCTTGTGTTCCCTTATGGTCCCTTGTGGTTCCTTGTGTTCCCTTATGGTTCCTTGTAGTTCCTTGTGTTCCCTTATGGTCCCTTATGGTCCCTTGTGGTTCCTTGTGGTCCCTTGTAGTTTCTTATGGTTCCTTGTAGTTCCTTGTGTTTCCTTGTAGTTTCTTGTGGTCCCTTGTAGTTTCTTATGGTTCCTTGTAGTTCCTTGTGTTTCCTTGTAGTTTCTTGTGGTCCCTTGTAGTTTCTTATGGTTCCTTGTAGTTCCTTGTGTTTCCTTGTAGTTTCTTGTGTTTCCTTGTAGTTTCTTATGGTTCCTTGTGGTTCCTTGTGTTTCCTTGTAGTTTCTTTTGTTTCCTTGTAGTTTCTTGTGTTTCCTTGTAGTTTCTTATGGTTCCTTGTAGTTCCTTGTGTTTCCTTGTAGTTTCTTGTGTTTCCTTGTAGTTTCTTATGGTTCCTTGTGGTTCCTTGTGTTTCCTTGTAGTTTCTTTTGTTTCCTTGTAGTTCCTTGTGTTTCCTTGTAGTTTATTTTGTTTCCTTGTAGTTTCTTGTGGTTTCTTGTGGTTTCTTGTGGTTTCTTGTGGTCCTTTGTGGTCCTTTGTGGTTCCTTGTAGTTCATTGTAGTTCCTTGTGGTCCCTTGTTTTACATTACATTATTTAACAGCAGCTAAAAAACTGAGCTATCATTAGCTAACAGCAGGTACAGTTAGCAGCAGTTTACTTTACTTCCTGTTTCCTGTGATGTCATTTCCAGGGCCCTGTAGTGCCGCCACCCCTCCCTCCAGGAGGTCTAGAAGGTGATGATGATGAAGATACCTACGAGGAGGCAGAGCCTTACATCGCTGACACAACCATGTCTAACACTGGTATGTACACACACACACACACACACACACACACACACACAGTGTTGTAAACATTGATTGTTGAACGTCTTCGTCCTCAGAGAAGGCGGACTCTGACAGCAGTCACTACGAGTCGTACGGGGACGATGATGATGATGATGATGAGGGGCCTGTGAAGGACAGAGCTCACTACATCCAATGGAGCGCCTCCCAGCCCTGCTTAAGACCCGCCCCTGAGTCCCGCCTCTGTGGTTACCTGTGGAGGAGGAAGTGGCTCGGACAGTGGACCAAACAGCTGTTCATCATCAGGAACGACGTGCTGCTGGTAAGCGTGAAGCTAAGCTAGTTACCTGTATGTTAAGACTGACTGATTGACTTTTAGCTATTAACACCTGTGTTATGTGTGTGTGTGTGTGTGTGTGTGTGTGTGTGTGTGTGTGTGTGTGTCAGTGTTATAAGTGCGCTCAGGACCTCCTCCCTCAGCTGGAGTTGAGCCTTCGAGGCTGTCAGCTCGTCTACAAGTCAAAGTGTAACAGGAAGATCCAGCACCAGCTCAAACTGGTTCTGCTGGGTTCAGAGACTCTGGTTCTGGGATACAGCAGCTTCCAGCAGGCTGATGAGTGGAAGAAGGTCAGACACACACAAACACACACACACCAAAGTGGGTTAGATCCGTCCTCACTGTCCCTCAGGTGTGTTTGTTCATGTCTGTGTGTGCAGGTGATCGAGGAGGTGAGTGTCGGAGGCGACGTGGACACACCTGGATCAAATCAGCTGCTGTCCTGCAGGGTGAGACACGCAAAGTGTCTGATTCAGCTGTTTAAGACTCTGCTGGAGTCACAGAGACTCTTAAAGGACTCAGAGAGTCTTAAAGGACTCACAGTTATAAAACGCAATGTTTTGTGTCTCTTCAGTACAGTACAGTCCTGATCGACTCTGAGGAGGAGAAACCTTCAGCTCGCTGCAGCAAAGACAAAGACAAAGGTACTGATGTCATTATGATGTCATCATAATGTCATCATGATGACATCAACATCAGCTAACAGCAGCTAGGTTACTTTACTTCCTGTTGTGTTTGATTGACAGGTGTCCTGAGTGTGATGATGAACTGTCAGTGGCAGAGTTTACTGTGTCGGGTGGAGGCCGGTCTACTCAACATGTTCGGAGAGGAGGAAGAGGAGGCGGAGGAGGAGGAGGAGGAGGAGGAGGAGGAGGAGGAGGAGGAGGTGAAGAGGGAGCGCTCACCTCAGTACACCATCCAGCTCAGAGGATGTGAGGTCAGAGCCGGACCTGACACCGACCACTCCTACAGGATCACACTGAGCATGCTCGGTGATCAGGTGGCTGTGCTGGAGGTGAGCTGACGTGAACTGAAGGAAATGATGACTCATTTTGATTGGTTCATTCAGTCACATGTTCACGTGTCCGTCCGTCCGTCAGGTCAGTAGTTCAGATGAAAAGGAACGATGGCTGAAGCTGCTGCAGGACGGAGCTGCCAATCACAGTTGCCATGACAACAAGACAGAAGAGCACACAGGTGGAGCTCTCAGGTAACAGAGTCTGATAATACACCCAGACACATGGTGATGGTAACTAAATACATTTACTCGAGTACTGTAACTGAATATAAGATCACTGTGGGTCGTTTAGGACACCTGTGGGTCGTTTAGGACACCTGTGGGTCGTTTAAGGACACCTGTGGGTCGTTTAGGACACCTGTGGGTCGTTTAAGGACACCTGTGGGTCGTTTAGGACACCTGTGGGTCGTTTAGGACACCTGTGGGTCGTTAAGGACACCTGTGGGTCGTTAAGGACACCTGCGGGTCATTAATTTGTTCGTTTTCCCTCCTCAGCGGGCTGCAGATTCGAAAGTTTCCCACCTCCAACACTTACATGGATGACCCCTTCCACCTGAGCGTGTCAGGCCGAGACCAGCCCATCTACTCCAACACCTCCGTACTGGAGCACATGGTACGTTCCGCTGTTTGTTATTATGAGTTTTAACTGGCAGCTGTGGGCTTCCGTACTCCACAGAGGTCATGTACAGGTGATGGTGATGATAATCAGTGTTTGTCATTACTTCAGCTGCACGGCTCTCAGGATTTAGTGCCATCCAAAGACTCTGTGACCTACAGCAACACCGTCTTCACCAGACACAGTGAGTCTCTGCTCATGATCAAGACTCAAAGCGTCATGTTGAATTGACATCCCTGAGTAAAGTTTGCGTGTCGCTGTGTCAGACAGGAAGTCGGTGGAGGTGGAGCGAGCCATTCAGAAGCTGGAGTTGACCGGGAAGAGGTCAGTGCCGCTGAGGGCGGGGTCAGAAATCAACCTGACGTCTGCTGGGAAGCAAAACAAGCGCACCTCTTTTCGACAGTCGCTGGCCGTCTGTACTGAGCGCGCTCAGGTAGGAAACAATACAGATAATCCTACATAGCTTTAACTCACTGGTTTCACTGGTCACTGCTATAACCTCTGCTGGTCTCTGCTGGTCTCTGCTGGTCCAGGTGGGCTTCCTGAACCCTCTGCTGCGACGGACCGCCTCGGCCAAAAACACTTTGAGACGAGCTCCTTCATCGCTGTTCATCGAACACGGGAAGGTTTTCCAGAGGAGGAAGGTCAGATTCACATCAACACTGATGTTTGATTCATACTTCTATCTACAGACCATTAAATACAACAATATACAATATAAACAACATTACATACAATATAAATATATGCAGAAATGTGCTAACATTATTATGTTAAAGTTTCCCGCCTGTCTCAGCATCACTGATGGGTGTGGTTACAGGTGTTCTCCGTTGCACCGTTCTTCCTGAGCGAGAAGAATCCACGTAACAACGTGTGTCGTTTCTGTCTTCACAGGAGTGGGAAACTAAAGCTGCTGCCTGACACCGGCCGTCACATCGATCATCACATCCCACCACGAACTGCAGATCCAAGATCCAGCAGCCACAACACACCTGTGAACACCTTATCACACACATAAACACACTCACACTTTGTTTATTAACACTAATCTGGATCCATCCACTCCAATAAACAGTATTTCATCCATTAGAGTGCATTGGTACTTCCTGTTTGTAGCAGGTAAACGTGACAATATGCTGATTATATATACGAGCAGTGAACGGGTGTTTTCCACATGACCAGTCTATAAACAGCAGCTGTGTGTTGTTATGTTGTGTATTTGTTCAGTGTGATGACTTATTGTGAATTTCAGGAAGCACATTTGTGTCGTTAAATCCCACTTTGTCTCTTTGATTTGTGTTTGTGTTGTAAACAGTGTTGGAACTTTAGTAACTTTAGTAAAAGTACTGAGAAAATACTCCACTACAAGTACCAACATTCAAAACATCAAAGTACAAATCAGTGTTTGTTTCAGTGTAATCCCACTGTGACTCTCCTCTGCCATTATGTCCATAGAGGATGCAGAGCCCGGTTATATTAGCTGCTCGCACAGCTCAGGTTCTGGCATGACACCGGCGCACTGTAATACCCGTGTACACACCAACACTGCCCCAGTGCTCTGAGTAATGTTCCAGCTAACTGAGCTAACTAATGCTTAGAGCAGCTACAGTTGGCTGCAGTTTACGTTATTGTCCGGCAGCTTCTTAACTTTGTCTGTCAATGTCCTCTTCACTCTCTTAGTCTCTGCCATGAGCAACATTAGCTTAGCTACATTGCCCGCTCGTCCAGCTCCGGTTCTGCAACAACACCGGCACCGCTCCCCCGTCAGCATTCACCCGTCAGCGCCCCGGGCCTGTAAACCTCCTCCTCTTGCTCTGAGCTCACATTAGCTAACAGCAGCTACAGTTGGCAGCAGTTTACTGTCTATCAGGAAACTCCTTCACTTCATCACAAACATTCAACAACTGTAATCTGAACTGAATCCGATAAATGTTGTGGAGTAAAGAGTATAAAGTAGCATAAAACAGCACCTGACTTCATGTACTTAGTTACTTTCCAGCACTGGTTATAACTCAAAGAGTATCTGTTCTCACTACGATGTCATTATTGTCTATGAATTATTGATTTATGATTATCACTCATTTGTATGATTTTGATATTTACTGGATTTTATAATAATCTCAGGAGAATATTTATCTGCTGACTAAACACTGATCTGTAAAATGATTCTGTAATAATAAAGATTTTTACCATCCTTTCTGCTTTTATTTTGAAATTACAACAGAGGAAGAAGTATATCATTGTAAATTGGTGTTTACATGGATAGTACAGGAGTACGGTAGCAATATTTACATACTTGTACTTCAGTAAAGAGAGTTCTGCTTGTAACAGAGTATTTTTCAGTTGTAGTATTAATACTTTTACTTCAGTAAGGAGAGTTCTGCTTGTAACAGAGTATTTTTCAGTTGTAGTATTAATACTTTTACTTCAGTAAGGAGAGTTCTGCTTGTAACAGAGTATTTTTCAGTTGTAGTATTAATACTTTTACTTCAGTAAAGAGAGTTCTGCTTGTAACAGAGTATTTTTCAGTTGTAGTATTAATACTTTTACTTCAGTAAGGAGAGTTCTGCTTGTAACAGAGTATTTTTCAGGTGTAGTATTAATACCTTTCCTACTCTCGTCCGCTGGGCGGCAGTAGACGCCTGTAAATCTCGCGTTGTTTCCGCTGTTCTCGCCGGAGAAGAAGAATCGCGGAAGAGGAGGCAGGTTTCCTGACGGCTCACCGGGCTAACCAGCTAACAAAGATAACTAGCAGTCTGACCAGCTTTAACCAGCTTTAACCAGTCTACAGGTTAGAGAGAGACCCGGACCAAAGGTAAGACACCGGGGTTCACAGCACAGCCTGTCTGTCTGCTTCAGTATTTCACGGTGGCGTCCTGCTGTTAGCCTGTTAGCAAGGCGTAGACAGGACTGCGGCTAATTAGCCGGTTAGCTCCGGAGCTAAACTAAGCTAAGCTAACAGAGGGAGTCAGCTGACTGAGCCTGACATGGCTGCTCTCATCCGGCAGGACTGTCCCGGTGTTTACAGCCGAGCTTCGTGTTTACAGCTTAGCTGAGCTCAGTGTGTGTTCAGCCGGCTGTTGTCCGGTTTAACGGCTCGTGTCGGCGGATTAAACGGAGCCCGGTTCCGGTTCGGACTGTCAGACAGGGTGTGGACTCGGTGTGGACTCTGTGTGGACTCACACTCTGTTTATCTGTTTCACAGAATCAAGATGACAGCCGCACCTTACAACTACTCCTACATCTTCAAGTACATCATCATCGGTGAGTCACGTCATGTTTACGTGTTTACATCAGCTGATGACGAAATATTTAATTATTAACTTCAGTAAAAAAAATACTTATTTAAACTAATTATTATTTTTATTCTGGATCAATCAGCTGATTATTTTTTGATTAGTTTGTAAAAAATTATGCAAATGAGCCAAGAATATAATCATAATGGACCTTTTCTAAACCCCGCCCCGTTTTGCTCTGTGCTCCAATCACAGTCGAGCAAAGCCTCGATCGACTTCCTCTTTTCCTGTACTTAGATATGCTACGCTACGTTAGCTACGCGTTAGCTCGTCTGCATTGGAAATAAAACCACATTTAATTAGATAAAAATTAGATCTTAAGTTGGCTAATGTCAACAATAGGCTAGATTAACAATGCCGACGTTAATCATTATTTTGGCACTTTGGTTCCAGCTTACATTTTTCTCGGTCTCATATCTAATGTTCTTTTAATTTAGGCTGCATGTAGGCTAGTAATGATTACTTTGTTTGTGGGTGTTCAAAGTCATGTCAGGGAGGTTCGTTCCTCCAGATTCCAGGAGATTGGATCTCAATAAGCGGGAGACTCCTGGAACTTCCAGGAGAGTTGGGGTGTCTGGATAAAGAAAGGCTTAAAAAGGAAAATTTCCTCCCGTTTGGCGTGCCCCACCTGTCACGTCTCTATTCCCCACCAGTAGGGGGCGCCCCACACTTTGAGAGCCGCGGCATTAATGGTTAGTTAGCGAGTTGCCTAGCGTTTTGCTAGTTATCTGATTTACATCAAAACATTAGCGATCTAGTTAACTAGCTATCTAACTAGCAGGCTAAGGATTGATGCGGATTGTTTTGCAACATTAGCTGACTTAAGATGTGAGGTCATGACGAGCTAACACGTAGCATATCTAAGCTGACTGGAGAAACTAAAGCTGACAGCACAAACAGGAAGTCTTCTGTATGTTTCTATATTTGTCCGTCTGCATGTCACAGGCTGATCACAGCACGAGTTTTTAAATGGATTTTCTCCCTTCAGACAGCGATCTGCTCGAGCTGTTTCTGTGAACATTGATTTCCAGAGACTTGTTAACGCTTAAACAACTGAGAGGTGTCACGAGTTACATGTGCTGCTGTGGTTCAAGTCCTCGCTCTTCATGTTCAACTACTACTCCCAGGGTGCATTTCTCCAACAAACATCCAAACACAGAGCAAGCCAAATGAATAAATAAATAAATCTCTGATTCTGGATCAGATGCCTGCTTCACCTCTAGCAGCTGAGGCTCATGGGTATTGTAGTATTAGGTCAATCTACCAAACTGAGAGACGGAAACGTGATTCCTAAGATCACCTACTGCTGATCTCCTGAAACATCTCCTAATCTTCACAGACGGACGAGTGTTCAGAGTGACATATTTGGGGGTTTTTTCAGGAGCTGCTGCTGTGACCTTTGACCTTTGATCTCTTCTTCTCTCTCCAGGTGACATGGGAGTCGGGAAGTCTTGTCTGCTGCATCAGTTCACAGAGAAGAAATGTGAGTCCTGCTTCTGTTCATCATTGAGCTGCTGGACATGTCCACTTCCCGTGTTGTAATGATGTGTATTGTGTGTGTGTGTGTGTGTGTGTGTGTGTGTGTGTGTGTGTGTGTGTGTGTGTGTGTGTGCAGTCATGGCGGACTGTCCTCACACCATCGGCGTGGAGTTCGGGACAAGGATCATGGAGGTCCACGGTCAGAAGGTGAAGCTGCAGATCTGGGACACGGCCGGTCAGGAGCGCTTCAGGGCCGTCACCAGGTCCTATTACAGAGGGGCCGCCGGGGCCCTCATGGTCTATGACATCACCAGGTACTGATGGGAGGGGGGCGGGGCTTGTAGGTGATGTCACACGGTTTGACGTTTTGATGAGTAACTTTTGTGTCTTTTTGTCTTCAGGAGAAGTACTTATAATCACCTGAGCAGCTGGTTGACGGACGCCAGGAACCTGACCAACCCAAACACAGTGAGTACACGCACACACACACACACACACACACACACACACACACACGCACGCACACGTACTACATGTTCAGAGTGGGAACCACACATGCAGATACCATCACATACCAGGCACTTGAGCACTTGAAGGGTTGACGAGGCAGGACCAAAAAATATGATCAGCTGTTAATTGTTGATTCTGATGTCCAGTTTGTTTTAATTTTATTTTTGGGGTTTAACAAACGTCACACAGTTCAAACAACAAAAGTCTCTCCACATTCTCGAGTTTGTCGTCGTCTGGGTGTGAATTATGAGAGACCATTCCTCCGGGGCAGGATTTCAATATCGAGTTCTCTTTCCCACTTTTCTTTTAGTCTGTTGAGTCGTTCTTCATCAGTGAAATACTTTAATTCAGATTCACAATAATTCATTGGTGGATTCTGAGTTGTGCGTTTGGATGAACGTCTAATCTGTGCTGAAACGTCAGAAAGTAATGAGTCGAGGTGAGGCTGAGGTGACGTCACAGGTGAGGTTCCTGACGACGTTCCTATAGCTGATAGTGTCAGGAGAAAGTCCTGGAAATAACAGTGTGTCAGTCGTAACTTTAACGGACGGTGTAAACAAACCGAGCATGTCTCCGTCATGTCGTGGTCACGATGTTGTTTTGGTCCGCTCTCCGCGACTTCAAACTCCACCAGGAGCATCCAGACTTTAACGTGTTCAGATTTGGTCATTTTTCTGGTTTATGTTCAGGTTAATCGTACTCAGAATGACGTCCTCACCTGTGTGTGTGTGTGTCCGTGTGTCCAGGTGATCATCTTGATTGGTAACAAGGCTGACCTGGAGGCTCAGAGAGACGTGACGTACGAAGAGGCCAAACAGTTTGCTGAAGAGAACGGTGAGAATAGTTTGTGACGTATATGAGACTAAAGATTAAAACAGGAAATCATGCTGATCATCTGATCTTTACTTCCTTTTATCGATCAGGTTTGCTGTTTCTAGAGGCCAGCGCTAAGACGTAAGTACACAACCGTCTACCTTCCAGTGAACACGGCCGGACCGAACAGAACCTCTGAACCAGCAGTGTCCAGTCTAACAGTGAATACAGTAACAGAACCTCTGAACCAGCAGTGTCCAGTCTAACAGTGAATACAGCAACAGAACCTCTGAACCAGCAGTGTCCAGTCTAACAGTGAATACAGTAACAGAACCTCTGAACCAGCAGTGTCCAGTCTAACAGTGAATACAGCAACAGAACCTCTGAACCAGCAGTGTCCAGTCTAACAGTGAATACAGCAACAGAACCTCTGAACCAGCAGTGTCCAGTCTAACAGTGAATACAGCAACAGAACCTCTGAACCAGCAGTGTCCAGTCTAACAGTGAATACAGCAGCCTACCGAGGTGGTTTTCTTGCCGGGTTTGGCTCCTGGCATCCCGGGCTGAGTCAGTTCAGTTAGCTACACGGCTGACCGAGCTAACCACAGTTAGCGCTTCACTACTTATCAATGTTTACATCATAAAGTCTGTAAATCACCTCAACCTCACCTGTTGGTCTCAGAGGCTGTGCTAGAAACCGGTCCGGTTGTGTTGCCTGCTAACGGCAGATTCAGTTCATTATCGGTTAGCTACTTTAGCGAAGTGGTTACACCAAGTTTGACTTCATGACTTTAATGTGTTTCCTCAGAGGGGAGAATGTTGAAGAGGCCTTCCTGGAAGCAGCAAAGAGGATCTACCAGAACATCCAAGATGGCAGTCTGGACCTGAATGCTGCCGAGTCGGGAGTCCAGCACAAACCGTCTGCGCCGCAAGGAGGTCGTCTGAACGCCGACAGCCAGCCGGCCAAAGAAGGCTGCAGTTGCTAACCACAGACAGAAACTACAGACCCATCAGACGGACGGACGGACACAGATACGTACACAGAGATCCTCTCCACCACACACCAACATGCGTCTTCTATCCAGACTGCATCAAACCAGATTTAGCTCCAGAACTCAGACCATTACCCAAAACTAGATTCAACCACCCCCACCCAATCAAATATTTACCCTCAGGACACCCTCAGCCAACTCCATAAACCTACAACTACCACCTCTGGATCAGTGTTGGACAACTACCAAATCAGGACTGTCCTAGACCTGAACTGGATCACTGTCTCCTCAAAATGTGTCCCACAGGTTAGCTCCCAACCACTCCTGATCCACACCTAATCCAAGAGACCAATGAAGATACAAGGTTTAAATATGGACCAACTTGGAGCCCAAATTTGGGTTGCCTTTGTTCCAAGTCAAGGCTTAAGCTGGTCCATCCCTAGTCCATCCAATCCAATCTGGACTGCTCTAACCCCACAATCCTTTTCCAAAAGACTGGACTGACCTTCGAACCTCGTTCTTCTGGAGTGCCGTTGGCCTGATCCAAGTGAGGGAAGTTCAACTTTGGGACAAGCCTGGTCTCAAGTTTAACACATTGATAACTCAAAAGACAAATAAAGATACGAGGCTCAAATTTGAACCAGCCTACAGCCCAAAACTGGACTACTCACCAACAGGGGTCGCCTTATTTCTAAATCTGGACATTGCAATGGACAGATTCAGAGCATAGGCTTAAGATGAACCACCTGGTCCAAGTCAAGACTGCCTTCAGCTTACATCCAGGCATGCTTGACCCAAAGGTAGGCCAATGATGATTACTCTAAACCCAAAAAAGACAGCCCATTTCCTGGACTAACCTCCGGACCAGTTAGTCCAAACTTCCCTGCAAATGTGGACGACCCTTCAAATTCAGAAATTCCTTCGGAATCCAGAAAATCCAGAACTTTTGGATTTATAGTCGTACTTATGTCTTATCCCATCATTTCTTAGAAGAGTCTTTAAAATTCAGTAACCCGGACTTCTTCCTCTGCTCGAGCTCATGCTCATGCTCCTCATCCATCCGCACCGTGTTGGTAATCTGGATCAGAAGACGCATTTGCGCTCGAGTTGTGGAGACTTCTTGAATCGGTTCTTGTGGGTCAGATGATGAGTTTCTGGAGGCATTTCCAGCTGTGTTCACACCTGAAGCTGATGATGCAGTTTTATGAATGCAGGTTAAAGGGGAACTCCACTGATTGCACATGCTTAGATGAGCCTCTAAAGATGTTTGCGTAACGTCTTTCTAAAGTCAGGTGGCGTCTTTACAGAGTTTGACCCATATTATTTACTAAAAGTCAGGATAATTCTGCCTTTGCTCCTTCAGTTCTGAGCCGTCTTTCTCGTAAATTCCCCAAACTTTATGAAAGTTCGCACGTCGGCCTACGTCTAAATCACTGGAGTACCTCTTTAATCCTTCGCTTGAAAAGATCGTGAAGTGGTGCCAGAATAGGATCTCGGTACACATAGACATAAACATATTTCACACACAAGTTTGTACATGAAAAGCATTAAAACGTCTTCACGGGTCCAAAACTGACCTGTGGAAACCCAACAAGAATCCAACGTGGATAGAAATTCATTTTTAGAATCTGAAAAGTGCCCGTGGACACAGAGACCGACCAAATTAAAGTGATTCGGACCAAGCCTTACTTGGGTCCAGGGGTCAGGTCTTTGGACCCTTGAAGACCTCTCACAAACATATATATATATATTATTCACAGTCTACCCAGTAACCAAACCCACCATCTCTGCATCTCAACACTTTGCCTTTTTAAAACCATTTTAACTGAATAACTTCGTTTAAGGCGACTTTGAATATTGATCGTTCTGTGGAGAGACTAAAGCAACTGATCGATGATGAAGGAAGAATGACTTACCTGAACCAGAATGTCACGACTGGTCCCTCAGTGGATCTCAAGTTCAGGATAGATTTTTATTAAATTTTTCTTGTTAATGTTTTTTTTTTTCTAACGTGTTTCCAAATATATATATATACAGTATATTTTCGATGTCACAGCTCCCCCTTGTGGCCATTTTCTTGCCTCCCTCCTTGTTTAAGTGTGAGGGAAGAAAAATGACGGAAGTGGAAGCAACGCAGATTGTTTTTAATTTATTACTGCCTGTTTTTGTTTTGTTCGTTTGGTTTTCTCTTCAACGTTAGGCCGGGATAATTACACTTTACTTGAATGCATTACTCTCTGGTTCATCACACCTGCAATGAATGCGTCACGAGTCTTAACTTCCTCATAGTTCACGTGGAAACTGAACATTGTTTATCTCTGCAAAAGTTATGAAACAGTAAGTGAAATGCCTTCCAATGAAACGTTTCCTGTAAGCGTGATCCGGTTCAACTCAACTCAAGTCCCGCGCCTTGAAGTCCTGAAGTGCTTTAACCTTTCCTCCAAATGATTAAATGTAAAGTTAAACTGGTGTTTAGAGTTTAACCCTGGTTCTCCCAGTAGAACTGGATTGGTCAGTAAATTTTGTTCCATTTGAAGCATTCCAGCGCTAAACTAAACACCAGAACTTAAACACGTCATATTTGATTCAGTGTTCGATTGATCGATTAACGCAGCTTTGACCTGATTCTGCTTTTTAATGTCCAATTTACACTAAATGGATTAAACTTCCAGTTTATGTGCAGTGTCTGCAGCACAAATAAATGTCAGTTAAATAAAAACGTAAACACAGAGAAGATGTTTTTAAAAGCCTGAGAAATGTTTCCCATCGAGGTCCCAGAAGCAACAAATGTCACCAACAAACTGTTCGATGAATCAAATTCTGAATTATTACACAAGTAAAAAGTCAAAGTACAAAGTTTAATAAGTTATTGGTTTTTCCGTGTTTATAAAAATTTGAAATTTTGAGATGAAAGTAAAAAAATATATAAATAGACAAATGTTAATTAAAGAAAGTAAAATTCAGAATTATAAAAGCACCGATGGTGAGTCAGATATTTTTAAAGATAATGTTACCAGCTCATAATCACAATTAAGTTAGAATTCTGACTTCACATTAATATTTAGATTTGTGTTTTTGCCTTGCAGAAAAAAATCTTAAAAAGAAAGTCAAAATTTAAAATTCATACGTGATCCTTTGGTCGCAATTTTTATTATTGTCAGTCGTTGGTTGTAATTTGTTCGTTAGGATAAAATGAGTTTTTCATTATTTAAATCTTAAATTAAAGTGACTGAACTCTCAGTTTCTAAATTAATCGTGACATTTGTCTCCTCTGGGACTCCGTACTCTTGTGCTGTAGTTGTGAATGAAAGTTTATTTAGAATTTTAAAAAAGGCCGTTGCTGTGGTACCGCTGTGATACCGCGGTCCAGATTCTGGCCCGGTGGAGTCTTGCTCAGATCCCGTGTACATATCCAGTCAAAACTGAAGTGTTAAAGGTTGTTCAGACCAGTTCTGTTGGTGCGTCCTGAGAACTCAAAACACCCAAACTGGTTTTCAAACTGTGTCCACATTTGTCTGAATGGGGGTGTGATTTTACTCTTGGCTGTCCTCTGATTGGTGGACAGCAGCCTTCTTCAACTGTGATGCTTGATTTATGAATGAAGCCCTGCGCTCACTTTTAAAAAAACAAACAACACATGGGACTCTGTTCTCGTTGCTTTTTATCACTTAATAACCCGCACGTCGCATTCGCTGAGGAGCAAAAACATTTTTTTTAATGAAAGATCGTTAATTTCCTCGTTGACGCCTGTGTGTGTTTTTTAAATTTTACCACAGAAGATTTTAACAAGTTTCCACGAACCAAAGTGTCACAGAAGTCAACAAGAAGTCACAAAATCTACAGAAACAAACTCTAAAAGTTTTGTTGTGACCGCCGCCTTAAGCTTCTCTTCTCACCAAAGCATTGAGTTAAATAAATAAGAGTAGCAGTGACGGGACTGTAGGGGGCAGTGTTGTCGCCTTTTAAATACGTTCCACCAAATTCTTAAATTTGATCGTTGATCTGGGAGGACGTCTACAAACACATAACAGCTACATTTCTTTTTTAACATTAAATGCTTGTAACAAAAATAAAAACTGAGTTTTTAAAGGATTCAGTACGTTTGTAGCAAAAGCAGCGTTTTAATCAGCCAGATGGGGGCGCTGTAAATCAGGCAGACTCAAAGAATGACCCCCGCCGTCTGGCTGTAACATGCTCTGTACATTTTATTTTCTTTCTGTAATGTCTGCTGATTTTTTTCTGTCTGCTAAAGTAACAAACGTGCTTCTTTTACGATTATTTATGTTCTCAATCTGTAATTATTTTCAGCTGTACCTTTTCATTGTACGACCATGGGGATTCAGTTATTTGTAAATAAAGTATATATACTGTATATACTCTGATGACTCGTGAGGAGTCGCTGTGGTTCTTTTAAGTTCAGTACATATGAAGATCAGATATCTGTTAATATACTTTATACCTTTTCTTTGATCAAATATTTAACAGCAACAAAACTGCTGTTTGGTTAAACATAAATAAAAGTTTATCCATGTAGGATCATTTCCATAATGTTGCCAAACATTTACAACAATCTGAGTGTTGGTAGCAACAAAAACATTTTTAATTGACGTACTTTGATGATTCATAATCACCTTGAAGGATTACTTTAAGTTTCACAGCTTTTCAGAAATTATCTTATCGGTGACTTACACACACAAAAATACGTTACGTGTATTTGTTTCTTATTTATGAATCCAAAGATATTTAGAGTTTAGAATGTGCCTGATTATAGAACCTGATTCATCACGAAAATATAGAACATGTAAACAAATATGAATAAGTCCACTGGAAGTCAACTTTAATAAATAATACATCTCAATTTACAATTTCAGCTTTCATTAATGGATATTCTGTGTTACGGAGCTGTTAGACCGCCTCGTTAATACAGGTGTGTACCTCGTTAATACAGGTGTGTTCGTTTGTGTTCAAACAGTTCAGTGAGCTCAGAGAAAATGTTTTTGCAGACTAAAGGTGGACTAATGTGGACTGAAGAGGAATATTCCGTTAGATAAAAACATGTTGTTCATTTTGATTCCATCGATCTTTGTTCAACACATTTTGACTTTTGGACTTTAAACGCTGTGGAGTTACTGGAAGTGTTCGGATCATCCTCCATCAGCTGTGCAGGTGAGGCGCTGATACAAAATAAATGTGAAGTTATGAGGCCAATCTGTCCATGGAGGATCTCTGTCAGCAGATATCTGAGTCACTACAAGACTGAACTAACAAAGCAGTTTAGAGTTTATATGTGAGTATTTATTCAGTTTGGGGACCTCCATGATCTCCATACGCTCTGACGGGACTAGAAAATTGAACAGTTGCGAGGTCGTTACTAAGGCTCGGGCTACTTGCTGGAGTAGTGAACTATGTTCCATTACATATAGTGTTGTGGAGAAATTGCTGAAAGTCAATGGCAGCAGGTCAGGAGGGCAGAAAGTGTTCAGGAGCCTCTGATGTCTTATGCTGTAATATTTATTGAAGCTTGATCAAGGTGAATCAGAGACATCCTCACATACAGTCTGGTATGCAAATGAGTCGGTCTCTATTCTGCTCAGCTTGCTGGTGGTCAGACTTTAAACTCTACAGATGACGCCACAAATACAAAGGAATGCGTTTACCCATGTTAGTGTTCACCTTCAGCACATTCTAGTCTGGAGACACTGTGGTCTGTTCATGTTAATGGAACGTCAACAGTTAGCTATCTATTATGTCTATGAGGCAACATTCAGTTTCTTCGACCCTGGTCAGCAGGCAGGTCTGAGATAGGCTGGCACCTGCACTCCTCCTGCACTCCAAACAGCAGCCTCGCATACTGAAGAGAGAGCGTCTTCTCTGATCTGGCTTAGTGCCGTCACCGTCTATGACCCCAAGGCCCATGCACGGCCCTGTGTACCCAAAGGATAGAAAATTCCATAACATATAGGAGTCCACTACTGTGACTGATAGTTTCCAGGTATTAGTCAGACCCCGTGTATCTCCATGGAAACAGAGAAATGTTCATTTTGAGAGTTAATTGCCTTAAAACATGAAAATCTTTTGATTATCTTATTTACGTTGGTAAATCACAATATTACATGAGAGGGTGTGCTTTAACGTAAATTCATGTTAATTTGTCTTTAAAAAAATAAATTGAGTTTTGTTTGAAATCAACTATTTAAACTTGAATATTAGATAAAAATTGCTTAATTAAAAAAGCCTCTTAAGGAGGTGGTTAAATCAGAGAGATGATCTGATTTCAAAAGTTTTGTTGTGTTTCAGACTCTTGGTCCTGATCTGGCGTGGGCCGACGTGGAGTCATGAGTGACGGCACACTGGACCTTCTTCTGTCGCGTTGCCTTCAGGAAACGTAGGTGCTGTGACAACTATGACTCAAAACTTTGTCTGAAATCTGTTTGAAAAGATGTGTCAGAGCTGTAAGCAGCACACACTGAATCACATTAATCTCATATTCTGGAGTTATCACATTTTAAAAGACTTATGGGGACGTATGTTTTACGGGGACGTAATGCTGAAATAGAGTTTGAGTTTGTTTCTTTATTCTGGAGAAGAAAAATCTCAAATTGTGAGTTTTGATTTTGTTTATTTTATTAGTTTAACGTGAACAAACTCAAACTGGACAGATGTTGGTACAGAGAACAGAAGTTTATTTGAGCACATCGTGGTTATTCTGAGTTGTGGCTCGGTTTATCAGGAACATCGAGCTCAAACTTAATTTTAAGCATGTAGCTTCCATGACCCGGGTGGCACTGTGCTGGTTTCAGACCCGAACCTCCGACCCCCGTTCTGTGGACCCGGTTGGACAGCTCAGAGCGCCACCATCAGGTGAAATGAAGTGAAACAGTTTCAGGAGTGTCTGTGTCGACGAGCCGCGAGGAACGTTTAATCAACATTTATTCAACCTCAGAGCTGCAGACATGACAACATTTAAAGGACTCGAGACCTGAACCAACGTCCACGCCGCAGGTGACAGGAAACCACCTGAGGTCAGAAGACTTCCTGTGTGAGAAAGGCGATGATAAAAAAAAAAAAAGTCTGCTGACCTCACAGCCGGCTCACAGTTCTGATTGGCTGCAGAGGCTGTGACATCACGACGTGGCTCTGCTCTTGGTGGCAGGCTCCGTCTCCTGCTCGTACTCGATCTCCACGTACGCTCGCTTCTTCCTCGCCGCCGAGCCGTTAGCCGGAGATTTGCCTTTAGACCTCGAGGCCTTCGCCTTCGTCTCCATCTCCATCTCCATCTCCTCCTCATCCTCCTCCTCCTCTTCTTCACTGGACTCCTCCTCTTCATCGTCCTGCTCCTCCTCATCGCTGCTCGTCCTCAGTTTGTTCATGTCCTGAAAGAGAGAGAGAGAGACAGGTGAGGACAGACAGGTAAAGAGAGAGAGACAGGTGAGGACAGACAGGTAAAGAGAGAGAGACAGACAGACAGACAGGTGAAGAGAGACAGACAGGTGAGGAAAGACAGGTGAGGAGAGACAGACAGGTGAGATTACCTCAAAGTCGCTCAGGTCGCTCTCCTCCACCTCTTCTTCTACAAACTCTCTTTTCCCGACGTCCTGCAGAAACAGTACGAGATCACAGTCCTCAGATTGTACTCTAAACAGATACACTGTGTGTGTGTGTGTGTGTGTGCGTGTGCGTGTGTGAGACGATCAAAGTGTCCTTCATCACCTCGTCATCTTCCTCCTCCTCCTCCTCCTCCTCCTCCTCCTCCTCTTCCTCGCTCTCTTCATCCTGTTGCTCCAGAGCTCTGTCGAAGGCGTGAACTGGGAAGTTGTAGATGTCTCCATACTGTCAACACACACACACATCAAGTTTAACACCACGACACACTCAGGACCTCCACCTGCTCCACCTGGACTCTTCAAGTCTGTACGTTTGTGACATCATACCGTTCCCTGTTTGAGTCTCTCCAGCAGCTCCTTCTCGATGGCGTTATCCAGCTGAGCCGCGATCAGAGCTTTCTCCTGCAAACACGAGAGACGAGTTAAAGACGAGTTAAAGACACGTTAGACGAGTTAAAGACACGTTAGACAAGGTTAAACATGAGTTAAAGACACGTTAGACAAGTTAAAGACACGTTAGATGAGTTAAAGACGAGTTAAAGACACGTTAGATGAGTTAAAGACACGTCAAACAAGGTTAAAGATGAGTTAAAGACACGTTAGACGAGTTAAAGACACGTTAGATGAGTTAAAGACGAGTTAAAGACACGTTAGACGAGTTAAAGACGAGTTAAAGACACGTTAGATGAGTTAAAGACACGTTAGACGAGTTAAAGACGAGTTAAAGACACGTTAGACGAGTTAAAGACGAGTTAAAGACACATTAGATGAGTTAAAGACACGTTAGATGAGTTAAAGACACGTTAGACGAGTTAAAGACACGTTAGACGAGTTAAAGACGAGTTAAAGACACGTTAGACGAGTTAAAGACACGTTAGACGAGTTAAAGACGAGTTAAAGACGAGTTAAAGACACGTTAGACGAGTTAAAGACGAGTTAAAGACACGTTAGACGAGTTAAAGACACGTTAGACGAGTTAAAGACACGTTAGACAAGGTTAAAGATGAGTTAGACACGTCAGACAAGGTTAAAGATGAGTTAAAGACACGTTAGACGAGTTAAAGACACGTTAGACGAGTTAAAGACACGTCAGACAAGGTTAAAGATGAGTTAAAGACACGTTAGACGAGTTAAAGACACGTTAGACGAGTTAAAGACACGTTAGACAAGGTTAAAGACGAGTTAGACACGTCAGACAAGGTTAAAGATGAGTTAAAGACACGTTAGACGAGTTAAAGACACATCAGACGAGTTAAAGACACGTTAGACAAGGTTAAAGATGAGTTAAAGACACGTTAGACGAGTTAAAGACACATCAGACGAGTTAAAGACACGTCAGACAAGGTTAAAGATGAGTTAAAGACACGTTAGACGAGTTAAAGACACATCAGACGAGTTAAAGACACGTTAGACAAGGTTAAAGACGAGTTAGACACGTCAGACAAGGTTAAAGATGAGTTAAAGACACGTTAGACGAGTTAAAGACACATCAGACGAGTTAAAGACGAGTTAAAGACACGTTAGACGAGTTAAGAAGAAGAGTTTAATCATCGTCACCTCTTTCCTCTTCTCTCTCCTCTCCACCTTCCTGCTGAGAGGAACCAACTTCCTCCTGAAAGACACAAACAGAGTTTAAACGGTCGGATCGGGTCGGGTCGGTACATTAGGTTGGTATCGTGTCAGTGTGGTACTTTCACGTCACTTACTGTCTCTTCAGCACCAGTTTGCGCATGCGGATCAGGTACTGGGTGATTTTGGTGAAGCGTTGTTTACATTTGTGTCGGATGAATCGAGGCCAGTAGATCAGATTCTCATCGATCTGTTCCAGAGCTTTCTCATAGTTCTTACTGAGCTTCACCTGCACACACACACACACACACACACACACACACACACACATATATAAAACTCATACCTGATACAAAGCAGCTGGCCTGTGCTAACGTGTACACAGAGAAGCTGACAGGTTAGAGTTCAGCCGTGCTGACGTTCAGAGTAACAGAACTGATTCTGTAACGCATCTCAAACGTTACTGGTTAACGTTCATAAAACGTATTGAGCGCTCACCTTCTCCCACATCTTGGCGGGAAACGCTGCTCTCTCGATCACCTTCATGTAGAGGAAACACTGACCTGAGGAGGAGACACACACATCGTTAACAGACGGACTCATTAGTCGTGTTCATCACATTTCACCCCTGATGGTCGAAGACTGACATGTTACCATGGTAACAGCTGTAAAAACAGAGCCCTGTGCTCACCTTTCTCCTCTCTGATGGTGGCGTACTGACTGTTGGCCAGCGGACACGACGAGCGGTTGCACAGTCCGGTGATGTTGTACTCATTTCGACAGAAGCCCTGACTCTTCGTCCTGGAGGCAGACGGAGAGAGGAGACGTCACGTGACCTCCACGGTCCAACACATGAACTACATCACTCATAACTACATGAACTACATCACTCATAACTACATGAACTACATGAACTACATCACTCATAACTACATGAACTACATCACTCATAACTACATGAACTACATGAACTACATGAACTACATCACTCATAACTACATGAACTACATACACTCATAAACTACATGAACTACATCAAACACAGAACTACATCACTCATAACTACATGAACTACATGAACTACATCACTCATAACTACATGAACTACATCACTCATAACTACATGAACTACATCACTCATAACTACATGAACTACATGAACTACATCACTCATAACTACATGAACTACATCACTCATAAACTACATGAACTACATCACTCATAACTACATGAACTACATGAACTACATACTCATGAACTACATAACACTCACTCATAACTACATGAACTACATGAACTACATCACTCATAACTACATGAACTACATGAACTACATCACTACATGAAACTACATGAACTACATCACTCATAACTACATGAACTACATCACTCACTCATAACTACATGAACTACATCACTCATAACTACATGAACTACATCACTTATAACTACATGAACTACATGAACTACATCACTTATAACTACATGAACTACATGAACTACATCACTCATAACTACATGAACTACATGAACTACATCACTCATAACTACATGAACTACATCACTCATAACTACATGAACTACATCACTCATAACTACATGAACTACATCACTCATAACTACATGAACTACATGAACTACATCAACTACATCACTCATAACTACATGAACTACATGAACTACATCACTCATAACTACATGAACTACATCACTCATAACTACATGAACTACATCACTCATAACTACATGAACTACATCACTCATAACTACATGAACTACATCACTCATAACTACATGAACTACATCACTCATAACTAACATGAACTACATCACTTATAACTACATGAACTACATGAACTACATCACTTAAATGAACTACATCACTCAATAACTACATGAACTACATGAACTACATCACATCACTCATAACTACATGAACTACATCACTACATAACTACATGAACTACATCACTCATAACTACATGAACTACATCACTCATAACTACATGAACTACATGAACTACATCACTCATAACTACATGAACTACATGAACTACATCAACTACATACTTAACTACATGAACTACATGAACTACATCACTCATAACTACATGAACTACATGAACTACATCACTCATAACTACATGAACTACATCAACTCATAACTACATGAACTACATCACTCATAACTACATGAACTACATCACTCATAACTACATGAACTACATCACTCATAACTACATGAACTACATCACTCATAACTACATGAACTACATGAACTACATCACTCATAACTACATGAACTACATGAACTACATCACTCATAACTACATGAACTACATGAACTACATCACTCATAACTACATGAACTACATGAACTACATCACTCATAACTACATGAACTACATGAACTACATCACTCATAACTACATGAACTACATGAACTACATCACTCATAACTACATGAACTACATCACTCATAACTACATGAACTACATCACTCATAACTACATGAACTACATCACTCATAACTACATGAACTACATCACTCATAACTACATGAACTACATGAACTACATCACTCATAACTACATGAACTACATCACTCATAACTACATGAACTACATCACCATAACTACATGAACTACATCACTCATAACTACATGAACTACAAACACATCACTCATAACTACATGAACTACATGAACTACATCACTCATAACTACATGAACTACATCACTCATAACTACATGAACTACATGAACTACATCACTCATAACTACATGAACTACATCACTCATAACTACATGAACTACATCACTCATAACTACATGAACTACATCACTTATAACTACATGAACTACATGAACTACATCACTTATAACTACATGAACTACATGAACTACATCACTCATAACTACATGAACTACATGAACTACATCACTCATAACTACATGAACTACATCACTCATAACTACATGAACTACATCACTCATAACTACATGAACTACATGAACTACATCACTCATAACTACATGAACTACATGAACTACATCACTCATAACTACATGAACTACATGAACTACATCACTCATAACTACATGAACTACATCACTCATAACTACATGAACTACATCACTCATAACTACATGAACTACATCACTCATAACTACATGAACTACATCACTTATAACTACATGAACTACATGAACTACATGAACTACATCACTTATAACTACATGAACTACATGAACTACATGAACTACATCACTCATAACTACATGAACTACATCACTCATAACTACATGAACTACATCACTCATAACTACATGAACTACATCACTCATAACTACATGAACTACATCACTTATAACTACATGAACTACATGAACTACATCACTTATAACTACATGAACTACATGAACTACATCACTCATAACTACATGAACTACATGAACTACATCACTCATAACTACATGAACTACATGAACTACATCACTCATAACTACATGAACTACATGAACTACATCACTCATAACTACATGAACTACATCACTTATAACTACATGAACTACATGAACTACATCACTCATAACTACATGAACTACATGAACTACATCACTCATAACTACATGAACTACATCACTCATAACTACATGAACTACATGAACTACATCACTCATAACTACATGAACTACATCACTTATAACTACATGAACTACATGAACTACATCACTTATAACTACATGAACTACATCACTCATAACTACATGAACTACATGAACTACATCACTCATAACTACATGAACTACATCACTCATAACTACATGAACTACATGAACTACATCACTCATAACTACATGAACTACATGAACTACATCACTCATAACTACATGAACTACATCACTCATAACTACATGAACTACATGAACTACATCACTCATAACTACATGAACTACATCACTCATAACTACATGAACTACATGAACTACATCACTCATAACTACATGAACTACATCACTCATAACTACATGAACTACATGAACTACATCACTCATAACTACATGAACTACATGAACTACATCACTCATAACTACATGAACTACATGAACTACATCACTCATAACTACATGAACTACATCACTCATAACTACATGAACTACATGAACTACATCACTCATAACTACATGAACTACATGAACAGACAGATGAATGAATGGAGGTTCAGACTTACTTTACTTTGAAGGAGCAGAACTGTTGGTTCCCGATAATGTCCCAGATCACCTGCAGGAAGCACATTTAACATCCAATATAATCATATATAATGTAACATACCATATATTATATTAAAAATAATAATAACTTGATTACAAGTAATAAATAAAATGAGGTTCGTGTCACGTTTGACATGAAATAGTCTCCATGAGCGCCTCAAACGTTGTTAAAACGTTATGTTAGCGTTCGTGTATGGTTAGTAAAGATGATTAACGTTCATTAACATGTATATCTGTACAAATATTATTATAATATTATAATAACTCGATGTCTCCGTTTTTAAACAGTTAGCGGGGAGCTAACGTTAGCTCAGCTTCTCTCTTATGTGACACTCACGTCGTCGTGTTGCATCTTTAGTTTCTCAGAGTTTCTCTCGGCTTCAGCTGCAGTCCAGAGTTTGTTTCACACGTTATAAAAACGTTATTTTAACGTTACGGAGGAGTTTTTTCTGTCCGCGGAGCCACATGGACGGTCAGGGAGCCACCATCTTTGTTTGCATGTGAGAGATCTCGAGAGACGTGAAGGCGACGTGACGCGAAGTATCGCGAGACTTGACTTTGAAACGTTGTTTTCCTGTTGTTCACAAATTCTGGAACAATTTTAAATGTATTTATTTATTTATTATTAGTATTTTAATTATAACGTGTTAAGAAGAAAGTCACACAGAAATGTAAATTTTTTCAATTTTAATAAATATTTTAAAATACGTTTTTTTCAAAAACCAAAACTTTGAGGAAAAAACAAACAAACCCAAAACAACAAAATACAATTTATATTTTATTTTATTTATATTTCTAACCTTTTAGACTTTTTTTGTGGGTAAAACTGAATAAAAAATATTTATTTATACTGTTCTTCATTAAAAAATATATTATATTAAATATATATATTTATATAGCAGCTTTTAAAAACAGTGTTTACAAAGTGCTTTGAACAAGATACTGCAGCAGAAGAACCAACAACATTTAAATCAAATAAAAAATCATATAAAACAAACAAAAAGTTGCATAAAAAACATAATGATAGATTACATAAAAACAACAATAAAATATAGAAAGAAAAATAAAATAAATTAAAAAGTTAAAAAGACATCACATAAAAGCAAGTTTATAAAAATGTTTTAAGGAGTTTTTATTGTGGATTTGTACTTTTAACATGTTTAAATAATAAAAAGTTCAGAACATTCAAACTTTTCTTAAATCTAATTAAAATCATAAAAGTGTATTCATCCAGATACACTGACACATAAAATGAGACAGTTAGAGGTCATAAAATATTTAACAAATACAGGAGACGCAAAAAGATCAAACCAAATATTAAATATTAAATATTAAATATTTAAAGAGAGTTCAAGAGAAATGTCTGCTTGTTGCGCTGTTTGTTTATTAAAATATCACGTGGGAATGTTTTTGGTGTGACGTCATTTTATAGCAGTAGTTTTATCTTTACACGTTCAAAGATGACTTCCGGTTCAGGATCAGAAAGGCTGAGGCGCGAAGCGTAACAAGTTTAGGCCGCACCTGTCACGGAGTTCCGTGAACGCACCAATCATCACGCTCATGAACTGGAAAGATCATGGAGCCAACATGGCGCTGACGGAGCCTGTATGTCGCTTCCCGCGCTCTGACTCACGGTGTCATTTTTTCTTCTTCGTCTTTAAAATCAAACTTTGTTTATATTTCATCCTGCATGACGTCACGTCACAGCGAACATCCCGCCGCCGGTCCGCGCGCGTCTTTTAACGGCGGAAACACCGAAAAACCGAGTGAGCTACCGGGAGAGGTGCATTATGGGAGGGACCGCGGTAAAAAAAACAAAAAAAAAAGAAGCAGCTGGCGGTAAACGGAAGTAACAGCGACACCTGGCGGCGTGTAAGGAAACTGCACCCACATGATATTTACATCATTTATATACAATATAATATATTTAACATAATATATAAAAACTGATTTTATGTCACTGTTAATGACTGAACAGATAGATAGATAGATAGATAGATAGATAGATACTGTTAATAACAGTATATGATAATAATAATAATAAATCTATAGATACACATAGAAATGTGTCGTATCTTTAACCTGTGCAAGGTGTGCATACATACATATATAAGAAGATGATGCTCGCCACCATCTTCTTTGCTTCTTTTGAAAAATGAAAAAAGTATGAATAAATAAATAAATATAAAAATGTATAAACACAGATAGTCATTTTCATTATTATTCATTTACATATTTAATTATTAATCTATGTATTCATACACTTTATGGACTTCTTTTTTAAAAGCCTTTTTGTTCTTCATCATATAAAACATAACAAATAAACTCAGTTTATTTTTCATATTAAGACAATTATTGTTTTTAGTTCTATAAAATGTATGTTTAAATATGCAAATGAGGCACACCTCCAAATCTGTACAACACGTTTATATATTTTTTTAAGACGTCATGATCTGAAAGATGTTATTAGAAGGTTATTAGAAGGTTATTAGAAGGTTGTTAAAAGGTTTGTGTTAATGTGACATGTAGAGTTGGGTTCCAGGTCTTGTTGTTGAGTCCAGCTGCAGTCAGACAAACTGTTCTTGTGGGGTGAGGTTCTGGTTCTGGTTCTGATGGACCTCAGCCTCCGGCCCAGGATAGACTCCATGATGATTGTTTTTCTCCAGCTGCTGCAGGAAGTTCATCAACACAGATTGTAGAGAAAGAAACATGTCATCTTATTCTGTGTTTGACTTAAATCTGGAAATTTAAACAATATTTATATTTCTGTTCTTCAACATTTAGAAAGAAGTGACAGAGTCGTGAGTGAAAAAACAGAGAAATGGTTTATTTTAGTAAATATCGGGAGCTTTTCACGGCTGTACAACACTGGCATCTGTAGTTGGCACTCTTTAAAGGGACAATCCACCAAAAACAGAATTCACATCTGTCTGTCTGTACATGATAATAACTGCTGCCAGCTCTGTTTGTCGGAGGATATTCTTTCTTTTATTTTTGATCTTTTTTTTTTTTTGCTCAATAAACCCCCCAAAAAACGAAAAAAAGCTTCCTGGGACACGGTACAAAATGAAAAGAAGAAAACAAACAAAGAAAACGAAAAAGGCACCTGAAGCCACGACAGACAGACGTCAGCCCAACAACTGAAAACTACACGGACATGCAACTCACATCGATTTACACTGAGCTATATAGGCATGCAAAAACAACACTGCTCTGAACAGGGGCGCACACATACACACACACACACACACACACACACACACACGTGCACATACACTCTCACACACACACACACACACACACACACACACACACACACACAGATCAATGTTTTCTGTAAAATACGAACGTCGGCTGGTGAACAGACGACTACTCGTGTCCACATCATGGAGGCTAAAGATCCGCCCAGACACTGGTTTTAATGCCCCCAACACCACCACCATCCAGGAGTCTCACTACGGTCTAAACATCCCGTGGTTCATCAGCCTGGAGCCAGCTGCATTGTGGGTAAAAGCATCCAGGTTAACCGGATGCCGCCACGCGACGGAGGAGGACCAATCAGAGTGAACGGTGTCAGACTGTTTGAATATTTTACACTTAAAAAACTTCAGAAAGACGAGCGTTGTTTGTTTTCACGTGATCGCCGAATGATTCGTCAGCTTGTAACGTCGAGATCTACGGAAGAACCTCGCTGTGATCTCTAGAAAACACGTTTGTTGTCTTGAAGTCGTCGTAATTATTTTAACAATCAAAATAAAGTAAAACACGTTTGTCCTCTGTCAGAGCGCCGAGATTTCTGAGACGTTTTTTTAGAGTCAAAGATGCTGATCACTGATCCATTGTGCTCTAGAACCAGAGCGTTCTGGTTCCACGTTCTAGAACCAGAGCGTTCTGGTTCCACGTTCTAGAACCAGAGCATTTTGGGTTTCACGTTCTAGAACCAGAGTGTTCTGGGTTCCACGTTCTAGAACCAGAGCATTTTGGGTTCCACGTTCTAGAACCAGAGCGTTCTGGTTCCACGTTCTAGAACCAGAGCGTTCTGGTTCCACGTTCTAGAACCAGAGCGTTTTGGGTTCCACGTTCTAGAACCAGAGCGTTCTGGTTCCACGTTCTAGAACCAGAGCATTTTGGGTTTCACGTTCTAGAACCAGAGTGTTCTGGGTTCCACGTTCTAGAACCAGAGCATTTTGGGTTCCACGTTCTAGAACCAGAGCGTTCTGGTTCCACGGTCTAGAACCAGAGTGTTTTGGGTTCCACGTTCTAGAACCAGAACATGGATGTTCACATTTTGAGGGAACACGTTCCACAGACTCTAGAACAGTGACGCTGTGAAGCTGCTATGAACTCCAGATTGCAGAATCAGAACAAAGAAAGCGACGCCGCGGTCTCGAACGGGGAACGTTCTACATTTAAAACAGCTGTGATGCAGAATCTTCGAGTCTCTTCAGGCAACACGGCTGTGATGTCACCAGCACAGGATTGTGGGAGTTGAAGTGAATGAGAACTTGTCTTTGATTTGTCAGTCAGCAGGTAGAGAATAAAAACCTTAAACCAGATCTCCGGAGCTGCAGCTCGTTTTGGGTCGTGAACACAAACAGAAACCAAAGAACAGATCGCACAAAGAAAACCACGTGTCAGCTCGCAGCGTGTCCATATCAACGCTTTTTATATAAAATCATAGAAACTATAAACCAACAGACGAGCCCAGCGAGCTGGTTTGGTCCAGAACAAACTACAGCCGACCCCTCGCCTGGGCGGCCAATCAGAAAACGACTCGAGGACAGGTGGGCGGGGCCTGACGGCTGCTACAGTTCAGTCTGACCTTCACACGGCGTCTGTCTGTTCGCTGATTTGTTGTGCCGAAGTTTTGAAGAAACATTCAGATATTTTGGGAAATCTTTCTCAAACGACGAGACTCGCCGAACACGTCATGCATGGTTTATAACACACGGTAATGCAGCTGTACGTGTTTATTAACGTGTTAGTTAATAACACGTTAACACACGTTTACAATGTTTGCATTATAACGTGTTACTAACCATCCTGAGCTTTGGACTTCCCAGAATACTCTCGTGTTTCATTACTGGGAGCATCATTATCGTCCCAGTCATCAATACTTTGTGTTTTTGGCACAATTATAAACATGTTCAATAAAAGTCAGTCACCTTCATGTCGACGTCTTGGAGCTGAAGCTGCATCAGAAACATTAAAAAAACAAGAAAAAGGCTAAAAACAGAAACGTTTCAGAGCTCACGTTGGATTATTTACAAAGAAAAACACGTAAAAGTTTGACATCTCGCTCTCGTTAGCATCGTTAGCAGCTTCACGAGGACGGCTAACAATGCTAATCAGGCCACTTCTGGAGCCAAACGAGCACACGTGACACCCGAACCTCCCCGTCTGTCTGATAAAGTCATTGTGGGTAATGTAACAGCAACAGGACGAAGATGAATGATCTGGATCTTCTACCGCGTCCTCTAGCGATCAGACACGAGCTCCTCAGGTGTGTCCAGGTGAAGACAGACGATGGTTCACCTTCAGGGGAGTCCCATCCCTTCATTAACCCCTGGCTCAGACTCAGACCTGTCCACCACCCCTCCTCTGACGATGAGGTCTCAAACGGTCTGACAGGGTTTCAGGAAAAGGGGTGAGGAGGTCTTCCTAACGAACGATGTCTTCAAGTTCCAAACTGAACCGACGTTCAGGTTTCCAAGTGGATCGCTGGTCGTCTTCGGGCTCTCGAACCAGTTTTATGGGAGTCAACGGAAAGAGTCTGGACGATAAACGAGTCGGTGAAGACTTGTAGCTGGTTTGTAGTTGTTCCGTCTCTGGTCGGGGTCTGATCTTGTTGTTAAGGCGTCTCCGTAGATCGTGGTGAGTCTCAGGATGTTTTTAACCCTAGCTGTCGGGGGGTCCGGTGGGTCTAGGCAGGTCTCGGTAAGTCTTTTTTTTTCCTCATGGGGCGGTTTCTGGTCTTAGGAGGTCTTGACCAGGTCGTAGACGTAGATGTGGAAGTCGTCGTCGAACTTGATGAAGTAGACGGAGGGTTTCGCCTCCACCTGGTGGATGACCATGCCCGACCGCTTCCCGCCGTCCTCTTTGGCGTACTCCACCTGTTTGCCCACCAGACTGTCGACCACCTCGCCGGGCTCCCGCTCCGTCGCCACGCTGTCGTCTACAGAGAGAAAAGAGAAGCGAACACATCAGCTGGAGATCGACAACGACTGAAGAAACGTGGAGTTCAAACATAAAAGATGAGAATGAAACTGAAGCTTCTCACATGTTTGTTGACTAAAACTATGATGAAAGTGAAGCAGAACCAGTTTGGCCGTGTTGCCACTCACTGGAGTCGGGCATGATGCGCAGGTCTCCCTCCTTGTAGTCGTCCAGCAGCTGGTACATGTACAGAACCGGGTCTTTCTCGTAGGTGATGTAGAACCAGGACGTCATGATGGGAGCCCGAGCCAGTACCATCCCCCTCCACTCCTCCTTCGGCCCGTCCTCCGTCTCAAACATGTGCTCCACCGCCTTCCCGATCATCGTCTCCGCCAGCATCGAGTCGCTTACACGGGCCGGAGCTGGACCAATCACAGAGAGGGTATGTTGACATCATCACCAACAGACAGAGTCCAAATAACGTAGAACAGAACAAGAACAGGAGGTAGAGTTCAGTTGGTTCGGCTCTTCCTCACCCACTCTGTCGGGCAGGACCTCCAGCCCCACCACCCGCTCGTCACTGTACAGCTCCAGGCCGTAGATGCAGTCGAAGCCGTCGTATTTGATCAGGTACAGGGACGGGTTAACGGGGACCTGGTCCAGGACCGTCCCCTTCCACTGGGACGACTTACCTAAGACACGAGGATCAACCGTTTACTGCATCAGGAATCAATACACAACCATCAATCAACCAATAACTAACTCATACTCACTGCCTTCCTTCCAGATGTGCTGGATCCTGCAGCCCACGATGTTCCTTCTGGGCTGAGCCAGAGTCTTACTGGGACCAACACTAGTCCTCTGTTTCCTGCAGGGAGTCAACGAAGAGTTAAGACGGGAGACAAACGTGGACGTCTGAACGTTCGATTGATCTTTTTGCCACACCTTCGTCAGACTTACTTGTGCGTGTTCTTCTTCTTCATCATGTTTGCAGACACGCCTGAATGTCCTGAAACAACAAAGAATCAATACGAGGTCCCCGCAGACTGTCTAAAACCTGGACGTAGTCTCCGTGACGTCCCCGCAGACTGTCTAAAACCTGGACGTAGTCTCCGTGACGTCCCCGCAGACTGTCTAAAACCTGGACGTAGTCTCCGTGACGTCCCCGCAGACTGTCTAAAACCTGGACGCAGTCTCCGTGACGTCCCCGCAGACTGTCTAAAACCTGGACGCAGTCTCCGTGACGTCCCCGCAGACTGTCTAAAACCTGGACGTAGTCTCCGTGACGTCCCCGCAGACTGTCTAAAACCTGGACGTAGTCTCTGTGACGTCCCCGCAGACTGTCTAAAACCTGGACGTAGTCTCCGTGACGTCCCCGCAGACTGTCTAAAACCTGGACGTAGTCTCCGTGACGTCCCCGCAGACTGTCTAAAACCTGCTCGTAGTCTCCGTGACGTCCCCGCAGACTGTCTAAAACCTGGACGTAGTCTCCGTGACGTCCCCGCAGACTGTCTAAAACCTGGACGTAGTCTCCGTGACGTCCCCGCAGACTGTCTAATACCTGCTCGTAGTCTCCGTGACGTCCCCGCAGACTGTCTAAAACCTGGACGCAGTCTCCGTGACGTCCTCGCAGACTGTCTAAAACCTGGATGTAGTCTCCGTGACGTCCCCGCAGACTGTCTAAAACCTGGACGTAGTCTCCGTGACGTCCCCGCAGACTGTCTAAAACCTGGACGCAGTCTCCGTGACGTCCCCGCAGACTGTCTAAAACCTGGACGTAGTCTCCGTGACGTCCCCGCAGACTGTCTAAAACCTGGACGCAGTCTCCGTGACGTCCCCGCAGACTGTCTAAAACCTGGACGCAGTCTCCGTGACGTCCCCGCAGACTGTCTAAAACCTGGACGTAGTCTCCGTGACGTCCCCGCAGACTGTCTAAAACCTGGACGTAGTCTCTGTGACGTCCCCGCAGACTGTCAAAAACCTGGACGTAGTATCCGTGACGTCCCCGCAGACTGGCTAAAACCTGGACGTAGTCTCCGTGACGTCCCCGCAGACTGTCTAAACCCTGGACGTAGTCTCTGTGATGTCCCCGCAGACTGTCTAAAACCTGGACGTAGTCTCCGTGACGTCCCCGCAGACTGTCTAAAACCTGGACGTAGTCTCTGTGACGTCCCCGCAGACTGTCAAAAACCTGGACGTAGTCTCCGTGACGTCCCCGCAGACTGTCTAAAACCTGGACGTAGTCTCTGTGACGTCCCCGCAGACTGTCAAAAACCTGGACGTAGTATCCGTGACGTCCCCGCAGACTGGCTAAAACCTGGACGTAGTCTCCGTGACGTCCCCGCAGACTGTCTAAACCCTGGACGTAGTCTCTGTGACGTCCCCGCAGACTGTCTAAAACCTGGACGTAGTCTCTGTGACGTCCCTGCAGACTGTCAGACTGACTTTGGATCAGAACAACAATCTGTCCCTTTAATGTTGGAGGACAAACTCTTATTTTGTAACTTACCCCCGTCCGCTCGGGGCCGTGGGGCCGCTGGGCTCTTGAATGGGGTCTTCATTCATCCACCTGTAGGGGGGCAGCCAGCCAGGCCGCCGGTCCGGACTAAACGCTGGGAGTTGGTGTGTTTGACACCAGGCTGGAGGGGGGGTGGGCGGTGTTTGTAGGGGGGGAGGGCAGGGAGGGGTGAGGATGGAGGGGGGGGGCAGGGGGGAGGAGGAGGGTAGGGAAAGGAGGAGCACCAGGGATTAGGCCGGGCCCTGGACAGGCTGCATACAGGCTGGGTACAGACTAACACCTGGAGACTGAGGCGACGTCACAGCTGGAGGACACGATGAGGAAACGATGAGTCCAGCCTGAAAACACACAAACACACAAGATGACACAACTGTAGCTGCTGTTAGCTAAGGTTAGCTCAGTTTGTTAGCTACTGTTAGCTAAGGTTAGCTCAGTTTGTTAGCTGCTGTTAGCTAAGGTTAGCTCAGTTTGTTAGCTGCTGTTAGCTAAGGTTAGCTCAGTTTGTTAGCTGCTGTTAACTAATGTTAGCTCAGTTTTGGACTCACACAGTTTTGGGTCACAACTGTTAGCTGACAACTGTAGCTGCTGTCACCTCAGTTCGTTGACTGCTGATAGCAGTTTGTTAGCTGCTGTTGGCTAATGGTAGCTCAGTTTGTTAGCTGCTGTTAGCTTCTGTTAGCTAATGTTAGCTCAGATTTGGTAGTGGGTGTTTGACATTAGTGGACTCCATTTCTAAGCTAATGTTAGCTTGTGTTGCCTCGTGTCATGCCAGAACTGGAGCTGGGTGAGCGGGCAGTCTAACCGGGCTCAGCAGCTTCTATGGACATAATGGCAGAGGAGAAGAGAGTGAAGAGGACGTTGATGGAGGAAGCTAAGAAGAGAAAAGGAGAGAGTGAGCGAGCAAGAAGCCGCCGGACAAGAGTAAATCTGGGACTGACTTTTAGTGGTTGGTGAGAGCTTGGTGAAATAAAAGGCTGAAAGACAGACGCCGAGCTGGGCTGACTGCTGTTGGACTAGTCAGTAATATTAGCTGGCTGCTATGTCTGCTGTTGGTGACCTTGTTGATGTTCGGCTGCTCGATGAATCCTTGAAAAACAAACTGTGACGTTCTGCAGAGACAAACAGCTGCACGACAACGACCACAACAACTGCAACAAACCACAGAGCTGCTGCTGCTGCTGCACGAGCACAGCATGCAGCACTGCAGGAACACATGACAACAGACCAGGACCAGGACCAAGACCAGAACCAGGATCAAGACCAGGACCAGACCGAGGCCACAGAGAGAAAGCCAGGACCAGACCACCAGCAGCAGATGAAAATGTGATGTGAGTGGTTGAAGATGGAGGAGGAAGATCTGAACTTACAACCAGTGAAGACCGAGAACCTGACCAGCTGTTAGTTTGACAGGAAACAATTAATTAATTAATTAATTAATGACCTCCAGTTTGTTCGTCTGTGACGGTGAACTGAACATCGATATTCTAAAAACTGACCCTGACTCGAGCAGAGAAAGGGGACGTGACAGTTTTAGACAGTCTGCGGGGACGTCACAGAGACTACGTCCAGGTTTTAAACAGTCTGCGGGGACGTCACAGAGACTACGTCCAGGTTTTAGACAGTCTGCGGGGACATCACGGAGACTACGTCCAGGTTTTAGACAGTCTGCGAGGACGTCACAGAGACTACGTCCAGGTTTTAGACAGTCTGCGGGGACGTCACAGAGACTACGTCCAGGTTTTAGACAGTCTGTGGGGACGTCACGGAGACTACGTCCAGGTTTTAGACAGTCTGCGAGGATGTCACAGAGACTACGTCCACCTTAACTCACGAGCAGGAAACGTGTCATCGGTCTGCGATGACCTCACGCAGCCTCACCTGAGCTCACCTGACTGTCCTCTCTCTGCAGCTCTTCCTCTTCCTCCTCTTCCTCACCACAATAAAAGCATGAACTCATCCCTTCATCTGACTGCTCACGTGAGTTTGTTTTGGCTGATGATGATGATGATGATGATGACGACGATGAAGATGAGCAGCCAGAGGTCACACTTTACCTTCCTAATCAACTGACCGCCACGCACCCCGCACACTCACGCATATGTCTGTGCACAGAGAGCCGCCATATTGCGCCAGTATTTACAAAAAAAGCCGCATCGGTGCAAAAAAAAAAAAAAAAAAAAAGGCGCAGGCGAACAAAGGGAGCGGGAGCTCTGTGCGGGGAAACACCGCCGCTCTGCTCGCTGCTGTGCGGTAAAACGTGAACGCGGTGCGCGGGCCGGTGAGCGGGCTCGTTCGGCGGGGCCGGAGGCCGCAGGTTTCTTACCGATGCAAGCAATCAGTGTCGCCGCATAATCCCGATCAGCCGCCGAGGAGAGGCTCCACATTGATCCGCTCTGCCTCCGCTGGGCGCTCCGCTGCGTCAAGCTGGCTGCGCTAAGATGGAGGCGAGGCGGAAGTGAGGAGGCCCCGGCCCTTCAAAATAAAAGCTGGAATTTTGATGCAATATGTTGTTGTTTTTTCTGTTTTTTTAAAAAAATAAACTGAACAATTAAATTTGAATAAAATAAAACTGACAGTAAAAGACCGTAAAAATATGACTGTGTTTTATTGTACACAGCAAAACACTGTCATATTTCAAAACCTTCATTCATACAGCATTTTAAAGTCGTATTTTATATTAGAGACTGTTCATTGTACAGTACTATTTATTATTACAATATTTTCACGTCAGTTATGTCAAAACATCAACCTTAAAGCAACAGTACTAACATGCTTTTACTGTAATATTAGGGAAAAATGATCCTGTATTTAACGGTAAACTTCTTCTAAGGTTACACCTTATGTCCAGGTAAACGCTTTGGTTGTTTTATGACCTATTTATTTGAACTTTTATATATGATTTTATGATCACATCTTATCAGTCTGTGTATGTGTATTGTTACACATTAAAGGTTTGTTCAGATTGTTCTGTGTGTTAAATAAATTCACATTTGGATCAGCTGATTAATAAAATAATAATAAAACATGTTGTTGGATTTTATATTTATACATAATTATGATTTCAAAATATATGTCTTGTTTGACAGTTTAATTAAAACCATTAAATTTGGCATTATTTTGTTAATTGATCATCTTACTGGTTTTAACAGACGACAGCACATTACACCGATTTGAGCTTCTCTTCACTGGCTCCCTGTTTGTTTTAGAACTGATCTAAAGATTTTACTGATCACTTTTAAAGCACGTCAGGGTCTGGCTCCATGTTACATAGCAGACATGTTGACACCTTACGAGCCAGCCCGCAGCCTCAGGTCCTCAGGTGGTTCCCTCAGGTCCTCAGGTGGTTCCCTCAGGTCCTCAGGTGGTTCCCTTCTGGCTGTTCCAAAGTCGAGGCTCAAACTAAAGGTGACCGGGCGTTTGATATCAGAGCCCCTCGACGTTGGAACGCCCTTAAAACACATTTTTATAGACTTGCTTTTATGTGATGTCGTCTTTTTAACTTTTTTATTTTAATTTATTTATTTAATTTATTTATTTTTCGTTCTTCGTCTTTCTATATTTTGTTGTTGTTTTATGTAATTTATCATTATGTTTTTTTATGCATAACTTTTTGTTAAGTGTTTAATTGTTTTATATTGTCTTTTAAATGTTGTTGGTTCTTCTGCTTCTTGTTCGTGCCTGTCAAAGCACTTTGTAAACGCTGTTTTTCAAAAAAATAAATAAATAAGGTTATCATCATTATTATTATTATTTGTTTCAGAGCGGGTGAATGTGCTTTTATTTTCTAATCCTCTCACCGGAAGTGTCGTTAATTACGCGGGCTGTTGTTGTGAGTCCCGCCTTTCTGCCTCTTGCCAAATAGTGATCCGGGCTAACTGCTAAGCAGCAGCGCTGTTTGCCGCGGGCTCTTCCTGCCAAATACTGAGCCTCTCCGTTGACCTGTTTTTAATCACAGAAAGGCGCCAAAAGCAGCGGAAACGTTTCCACGCGGACATTATTAGCGGATTCTTTGATGTTCGTCGTGATTTTAAACGTTACGGCGCCGTTAGCTTCGACCGTTACCGACTTCATTAAACAGCCTCCGCATTGTAGTGTGAGCGGCGGCCCGGCAGGGGGCATTCTGTACACATTAAGAGAGGGAGAACATGAGCTGACCCAGAGTCAGATCTGTGAGGTGTCGACTGTTAAAGGGAGCGTCAGACGTAGATAAGAGCTGATCTGGGGGCAGCTTCCTGTCATATACGTCGGAGGAGGCTCGCTTTATTCACCAGAGATAACCCATGGTGGCGGTGTTTGCCGCCTTTTAAACAGTAACAGAGCAAAATGAGGAGCTAGCACCGCTCACTCGGGGAGCTCCGGCGATAGAATCGCAGTGACGGTTTGTTAAATTACAACCAGAGCGGAGGAATTCGGGTGAAAACCGAAAGCCGAGCCTCCTCACGGCTCCACAGCTCACCGCTCCTCCGTGAAACGAGTCGACTACGAGCCGAAGCCCATGATAGAGCAGAGCCGTGTGGGTACAATCCACTCAGCAGCGGGACACCCTGGAAGAGACGGAGAACCCTCCGGAGGATGCCGAGCGACACGAACTCGATGTGAAAATCGTCGCGGCGAGATGTGAGATGAACCCGGAGAAAAGTGCGACCGAGGCCGGCGACATCATGCTGGTCCGGAGCTCCGTGAGTACCGCGTTTGGTTAGCACGTCGGCTAATGTTTGTTAACATGAAGCTGCCGGGCTGTGGTGACACATTAAAGCCGAGCAGCAGAGCTGTCAGGCCGGGTTGTTTCCTGCCGCTGACCGGAGAGAAGCGGCTAGCAGTTAGCAGCTAGCGCGGAAGTGAGCTAACGCGAAGCTAAGCTAGCTAATGTTTACTGAAGCTTCCAGCTGAGTTACCTGAACAGTCTGTCACACCTGGATGTGTTTGTACACACACACACACACACACACACACACACACAGTGTGACACATTAGCATGTAATGGATTCGTCATGTTGGTTTAGCATGTAGCTGCTCACAAACACACACACCGTCAGTCATCCATCAGCTGTGTCACAGTCATCCATCACTTCAGGTGAATAAAGCTCGAGCAGAGCGTGAGGTGACGTCTTCAGGTGTGTCCTTCAGTCTGACGTCAGAGGATGGTTGGTGTGTTTCGTTTTGACTCCACGCCTCACAACAACAAGCTCAGAGGTTCGAGCCCCGCGTTCCCCACAGAGATGACGTGACGTGACGTGACGTGACGTGACGTGACGTGACGTGACGTGGATTTAATGATTAAAGAGTCACGGCAGGTACGTTCAGCACAAACAGCCCCGTGTGTTCTGAACCTCTCCTTCTTACACCGTGGGTGTAGCAGTCTGCTGCTGAAGGAGCTGCTCAGGGACCCCACAGTGTCGTGTAGGGGGTGAGAGGTGTTGTCCATGATGGATGTCCAGAGGACAGTCCAGGACAGAGCTCGCTCTCCTGATCAGTGGTTTCACCTCAAAGATGCTGATGCTGGTCTAGTTCAGGTTGTTGTTGGTCTAAACTTTCCGTGACTCTGGATTTCTTCTTTGGAGCCCGTCACCTTCTCTGTCTGACTCCTGCCGCTGCCAGTGCACAGGTAACAATCAGGTGAAATCACATGACCACACCCCCTCACAGGAAGTAAAGGTGATGTCTGACTCCTGCAGCCGCTTTATTGATGCTGACCACAGCTGATGTCTGTCAGATTCAACTTAAACAGAAGCTGCTTCATGAACTAAACAAAGTCAGAACACACACACAGGTGTAGCGTCAGAGTTTAGAGACATTCCAGGCATCTGATTGGCTGCAGCGTGACGTCGAGCTGCAGCGTCACATTGGTTGATGTTTATTTGTGTCGTGCTGCCTTCGCTCGTCTTTCACGGCTCGATGAACTCTGGACGTCAGCGAGCGTTATGCTGAAAGGCTGAAAGGTTTATCCGCCGTGTGAAGGTCTGGAAAGTTTTGATTTAAGTACCTTGAAAGTCCTTGAATTTAATCTGAAGTTCAGACGTGTCAACATGGAGATAACCCTGATCCACACACACACACACACACACACACAAACACACACACACACTCTGATCTGTTCAGAATGTTTCAGCTCCACACTGTCTGTCTGCAGGACAGTCGACATCCCGTCGTCATAGTAACCACAGCAGTCTTTTATGATGTGTGTATCTTACTTTATGGTTTTCTGACTTCCTGCGAGTCGGCACCGTCAGAGTGGACGAGCTGCAGCGAGCGCTCATCACGTCTGAGCGGACCGCACAGGAAGTGAGCTCGTCCCCGCAGATGAATGCTTGATGTTTCTTCCTCTCTTCCTGCCGCAGCACGGCCGAGGCCGAGCCAGAGTGACTCATGCCGTGGTCGTGATCTTCCTGGAGTTCTTCGCCTGGGGGCTGCTGACCACGCCCATGCTGACGGTGAGTGAACGAGGTCAGGTTCAGAGGTCATGTGACCACACACAGGTGCTCTGTGGATACTTCAGGTGTACACGGCAGACTTTGTACAGATAAGTTTACCTTAACATGATGATGACGAGGTAAACACTGATGATGAAGGAGCAGCTACGTCACTTCTGCATCCCCGTGTGGTGTGTCATTAATTAAGACTGCTACTACTATGTCACATGATCTGTGGTTCATGATGGAGCAGGTGATGTAGAGACACTGACGTAGGTTCAGAGATGAGAATCTTCTGAACTTTGTCGTTGTTGTTTCAGGTCCTCCATGAGACGTTTCCTGAGCACACCTTCCTGATGAATGGCCTGGTTCACGGAGTGAAGGTAACACACACACACACACACACACACACACGTCACACAACAGTGATGGGAGACGACAAATAAAGTAACGAATGAGTGAAACGTTTGAAACAGCTGCTCGGAGTTTCCCACAGGCTGATGATGTGTTTGCGTGAGGCGTGTGTGTTCAGTAATAAACTAGTCAAACAAAGGTGGCTGGGCGGGTCTTCACCCGAGCCGGCGTGCGGGAAACGCTGGCTCTGATCCAGGTTTTTCTCTTCTGAGCACTGATCTGATAGCAGAGCTCTTTGTGAACGAATGAATGAACAAAACAGAAGAAAGAAACTCGATGTGAGGCGGCCTGATGACGTCTGAGCAGAGCTTCGAGGGTCACCGCCTTCTTCTGCTCAAACCAGCGGTGTCCAGAGAACGAGCTGACTTGGAGGAAAACATTAATGTAATTAAGTTCATAACATTAGCTAATGTTAGCAGGTAGTGTAACGTTATGCTCTGTTGGTGTCAGAGGCTGTGCTCCAACCCGGGGTACGGTCGAGAAAATGAGCTCCTAAGTCCTTTCCTAACCACTTTTCCTAACCACTTTTCGTTGATGGAAAACATCACAAGGTCATAAGGAAAGATGTGAAGGAGAGGTGATAAGGAGTTAGGAGAAGACGACTGCTCTTACACTAGACTACGTCATGAAGCGACAGTGAATGTTATTGACGTGACCTGTGGTAAAACTACAAAGTCCAGAAGATGGACTACAAAACGCTCCTCTGAGATACTTCCTAGATACTCCCCGTGCACTCTGACCGTGTTGTTTCATGCAGGAAATATAAACGTGGACAACCCGGTGAAAAATGTGACTTCATCATCAACGTCAGAGTTCAAATAATAAATGAATATTGTCCACCTGTCACAGAAGTCAGATGAAGTGTTTGTTAGCTGGTATGGTCGCTCACCCTCCTGTCCACTCATATAGAAACATATTAGCAAGTTATGGCAAAGATATATGATTAATCAGCAACGGTAACTTCATGATGATCACATTACCTCCTTTCCTTTCCTAAAGGATGCTCCGTGTATCCTATGCTGAAGGAGATAATAAAGGAAGCATTGAAACTCCTTTCCTTAAGTTAGAGGATTCAAACAGCTCTTATCATGGCGGACACGTTAACACTTCAGTGAGGAACCTTCATGGACTATTGGAACACTTCCTCAGTCTGGCTGCTAATAAGCAGTTAGCCCCTTTAGCGAGTGGTTATGCTAAAGCTATCTGTCCATCATTCTGTATGTGAGACCAAAAAATCAGCAGATTCTGACGTTTAAGTACCTGAAACATCAAACGTTTGGACTGACATGTTTCTGTCTTCCTGTTCAGGGCTTCCTGTCGTTCCTGTCGGCTCCTCTGATTGGTGCGCTGTCAGATATCTGGGGCAGGAAGTCGTTCCTCCTCATGACAGTGTTCTTCACCTGTGCCCCGATTCCCTTCATGAGGATCAGCCCATGGTGAGTCAAAGAAGTACAGTACGTAACGCTTTACGGCACTAAGTCACACACCACCAACTATTTCACTGATTTTGGTGAAACTGGATCATATTTTATGGAGAAAATGTTTTCTGGTTTTCCCTCTGATGTCCTCCGGCTGCTCCGCCTCAACTCTCTGTGATTTACAGAGTTTCCTGATGGACAGTGAAGTAAACTGCTGACAACTGTAGCTGCTGTTAGCTCATGCTAGCACAGTTTGTTAGCTGCTGTTAGCTCAGTTTGTTAGCTAATGTTAGCACAGTTTGTTAGCTGCTGTTAGCTCAGTTTGTTAGCCGGGCTGCCCGGAATGTGTGCCAGAACCGGAGCTGGGCGAGCAGGCAATGTAACCAGGCTCAGCAGCCTCTATGGACATAATGGCAGAGGAGAAGAGAGCGAAGAGGACGTTGACGGAGGAAGCTAAGGAGAGAGTGAGCGAGCAAGAAGCTGTTGATGTTTGGCTGATGTAACTGATGATTGTTGGAAGCGTTCCTCTTCACTCTCCCCCTCGTTAATCAGTTGAGGTTTTCTGCTCTGTCAGTTGTGGTGAAGTCGTTTGTTCCTGGAAATAATTCAGACTGATTCACTGACATCAGATCAGATCAAGTTACAGCGTAAACTCATTACATTACAGTCAGGTCTGCTCTGCGGGGTGACGCCTTTTAAACATTGATGAATGGCTTGAAGTGGTTGGATCGGATCGACACAGTTCACTGTTTTCTGATGTTTCTCTGATTCATGGAGAAGATGATGAACACATGAAGTGATGTTTGGTTTCAGCTCTGATCTCTCAGCTGTTCAGACTTCAGACTGTTTAACAGTCACATGTTGTTCATGTGAGCGGCTCAGGATCAGCATGCTGCTCTCTGTTCATGAGTTCAACTCTGTTCACCGTGTGAATGTTTGTACTCTCAAAGAAACCAGACGTGAGTCTCCATAAGTCCCCATGTTCAAATTACTTATGCTACATTACTTCTGATCAAAAACTAGCGAGTCTACAACTTTGCTAACAGCCAAACATCAACAAGGTCACCAACAGCAGACATAGCAGCCAGCTAATATTACTGACTAGTCCAACAGCAGTCAGCCCAGCTCGGCGTCTGTCTTTCAGCCTTTTATTTCACCAAGCTCTCACCAACCACTAAAAGTCAGTCCCAGATTTACTCTTGTCCGGCGGCTTCTTGCTCGCTCACTCTCTCCTTTTCTCTTCTTAGCTTCCTCCATCAACGTCCTCTTCACTCATAGAAGCTGCTGAGCCATTTGCTAACAGATAATGTGCAGTACTAGCTAATGTTAGGGTCCAAAGTTGAAGCTAACATTACTGCAAAACATGTGGAACATATTGTCATATTGTGGTTTTAACTGGCTAACGTTAATCTGCTAGCTAACGTATCAAAATGTTGGATAACTTCAGTTAATTTATCCAGACTTGCTAGCAAAACACTGAGTGGATAAGCTATTTATAACTTACCAAATGAACAGCTAACATCATCCATACTACTAACTTATATATTTATTACTTGTGTATTGTCCAGCTCCGGTTCTGGCACAACACTGGCTCCGCTCCCCGTCAGCATTCCCTGTAAACCTGTTCTTCTTCCCGGTGGGCCAAAACGCCAGCTAACATTAGCTAACAGCAGCTAACAAACTGAGCTAACATTAGCTAACAGCAGCTACAGTTCACTGTCCATCAGGAAATCTGAGCGTTGAGGCGGCGTTGTAGGAAACTGGAAAATGAGTAATCTATGATACTGACGAGAAGTCGCCCGTCCAGCTGTCGTCTTTGATCACATGACGTCAGAAGTTGATCACATGACGTGTCGTCCTGCTCTGTATCACCTGTTTCCTGTCTGTCTGTCTTCAGGTGGTACTTCGCTCTGATCTCAGTCTCAGGGATTTTCGCCGTGACCTTCTCGGTGATCTTCGCCTACGTCGCCGACATCACGGAGGAACACGAGAGGAGCACGGCCTACGGACTCGTACGTACACACACACACACACGCACACGCACGCACACACACACACACACACACACACACACACACACAGCAGAGAAAGCAGAAGGTCGCAGGTTTGAACTCTGAGGCTCTCATACTGGACTCAGTGTTTTATGATGAAGTCCACATAATGGAGCCGCTCTGCTGACTGGAATGACATAATGTGTGTGTGTGTGTGTGTGTGTGTGTGTGTGTGTGTGTGTGTGTGTGTGTATAATGGAGGTCCTGTTTCCTGCTATTATGGAGCTCTGCAGTGAAGCAGGGTCACAGTCCGGACAGGAAGTGCGAGTAGAAAATGGACTCTTTGAATAAAGATCAGCAGATTTCACTGGAAATGTAAAAAATGTTTTTTTCTGGACTCTGTTCTGGTTCTGGATCTGATCCACTCTGTGTTATGGTCTCGTCAGGTCTCTGCGACCTTCGCAGCCAGTTTGGTGACGAGCCCGGCCATCGGGGCCTACCTGTCAGCGCAGTACAGCGACAGCCTGGTGGTCCTGGTCGCCACGGTGATCGCCGTAGCGGACATCGCCTTCGTGTTCTTCGTCGTGCCGGAGTCGCTGCCCGACAAGATGCGGCTGACGTCCTGGGGCTTCCCCATCTCCTGGGAGCAGGCCGACCCCTTCGCCGTGAGTTCACAGGAAGCGCCACAGTGTGATGTCATCACGGGGGGTCAAAGGTCATATCGATGTGTCGTGATGACGGCTGCTTGTTTTGTGTGTTCAGTCTCTGCGTCGCGTCGGGAAGGACACCACGGTGCTGCTGATCTGTGTCACAGTGTTCCTGTCGTACCTGCCCGAGGCCGGACAGTACTCGAGCTTCTTCCTCTACCTGAGACAGGTAACACAACCACACACACACACACACACACAGTGTGTAGTAACGTTGTGGTGACCAGACTTTGTTCTAGTGGCAGTCGACACCACACGCTGTATCTTTCAGGTGATATTAGACAGAGACTTTAATTCAGCCAATCACAGTCAGCCTTGTGAAATTCTGCCCGGCAACCAGCTGCAGTTAACTGCTATAAATAGAAACAGCTGTTGTTTGTTGCTCTGCTCTGATTGGTCGACTGCTATGGAGTCAACTGACACTGCTGAGAGAGAGAAAGCCTTGAAAGTAACCGTCAAACAACAGACAGCTGTTAGCAAACCGTAGGTCGTATCAATAAACAATCTTGATTATCAGCATCCTGAAGTCTTCCTGAACGTCTACATGTATAATTTGTGTGGACAAAGTTAAAAATATGTCCTCTAGAGCGAGGTAAAGAACTGGTACGTCTGCCTTCGTTAATATGGGAGTGAATGGGGCAGTTGGTGTGTGATCCTGACACGTCTGAGCTCACAGAGCCAAAACTAAAAGTCTGCCAGCTTCAGCAGTAACATGTGAGCGAGCGGCACGACGTTTCCAACAGTTTGATGTTCAAATTATTTCTGTGGAGTCAAATCTGTGCCGCTGAGAGCAGCTTAAACATGTTTTTTTGGACAGATTTTCCTCTCCAAAGAGCGGGAAAATTTAACATGGCCGCTTATGGGCGGAATGTTCAGTGAACATTCCGCCCATAAGCGGCCATGTTAAATTTTCCCGCTCTTTTTGACACTGTTCCGGACTGAGCGGCCATCTTGCTTTGTTTTTAGTGTGTTTGAGACCCAAACTGAGGAAGAAGGATGAGTCTGGTGAATCTTCATCGTGTGTTGGACACTGTGAACGTTTTCTTTCTGTTTCAGGTGATCGAGTTCTCTCCTGCAGCCATCGCCGCCTTCATCGCCATGGTGGGAATCCTCTCTATAGTCGCTCAGGTACAGATGCAACCAGCTGACGCCATCTTGATTCGAGAACCGGTCGTCACGTCTGACAAAAATAACGTGTTGTTAAAGTTAACTATCTGTATTAATGTTTCATTAAAGCCACGTTGACAGGAAGTCGGACGCAAAGAATCCAGTCAGATTTCAAAATAAAACACCCCGTGCAGACGGTTGGGTCAGTTTACGCTCCGATGTACAAGAATGAGACAGGAAGCAGCTAGTGTTAGCCGAGTTAGCATCACAGCTGAGTTAGCGCAGTCTTCACAGTAAACTGATAAGTAGAATTCAGCACTTCCTGTATGTGTTTCAAATTAAAAGCCCTCTAGCGTTTCAGTGGGCTTTTATTGTGAAACATTTGCAGGAGCATGTTGAAATCTTGCAGCTCTGCTCTCATTACTGAGTTTGACTTTGTCTCTGCCTGTCTGCCTGTCTGTCTGTCTGTCTGTCTGTCTGCCTGTCTGTCTGTCTGCCTGTCTGTCTGCCTGTCTGTCTGTCTGTCTGTCTGTCTGTCTGTCTGTCTGTCTGTCTGCCTGCCTGTCTGTCTGCCTGTCTGTCTGTCTGTCTCTGGTCAGACTCTGTTCCTCAGTGTTCTGATGAGGACCATTGGGAACAAGAACACGGTTCTTCTCGGTCTGGGATTTCAACTTTTCCAGCTGGCCTGGTACGGCTTCGGCTCCGAACCATGGTGAGTCTGTCTGACTGTCTGTCTCTCTGTCTCACCTGTCTGTCTGTCTGTCTGTCTGTCTCACCTGTCTGCCTGTCTCTCTGTCTGTCTCTCTGTCTGTCTCACCTGTCTGCCTGTCTCTCTGTCTGTCTCTCTGTCTCATGGTCTGTCTGTCTTTCAGGATGATGTGGGCAGCAGGAACTGTAGCAGCCATGTCCTCCATCACTTTCCCAGCAGTCTCTGCTCTGGTGTCACACAGCGCATCACCTGACCAGCAAGGTCAGTACACCTGTCTGTCTGTCTACCTGTCTACCTGTGAGTTGTGAAGAAGGATTTGTCATTTTTCTGACTGACTTTATTTAATGCTGTGTGTGTGTGTGTGTGTGTGTGTGTGTGTGTGTGTCCAGGTGTGGCTCAGGGGATGATCACAGGTATCAGAGGTCTGTGTAACGGGTTGGGTCCGGCTCTGTACGGCTTCATCTTCTTCCTGTTCAACGTGGAGCTCAACGACATGAAGCCGGCTACCGGGAGAGGCACGGCCAGCACGGAGGTACATGCACGCACATACACACACGTGTACGCACACACACATGTACGCACACACGTACACGCACGCACACACACACACACACACACACTCATCCTCTCTCTCTCTCTGTCCGTAGAAGTCGGTCATCCCGGGTCCTCCCTTCCTGTTCGGAGCGTGTGCCGTCTTATTCGCTCTCCTCGTCGCCATCTTCATCCCCGAGCACCACCGATTGGCCGACATCAAGACCTGCTCCGCCCACAAGTCCAACAGCGCCTCCGCCGCCGCACACGCTCAGAACGCCAACAGTCTGGCCACGCCCACCAGCGACGCAGAGGACATTGAGCCGCTCCTGCAGGACAGCAGCATGTGACTGACTGACAGCCGGCTCAGCCAACCACAGCGCTGAGGCGCGTCTGCTAGTCCCGCCCACTCCCTTCAAAATAAAACAGCTTTTATTTTTTTTATTTCTTCAGACTGTTCGAGCGTCGGCTCACGTTAGGCGGCACTCACACTGACGAGCTCCGTTAAGACGCCGTCATCACGCCCGTCTTTCTCTCTGTCGCTGTAAATCGTCGTTTTCCCGCCTCACTGCTGCGTCTGCGCCCCCTGCTGGTGAAACCGATATTAACAGTTAACCTTTATCCACTTTTCTATGTTTTATAGACTCCAAACATTCTGCTTCATCTGGTTTGTACGCCTCAGGCCATTTTTAGCACCTTGCCCCGGTGAGTGTGGGCAGGTAGAACCAAAGGGCTGCAGCTCAGAACCAGAACCAGAACCAGAACCCGGGCAGGGCAGGGCAGGAAACTCCTCATTTGTTTTAAGTTACTGACGTCTCATGATGTTTTTAGTCGTTCTGATTGGACGACGCCAGCCGAGTTTCCACCGACGTGTTTTAAAGTTTCTCCTCTCGCGAACGTCGAAGTCACATGACCGATCAGAAGTTTCCTCAAACAGGAAGTGCCGCGCTCGGTTCAGCCCGCGTCAACCTGCACAGAGCAGCTGGACTTGACAGGAAGTCAGACACAGAAACGACATAGTTGATTTTCAAAATAAAATACCCCAAAAGAGAAACAAATTAATTACGTAGCATGTTTAAACATTTAGGACCAGAAAACGCTCCTGTAACGTTCCTGAAACACTTTGGTGGGTTTGAAGTCGCACAGAGACGTGACGGAGACGTGACGGAGACGTGACAGAGACGTGACGGAGACGTAACCTTCCTCACGTTAACACACGAAACAAACACAAACATCTAATGTACTTCCTGTTTCCTTTTTGATTTTCAGCTTCTTTTAATGATGTCATCTTGTTGCTGATGTCACGTGACGCCGTGCGTTCGTTCGTGTTTTTATTTTCAAACTTGATGGAAACACGGCTGGTGAGGAGAGCCGGGAATCATGGGAAATCACACCTGAACGTTACCTTTAGTTACTGTTTTTCGAGGAGGCGGAGTTAAGCTGCTTCACCTGTCTTGTCTGTCGTGTCTGAAGCCGTCAGTCTGTTTGCCGCCTAAACACTCCTGGAGTCTGTTCGTTGTGCACCTGTCTCCACCCTTCAGGTCTGCAGAGGACAGCAGATCAAGCGCTCCCCGCTGCACAGGACCAGCAGTGAGGTGGAGGAGGTGCGTTTGATTCACCGCACAGCTGACACAAAGTGTCACAAACTACAGACTGTTTGAGACTCTTCAGCAGGACGGACGGCGAGAGGACGGTGAGGTCAGAGCTGCTTGGCATTGTGGGATATAACCCAGCACAGGTGAGGCTCATGGGAGTTGAAGTCTTTAGCGAGAGAGCTCTGTGCGGCTGTGACATCATCGTCCTCTCCTGCTGAGGTTTAACAGGATGAAGTGTTTCTGCTGATGCCACCCGGACGGGGTCACGGAGGGACTCCACATATCTCAGATCCAGATCAGACCGGTTCGGTCCAGGTCTCCACGACGACACCGGCGGCTCCGTGCGTTTGATTTATGTCACCACATGGTTTAGAGTCTCCTCATCTCTTCTTCTGTTGAAATACTTGAAGTGTGTCGAGCCTGTCTGTTATCTCCTCCCGCCCGCCCGAGACGCCAGGAAGTACAAAATCAAGCACTCCTAGTTACTGATGTAGTTTGAACGCTGGCGTGCCGACGTTCGCTGAGAACCAAAAGGTGCCATGTTTGTTTATGTTTTTATCACTTCCTGTTTCTTTTGTTACATTCGCCTTTTTTTGTCGACGCCCCCTGGTGGTACTGTATCCATAGCAACGGGTTTGTAGCTGCGCCGCCGAGGTCAGTTTGTCTCCGTGCTGACGCCAAAACTCCACCCGGGGGGCTGCGGTCCAATCCCTCGCGGCAGACCCGATGACATCACATGACTACGCACGTCTTTGTTTGACCTCATGATGGCGACTCGAGATAAAAATGGCCGCCGACCTTCCTCTCCGTTTTTAACTTTTAAAGTTCAAACTCGGCGAGTTTGAATCTTTCAGGCGAACGCCGCCACGCGTCGCTCAGTCCAGATTACTGTAAATGCAACACATGCTGCATTCAAGTCGTATGTAAAGTGTGGGAAATCCTAGCTTCAGACTGGGGTATATGTTTGTTTGAAGTTTTTCTTTTCTCCAACGTTACTTGAATGCAGCATCATAAATGCCTGATGATGATGATGATGATGGTGTGTAGCTTCATAAAGCACAATCATGTTACAGCCACAGTGGAGAAGCTTCACCTCCTCGTTAACGCTGAGCTCCGTCGGCTCGTTAAAAGATTTTTTTTTTTTCTTAACGATGATGTCAAACAGAAAGCTGGACCTCCTCTATATTTTTCTACAGTCTCCAGTCCGGCAGAGTCATTACTCAAAGTCCCAGAATCCACCGCAGTGTTACGAACATCACCGTCGTCCTCAGCTCGCTCTCTTCACGCCGCCGTGCTGCGTTCATGTCCCGTCGGAAAGTTTCTCTCGTCACGCGATGAATTGATCGGCGGGAAGTTAATCTGCAGCTAAACGTCAGGATGTGCCACATTTTAACGGGTATGTATATTTTATAACCACGATAACATTTGAGGACTTTTATGATGAAGCTTATCGAGTTCAACTTTCCGATGTGGACGTGAAGCGACAACATGACCGCCAGTCCGTGAACTGACGACGACTGACTTTTAAAAACTCTTTTTGTACGTCGGCTCGAGTCTAAAATCTTTACTGAGTTTACTGAGAAGACTTTTATTTTAGCTGATGATAATTATTAGATCGTATAAAGTAACTTATGCAGTCCAAACATTTCCAGATGAACCCCGAACACCACCCCAACACCACCCCAACCCTCGTGTACATGATGCAGAACATTCGCTGATTGCTGCACTTTAATTTCTCTGAACGTGTGCCTCTAATCATTCTTCATGTTCATATCTGTTTTTATATAGAAACAAAGACGCTGAACAACGTCTACGTGTTGTGCATTTGCAGTTGCTTTCTTTTATCTTAAGAACATAATTTTGAATAATATCTATGATAATAAGAATAATAAGAATAATAAAGAGAAATGTATGGAATTTGAAACTTGGGCTTGTTTTTTTTTATTTGAAGTATTTTAAATTTATTTAAACGACAAAATTGTTACAACACGAAAAGTTTCAGGTTATAATGTTTTTGTTAAATATCGCATATAACGTGAAAACTGAGCGTCTGTCCACTCTTCACTATCTCCATACTTATTATTCTGACGTGTTCCAGGAGTTTCAGCGCTCTACTCCTCCCTCAGTTTTGGTCGCACATACACAAAAAAGGTATCAAAACGACCGGCTCAATGGTGTGCTGTGACTTTTCTAAGAGTTTCACCAAATGGTTTTGCCAAAAATCACCAAAAACCACGCCAACATTTACAATGGGTGTATATTGGTAGAATGTTCTAGAGCTAGAAACATAGGAAAATTCGTGGGCTACGCAGCGATATCACTGCTGAAGCTGTCAGACTTATAGTTTTGGCGGGAGACGCACTGATGCGCCAGGATCACCCACCAACAGCCCCATCTACTCCCATGTAAACTGGAGAGGAGAAATTTCCCAAAGGAGCACGGGGCACCTGTTCTTTCTCTCTCTCCCCAGGTCACATTTTTTAACTTTAGACACTGAAATTCGGCATTCACATGGTCGACAAGATGAGGATGCTCACGGTCATTTGGGCTTTTTGATACGACCTACCGTTTGGCATTAGTGTCCACTAGTTGGAGGGGGTTCATTTAGAGATTTTCTGTGTCTCTCAGCAGTCACTCACACACAGACAGAGCACAGCTGCAGTTAATTGCTCTGACCTGCAGCTGACCCTGGTTGCTTGGCAACCTCAAGCCTGCCTTTGACTAACTGTATTGAAGTCTCTGTGCTACTGCAGTGTCAATAATAATGTATGTCAGACACACTCTACATTTATTTACACAGTTTAGAGTTTATAGCATGTTTGCTTCATCTCTGATGACATAACGTGTCATTCTGATTTCATACAGTAAACGTTACATACTTTTAATATCATCAAACAAAAAGACAAAAACTTCAGGCAACCTTTATTAAAATTAAAAAACGTCTCAAAGCGTCACAAAAAAAAAAATCTGATCCACATCAAATAAAAAAGTAAAAACAAAGAAACATTCTGCAGATTTGAAATCAAACGTGTGAAATCAGTTTTCCGTCAGTCAGTTTCTGATTTTCTGCTTTCGTCTCCGTTTGGTCACGACGTTCACACCTTCACACACACAACATTAAAATGATCACACTCACTGCACAGAACAAAAAATACCTGATATTAAATCTTATCAATATTTCTAAAACATGAAATGTAAAATCTGAAATACGGGACAGTTTGTGAGCACGAGGCTCGTGATGAAGAGCTGAATGATGTCTGAGATGAAGATGATGATGATGTAATAATATAAAATCATGTTAGAAATCTGATTTGGAATGAAAAACAAAAATATTCACATAAAATCACATGTGAAATGTGTGACGCTCAGGTTAGTTTGCTTTCCAACATGTGATCGCGTGTTCACACACACATGTATGCGGACATGTGAACTTTGTATGTTTTTTCTCTGAGGACAGTTAGTCAGCAGAAATCCATGAAATTAATAAACCATTGTGATTTTTTAAAAACATGAGCATAAAATATGGAAGTTCATTTCTGCCAACAAAAAAACCTAAATATTAAAAATGACAAAAGTAAAAATCCAAAATTAAAATTTAAATCAGAATTCTGAGAGTTTTTTTTTTAATGTCAAAACTGTCAATGATAATGTGTCAAAAAAATGTAATTTAATTGATTTTATCTAAATTTATGACACAAAATGTCACCTCATTAATTTTTTTTGTTATATTTCCTAATTTTAAATTTAAAAACTGATGTCCATTTTTATTTGACAAATTTAATTTATTTTTTTAAATTTTACATAGTTAATTATGAAAGTCGTGATATTAACTTCGGTAAAGTTGGAAAGATATTGGCAGATTCGAACTTCCGGGATCAATAACTCAAGTGAAACGTTGTTAAAACACAAAACACGCATATTTTCAACCATAGTAACGTTTCACTTCAGAGTTATTGATCCCGGAAGTTCGAATCTGCCAATATCTTTCCAACTTTACCGAAGTTAATATTACGACTTTATTCTCGTAATTAATTCAATATTTACGACTTACAACCCAAAAAAAGAACTAAATATAAAAAATGACAAAAGTAAAAATGAAATTTGAAAAAAAAAAAAAGTTCTGATCATAAACATTTTTAATGTCAAAAGAATTTTTCAGTTTGACAAATTTCAAAATGTTGTACTCTATCTTTAGTCATTTATTTTATCTCCAATATGAGCCATTAAATGTCACCTCATAATTCTCTTTGTCATATTTCCGTTATGTCAAAACTATGGTAATGTGTCAGATTTTAATTTTCAAATTGCTTTGTGCGTAGAAGTTTTCTTTTATAAAGAGCCTCAAAAATCCCTCAATGAAAGAAAAAAGCGTTTTAAATTTTAAATAGTTGGAATAGACAATGAAATAATTGGCCAAAGTCAGGCCAAAGTTAACGGCGCTGTTCATGGAGCTGTTCATGGAGCTGTTCATGGAGCTGTTCATCGAGCTGTTCATGGAGCTGTTCATCGCGCTGTTCATGGAGCTGTTCATCGAGCTGTTCATCGAGCTGTTCATGGAGCTGTTCATCGCGCTGTTCATCGAGCTGTTCATCGCGCTGTTCATCGAGCTGTTCATCGAGGGTTGATGAGAATGCGGGACGTCGAAGGCGGAGCTAGCTAGCAAAGATTATAGCAGCAGAGTGTTAGCGGTTCTATGATCCGGGAAACACTGAGCATGTGCAGAAGGCCACACAGCAAGGACGCCATCTTTGAGTTCTTTTATCCTTCAGCGACTCACAGGCTCAACCATCATTCTCCTCTTCATCACATGAGGCAGGAGATGGTGACCTTGGTGGTGGCGTAGGGGACGGTGTCTGGTGTGGGACAAACAACAGTACAAAGTTATAGAAACACTGACTTTTGAAAGAGCTAACCATAGGGCTAATGGAGCTAACCATGGTGCTAACCATAGGGCTAATGGAGCTAACCATGGTGCTAACCATGGGGCTAATGGAGCTAACCATGGTGCTAACCATAGGGCTAATGGAGCTAACCACGGAGCTAATGGAGCTAACCATGGTGCTAACCATGGGGCTAATGGAGCTAACCATGGTGCTAACCATGGGGCTAATGGAGCTAACCATGGTGCTAACCATAGGGCTAATGGAGCTAACCACGGAGCTAATGGAGCTAACCATGGTGCTAACCATGGGGCTAATGGAGCTAACCACGGAGCTAACCAAAAGGCTAACAGAGCAATTACAGTCAATTATTTAAATAAAATAAATACAGTTTGTTTGTGCAGCTGCTACAGCAGGAATTAATTTTGCACCAAATATTAGAAGAAGCGTACTATAACGACACAATATAATAATATAATTCCATATAAACGTACACATTGTATTCACAATGCAACATCGAATATAATCAACTATATTTTGCCAAATTTTTGAATTTATTGCCACTGTTAATGTCCTCTTAAAAATCATTTATTATTCAATTTAGCATCTACGATTACGTTCCATAAAGAATATTTGAACATATCTGTGACTGAACATAAAGATACTCATCCCTGAGGCTTTTTGTCTCTCTGGTCCTCCGTAGTGTCTCACCTCTGTCCTTCAGCGAGCTCACATACGCCTCTATGAACTCTTTCTCGCTGCCGTCCTTCACCTCCTCCTCTCTCTGCTCTCTCCACCTCCTCCACTTCTCTTTCTTCTTCTTCTCCTCTTCCTCCTTCTTCTTCTTCTTCTTCTTCTTCTTCTCTTCGCTCGTGGGGTTGTTGTACAGGCGGATGAACCTGGTGGAGAACAGCAGAGAGACGATGAAACCAGAGAACAGTCTGTTAGTTTCTCTGTTAGCTCATTTTAAGGTCCGGTTACTTGATGTCGGGGTTGCTGCACAGTCGGGTGGGGATGCAGTTGAGCTCGTCGCCGCTGACGACGATCATCTTGAGCGTGGAGATGTTGGTGAGACATTGAGGGAGGTAAGACAGGTTGTTTTTATGGACGAACAGGGTGACCAGCTGCTCCAACCTGCACACACAAACACACTATAATTAGCCTAGCTTAGCATAAAGACAGGGAGCAGAGGGCACACCACAGCTAGCCAGCTAGCATCTCTGCACGTTAGCTGGTGGACATTCCAGGACTGTTCAGCTCAGAGTAATCAGATTACAGGTGGTGGTGGTGATGATGTCATCAGTTACCTGTCCATGTCCTGCGGCAGGTCGGTCAGTTTGTTGTTACTCAGGTCCAACAGCTGCAGGCTGCTCATCCTCAGAGCGCAGATAGGGATCGACACAAACCTGTTCTCCGCGATGTCCAGGTGAACCAGCTGCTTCAGGCTGCTCAGCTGACGGAAGGTACACAGTGACATCATCATGATGTGTCAGGTAGGGAGGGACTAGTCGTGGATATTGATTGGTGTTTACAGTAGCCAATAGTGAGTGTGCGTTACACCCCCCTCTGCAGCCAGTTAGCTTAGCTTAGCACAAAGACTGTAAACTGGGGGAAACAGCTAGCGGTGGGTGAGTTATTATTTAATCACCAGGTAACAAACACTTCATCCCCGTCTCACCTCAAACGGCAGCTCAGACAGGTTGTAGTTTCCCGTGAGTTCGAGTCTCTCCAGGTTCTCGCAGTTTCCGAGCTCTGGAGGAACTTTGGACAAGCGGTTGTAGCTGACGTTCAATTCCCTCAACCCCGTCAGTTTACCTGAGGACAGAGGACACGTTTGGTTTCCCCATCCGACGTGTTTTATGACATTATCTGCGACATTAAAGAGCTCTCACCGATCTCAGGTGGCAGCTCAGCGATGGCGTTTTTGGGGATCTCGAGCACGGTGAGCTGGGTGAACAGAGGCAGGTAGTCAGGCAGCTGACGGATCTTTGTCCCTCTGACGTGCCACTCTCTCAGGTAAGTCATCCACTGCAGCTCCCGGGGGAAGTCCTGCACACATTCACTCATCAGCAGTCGTTGTCTTACAGGTGAACCATGCAGAAGGTGTACTGCACCTGTTAGCTTACCGTCCATCGATCTCCGTTCAGCTGGAGTGTCAGCTTCTGTTCCACATCCTTCTGATCCTGCTCGTCTTTCTGATCCTGCTCGTCTCCTTCTGACAGGTGAACAACAACACCTGTATATCAGTCACATTTACCTGTGTACACCTGTCTACAAGTCACGTTTACCTGCGTACACGTGTAAATCAGTCACGTTTACCTGCGTATACCTGTATATACGTGACATTTACCTGCATATACCTGTATATACGTCACCTTTACCTGCGTACACCTGTATATACCTGTCTACAAGTCACGTTTACCTGCATATACCTCTATATAAGTCACCTTTACCTGCGTACACCTGTATATAGGTCACGTTTACCTGCGTGCACCTGTATATACGTCACATTTACCTGCGTGCACCTGTATATACCTGTCTACAAGTCACATTTACCTGCATACACCTGTATATACGTCACATTTACCTGCGTGCACCTGTATATACGTCACATTTACCTGCGTGCACCTGTATATTGGTCACATTTACCTGCGTGCACCTGTATATACCTGTCTACAAGTCACATTTACCTGCGTACACCTGTATATACGTCACATTTACCTGCGTGCACCTGTATATACGTCACATTTACCTGCGTGCACCTGTATATTGGTCACATTTACCTGCGTGCACCTGTATATACCTGTCTACAAGTCACATTTACCTGCGTACACCTGTATATACGTCACATTTACCTGCGTGCACCTGTATATCAGTCACATTTACCTGCGTACACCTGTCTACAAGTCACGTTTACCTGCGTACACCTGTCTACAAGTCACATTTACCTGCGTGCACCTGTATATCAGTCACATTTACCTGCGTACACCTGTCTACAAGTCACATTTACCTGCGTACACCTGTCTACAAGTCACGTTTACCTGCGTACACCTGTATATCAGTCACATTTACCTGCGTACACCTGTCTACAAGTCACGTTTACCTGCGTACACCTGTATATCAGTCACATTTACCTGCGTACACCTGTCTACAAGTCACGTTTACCTGCGTACACCTGTATATACGTCACATTTACCTGCGTACACCTGTCTACAAGTCACGTTTACCTGTGTACACCTGTATATCAGTCACATTTACCTGCGTACACCTGTCTACAAGTCACGTTTACCTGCGTACACCTGTATATACGTCACATTTACCTGCGTGCACCTGTATATCGGTCACGTTTACCTGTATACGGCTGTATTGTATCAGTCAGTGTAGTTCTCTCCAGGTAATGGTGCAGCAGGTTCCGCTCGTCGCTCTTCAGTGTCTTACAGTAGATCCGATACTGCCACTCCTGATCGATCCTTCACACACACACATGAAGTTCATGAAGAATTTCAGGCCTCGGACAGACTCCGTGTTCTGACTCGTGACCTTTCTGCTCTGTGGACGCTCACCTGTCGTCACCGTCGTACCACACACTGATGTCGGGGTATAAATAGCAGTCTGTGTTCATATTACTAAAATCAGCCCTGACGCATAACAGTCAGCTGGTTATGAGTGTGTGTGTGTGTGTGTGTGTGTGTGTGTGTGTGTGTGTGTGTGACACATTTCAAGTTAGTCTGGGGACAAAAGAACGTTTTTAAATGTTTCTGTTCAAATATAATGTACTTAGTTACTTAAATGTACTTAGTTACATTGAACTGAGTGACTGTGTCTCACCTGGCGAGCGCGCTCTTCTCGATCCTCTCCTGCTCCTTCTTCTGTTTCTTTCGTTGTTTCTTCACTCGGACCTCCCAGATCCCTCTGATCAGGGACAGGTCGTAGACCGGGACGTCCAGCTTCCTCTCCAAACCCATATCTGCTCCTGCAGAGAGGAGGAGGAGGAGGAGGAGGAGGAGGAGGAGGAGGAGACGACTCCTCAAGATTAACATCTCAATCTTAAACCTGATTTCAGACTTTCTATGTAACTTTCTATGTAACTAAGTACTTTTACTCAAAAGTTTGAGGTACTGAAGTATTTCATGACACTTTGTACTTCAACTATGCTCCACCTTTCATACATATTGTACTGGACCAGGCTCTGGTTGTGGACCAGGCTCTGGTTGTGGACCAGGCTCTGGTTGTGGACCAGGCTCTGGTTCTGGACCAGGCTCTGGTTCTGGACCAGGCTCTGGTTGTGGACCGGAGTGGACCTGTGAACAATAATTCAGACTGTCATCTGGTCCGGACTCCTCTGTAACCTGGCATCGTTTGATGCTGCTGCAGAGCTTCAGACCAGGTCGTCCAAAAGGTTTCATGTGACATGGATCCTGGTTCCTGTTCACTCAGAGTCCAGTTCAGGTTCTGGATTAAAACTAAAGGAGACTTTGAACTTTAAAAAGCTTCTTAGCTCCCTCCATCGATGTCCTTTCAGCCTCTTCTCTCATTATGTCCAAAGAGGCTTCTGAGCCTGCTTAGATCACCCGCTCACCCAGCTCCTGTTCATGCACAACACTGGCTCCGCCCCCCGGGCCAAATCACAGAGAGTTGAGGCGAAGCAGCCGGAGGACATCAGAGGGAAAACCAGAAAACATTTTCTCCATAAAATATGATCCAGTTTCACCAAAATCAGTGAAATAGTTGGTGGTGTGTGACTTAGTGCCGTAAAGCGTTACGTACTTCTCCCGACCCGGAGCCCAAAGTTACATAGTGTGAGAACAGACGTACGAATGACAGAGACACCATTCACCTGATTACAGGTCAGTGCAGATCAACAGGAGGTAACAGACGTTAGTTTAATGTTAGTTTAATGTTACTTTATCAGAGGACAGTTACATCATGTCGGTTTAAGAGCTGACAGTCTGCGCTGCCTTCGTCTGTTATTCTTACCTGAGAGTCCTCGTTAGCGTCCTGCTCACGTTCACCAGCTTGTTTACTGAAATCTCACTCTGTGTGTGACACAGCTGCTATTTTTACCAGCTGAGATGTGACCCCCCCACTGAGTCACATGACGCCCCCGTCCCTCCTCACATATCTGGATGGTACGACCCAGGAAGCAACGTGAAACCAGATGTACTCTGTGAAATGAAGTGATTTATTACAATGATCTCAGATTAATAAAAAGATGATTGGACACTCCTCAAACCAAAGAAATGCATATACCTGAAGGAGTACTCTTCAAAATAAAAGTCCTAACTTCCTGAAAGAAACCAAAATATGTCACAGAGACTACGTCCAGGTTTTAGACAGTCTGCGGGGACGTCACGGAGACTACGTCCAGGTTTTAGACAGTCTGCGGGGACGTCACGGAGACTACGTCCAGGTTTTAGACAGTCTGCGGGGACGTCATGTCCATTGGACCTTTAATTGGGTTTCACTGATAATTTATCAGGTACATTTAAATAAGCTCGACATTTATTCTGAAAAACTCAGTCACAGGAACAAAACAGTTGACAACGTGACAAATATTCTATGTGTGAAATATTAGTTGGGACAGCTGGCAGTGATCCTGTGTGTATAAACATCCATCAGTGTGACACAATGTACAGACGTGTGCTCACCTCCTTTAAATACACGCACACACTCTGATGGAGGTTTAACACGGCAAACAGGAGCTTCTTCTGTTTCATGTCACATGGAATATAACTGTACAGCTCAGTTTGTCCACATTCAGACAAATATGAACGAACATACAGAGAAACTGTCTGCTCAGCTAACCGCTAACTGAATCTGCCGTTAGCATGCTAACAGAACCGGGCTCAGCAGTCGGACCGGGTTGGAGCACAGCCTCTGAGACCAACAGGGAATAACGTGACAGTACAGACTTTATGATGGAAACATTGATCAGTAGCAGTAGAACTAAAGCTAATATAATGAAGCTAACACAGCTAACACTGAGGTTTTGGGAAAAGGCTAACATAGCTAACTGATAATATAAGCTAATGTTGTAGATTTCACTAGTTTTGAGATACGGCTAATATAGCTAACTGCTAACGTTAGCTATTTTAGGTAGCTTGGATGTAAAGCTAACATTAGCTCATGGTATAATTTTCGTTACATGTGTTCCGTCAAGTTAGCTCACTGCTAACATTAGCTACCATTACTTGATGTAAAGACTGCTAAGTAGTGAAGTGCTAACTATGGTTAGCTCGGTCAGCCGTGTAGCTAACTGAACTGACTCAGCCCGGGATGCCAGGAGCCAAACCCGGCAAGAAAACCACCTCGGTAGGCTGCTGTATTCACTGTTAGACTGGACACTGCTGGTTCAGAGGTTCTGTTGCTGTATTCACTGTTAGACTGGACACTGCTGGTTCAGAGGTTCTGTTGCTGTATTCACTGTTAGACTGGACACTGCTGGTTCAGAGGTTCTGTTGCTGTATTCACTGTTAGACTGGACACTGCTGGTTCAGAGGTTCTGTTCGGTCCGGCCGTGTTCACTGGAAGGTAGACGCTGATGCTAGCTCACAGCGCTAGCTGCAATGCTAAAACACACTCGTTATTGGCTGCTGTAAACACCAATCAATGTCCACGTCTCCCTATCTGAAGTAAAGGAGGAAGTAAACAGAACTCTCCTTCCTGTTTGATATAATTAGTCCTGTGACATCATTGCTGTTGTTCATCAGTGGCTGCAGAGGCCTGTGAGCTCTGTCAGTTTACAGGTCAAAGGTCAGCAGCAGCCTGCTGTAGTTCTGCTGCTCGTCCACATGAGAGCGCTGCTGACAAACAAGTGAAGAGACTCAGACCTTCACAATAAAACAGAGGAAGAGTGGTCATCTTCAGCGTCCCTGAGCCCATGTAGTAACTACGTCCAGGTTTTAGACAGTCTGCGGGGACGTCACGGAGACTACGTCCAGGTTTTAGACAGTCTGCGGGGACGTCACGGAGACTACGTCCAGGTTTTAGACAGTCTGCGGGGACGTCACGGAGACTGCGTCCAGGTTTTAGACAGTCTGCGGGGACGTCACGGAGACTACGTTCAGGTTTTAGACAGTCTGCGGGGACGTCACGGAGACTACGTCCAGGTTTTAGACAGTCTGCCGGCTAACAGAGCTAGGCTAGCTGTTTCCCCTTGTTTCCAATCTTTATGCTAAGCTAAGCTAACTGTAGCATCAGTGTGAACCTCAGCAACAAGAGAAGAAGACTTCCTGTTGTTCAGTCACATACCAGCAGCCGTGTGATGCTGACGTGTTGGAATCATAACATACTGTGTGTGTGTGTGTGTGTGTGTGTGTGTGTGTGTGTGTGTGTGTGTTTAACACCTTGGATGGCATCATATCACACCCCTAGAGGGTTGAAATGTCAAACATGTGTTATCACCCGACACACACACACACACACACACACACACACACACACTCATAAAATGTGTTCTGAAGTTCATGACATCATTGTTAAAGCACTTTCTGTTTCTACACACACACACGGCGTGCCTTCATCAGGATATATATGTCCACACACACACACATTGTGCATGACATCATTATAAACACAGATCGTTTGTCTGGGTCAGTTTTCTTCAATGTGTTGAATAAATGTTCCAACACACACACACACACACACATTTATCTTTAATGACTCAGGATGTGACAGGTGTGTGTGTGTGTGTGTGTGTGTGTGTGTGTGTGTGTGTGTGCGTTCCAGAGCTTTCTTCCTATCACATGATCTTCATCAGCAACAATTTCCTGCTGCCAACTATAGCCGCTGTTAGCTAATGTTAGCTCAGGTTGTTAGCTGCTGTTAGCTAATGTTAGCTCAGGTTGTACCAGTGTTTGTTCCACAGGCGTTTTGGACCACCGGGAAAAAGAAGAGGAGGTTTACAGGCCCAGGGCATGGGGGAGTTCTGAGCGGAGCCGGTGTCGTGCCAGAACCGGACCAGACATAGCTAATGGCAGAGGCATCCAAAGAGGATGTTGACAGAGGAAGCTAACAAGGTAAAAAATAGAGTGGTAGTGTAAACTGATGTCTCTGTAGCTGCTGTTAGCTTACATTACTTAGCTCAGTTAGCCGTAATGTTATTCAGAGCACCGGGTGGAGTGTTGGTGTTTTCACTGCACCAGTGTCGTGCCAGAACTGGAGCTGCGGGAAACATAAGTTAGCATCATGGATCACGTTAGCTGTTGTACTAATTTGGAATGCTTTAATTAACATCTTCACTCTTGCTATCGATAAAGATCCAAAAGTTTCATTCTGAGGTGACAAAAACAGATTTTAAGGTGATTAAACTGAGAACAGTTATGAAGGTTATATTCTGTAAATCTGACACGCTGCACCTTTAAATGCAGCCGATGGCCTCAAACATAAAGGCAGGTTGTGATGAGAGCAGTCAGTCTGCGGCTGTGGCTGTGTTTTCAGCTAAGTGCTAACGTCAGCAGGCTAACATTGCAGAGATGACTTAGGATTTAACTTGGAAGTCAAAGATTTGTGAACATGTAGCCAACGTTAGCCTCATGCAATCTGTTATCTTACAACACTGTAGCTTGCTAACGTTAGCCGGTTATAGTGTGTTCTTTCAGAACTCCATAGCAAGCTAATGTTAGCCTGATATCGACTGATAAAAAAGTGACTTGCTTTAACTAAAGACTTGATTTTAAAATCAAATTACTGAGCTAACAGCAGCTATCAAACTGAGCTAACAGTAGCTATCAAACTGAGCTAACAGCAGCTATCAAACTGAGCTAACAGCAGCTATCAAACTGAGCTAACAGCAGCTAACAAGTTGAGCTAACAGCAGCTATCAAACTGAGCTAACAGCAGCTATCAAACTGAGCTAACAGCAGCTAACAAGTTGAGCTAACAGCAGCTATCAAACTGAGCTAACAGCAGCTAACAAACTGAGCTAACAGCAGCTACAGTTGGCAGCAGACGCTTTCATTAGGTAGCTGAGCAATACTCAGGATAATGTACGAGTGTGATGCAGCCTTTTTCTATTTAAAGTATGTTTAGTACTTTTACTTCAGTAAAATGTATTTCTACACTGTGGTATGAGTACATGTACTACAGTAATCTGAGTACATCTTTAATCCTCTCTCCATCACACCGGTCCAGTTCAGTCCCAGTACAGTAAGTTTACTGGGTGGAGAGAGAGAGCAGCAGACAGCACAGAGAGAGAGAGAGAGAGAGACAGGAATGCATGAGCAGATTTACAGTACTGACTGATTTACAGGCTGTTTGACTGACTGGAGTTCATCACACACTCATCCACCCTGTGAGGCTGACGGACGCTCAGCTGAAGCTCTGAACAAAGGTTGGTGTTTATTCTTTATTTAAGTTCTTCGTCAGTAAAAATAAAAAATATTTCACCTGTTTATCTTCAGATCGTCCAATCAGAGAGCTTTATTCAGCGCTCGATAGCTTCAGTTCGACGTGTTAAACTACTTTAAAAGTTGATTATAATGTTGTAATGAGTTCACAAACACAGCAGCTGTGTGGACTTCTTATGGTGTGATGGATTTAACGCTACATTAGTGAGGAGAGATCTTTAATCCAGTTTTTAAAGGAAAACGAGTAACAGCAGCAGAAACAGGAGTATAAAAAAAAAATACAGATTACATTACTTCTGATCAACAACCAGCGACAGCTTTGCTAACTAGCAGCCAGCTAATATTACTGACTAGTCCAACAGCAGTCAGCCCAGCTCGGCGTCTGTCTTTCAGCCTTTTATTTCACCAAGCTCTCACCAACCACTAAAAGTCAGTCCCAGATTTACTCTTGTCCGGCGGCTTCTTGCTCGCTCACTCTCTCCTTTTCTCTTCTTAGCTTCCTCCGTCAGCGTCCTCTTCACTCTCTTCTCCTCTGCCATTGCACTAGTTACATTAGCTGCTCGCTCAGCTTTGGTTCTGGCACGACACCGGCTCCTCTGCCCCACCCTGGGCCTCCTCCAACCTCTTCTTCTTCTTCTTCTTCTTCTTCTTCTTCTTCTTCTTCTTCTTCTTCCCGGTGGTCCAAAACTCTTGTGGTACAAACACTAACACTCCCCCGGTGCTCTGAGCTCACAGTCCGGCTAACAAACTGAGCTAACATTAGCTAACAGCAGCTAACAGACTGAGTTTACATTAGCTAACAGCAGCTAACAGACTGAGCTAACATTGGCTAACAGCAGCTAACAAACTGAGCTAACATGAGCTAACAGCAGCTACAGTTGTCAGCAGTTTACTTCACTGTCCATCAGGAAACTCTGTAAATCACAGAGAGTTGAGGCGAAGCAGCCGGAGGACATCAGAGGGAAAACCAGAAAACATTTTCTCCATAAAATATGATCCAGTTTCACCAAAATCAGTGAAATAGTTGGTGGTGTGTGACTTAGTGCCGTAAAGCGTTACGTACTTCTCCCGACCCGGAGCCCAAAGTTACATAGTGTGAGAACAGAGACACCATTCACCTGATCACAGGTCAGTGCAGATCAACAGGAGGTAAACTCTGTTGTTGCAGATGAACCTGGCTCTGATCCATGACAGACTGCACATTAAGACGTTCTGGGAGAAGAGGATCGACAATCAGTGTCAGCATGCTGAGAGCGAGGAGCAGAGGATGGAGAGGAGTGCACTCAACAAGTAAGAACACACAGTACACAGCAGCAAGCCAACTTCCAGTCTCCATAAGTCCCCATGTTCAAATGTCCAACTTCACAGCATGTTTACAGCCTGGTACAAAAACAGATTTGGTCTCTGTAGCTAATTTATATAGAACGAGGTCGAGACGTCTTTGTCGATCTTTAGATTAGCCAGGAGGACTGCCAACATGTCGGTGACCACATTGAGCTTCACGCCAGCTCTTCAGAAACATGTGGTCGTCATCATGCACATCGACCATTGTCCAGAATAAATCCACAGATGCTGAACCACCTCAACTGACGCCTGACTGACTCAGTCCAGACATGTGGGGGTTAAATCCTGAGCTTCCCCTTCTGGCTCTGATCCCTTTTGACCACAACCATCCAGCACAATATCTGCACTGCTACCGACTCCACACCACTCTGACTGCTCAACCTTACCCACAGTAGGCAACAAGGCCCTGACATACTTAACTCGGGGCAGCAACTTTCCCCCAACCCAACCCATCATACTGCAGCAGAGTACCATGAGCTCAGATATGGAAGTACTGACTCTCATCTAGACAAACTGCCTCGATCGATGCGATGAGGGACGAAGCAAACAGAACTACATCATCTGCAAAGAAGCGGACTACTGCAATAGTTGCATTGAAAGGGGACACTACACAGCATTTTTTAGTAGGAAAACAGAATTACAAAAACAGGAATGTGTACCTGCATATATTTAGTAGATGCACCCCTGCTGCATCTCATGAGTGGTCCCATTCAAACGATTGCCAGAGGTCTTATGCTTCTTCAGAGTCCTGCAACTTTGTTACCTCCACAGAGATGTGACTTCCTCCCAGCACTGTGGTAGAAATATTTATTTTACACCAAAGCAAGCAGAACTACATCATCTGCAAAGAAGCAGAGATGTCATCACTTCTTCATACGCTCTCCACTCCCGCTGTACCTCGCGACTCTGCTTGTTACACCTTGACAATCAGAGTGTCCTGTCCAGTAGCCTGGAATAAGGGAGACTAATTGGAGTTCACCCTCAGACAAGAAAATCCCCCAACCTCCATGAGACACTGAAGAGGTGTGTCAACCAAAACAGCCCAATAAAAACCAAAGCTTTCAGCATCTCAGAGCAAATCTCAACCAGTTCTCTACCACTTCCACAGAGGACATGGACTGCCAGAGACCTTCAGCTCTAATGTCCTCCAACTGTTTTACCTCCACAGGAGTGGGGTGTAGGTGAGTTCCTCCCTCCATTGTGGTAGAAACACTTATTTTACATTAAAATACGTTGAGGGAAACAGAACTACATCATCTGCAAAGAAGCGGAGACGCAATCTTGAGGTCACCACTTCTTCATACGCTCATACGACTTCTTGACAAGCTCGATGGAGATTAGATGACTCAGAGGAGTGCCTTGTTTTCTTTGGTATAACCAGACTGTTGGAAGAATCTACCTACTGAGTCCTGGTCCTGCCCTACAAGTACATCAAACACTTGACAATATTCCCAGTCAACAGTTGTCTTTGCTGAGTGCAGCCTTGGGAAACCCCACAACATTTTTAAGGCCAAACAACCAAGTAACAAGAAGTATACATCATTATCCCCGTTTGTACAACGCTGCCTTCGACTGTTGTTGAAACAGCTTAACCACGTTTGCCTTCCGACATGTTTCGGACAACACAAAGTATGAACTGGTTTGTTTGGAACGCACACCTGAACGCTCACCTCCTGAGCTGTGTTTCCTGAAGACACCGATCTATCGAGATATTTAAATGTGTTTTCTGTGACCAAACTTGGAGTGAATGTGGTTTGAGTTGAGGTAGACATGTGACCATCTGGCAAATATACACATCTAAAAACAGATTCTCTCATTACAATCCCTCGTCTCTCAGCGAACCGGAGGACATACCAGGACAAACACACACACTCGACCCTCGCGGACAGTCTGCTTGTTAAAGGTCTCAGTAATGATGATCACTAACAAGCAGAAACATCAGCCAGACTGTAACCTGAACTCACCTCAGCCTGTAAACAGACAAAATAAATCCATCAATAGTCCAGAGTTTTATTATTACACACATAATCCTGTCACACAGAACATGACGGCAGAACATGGTGGTGCAGCTAAATTAATCAGCCCGTTGATCAAACGAACATCTCAGTCTGTCAGACTTTATTAGTCTGATCGTTTTAGACTTACACGTCTCCCAAACTTCCTTCACCGTCTGATACGACCATGAAAATATAAAGTGCAGTGATGCATGGATCCATCCATCACTGGCAGTCTGTCCACCATTTTGGTAAAGACTGAAATATCTCAGCAACTATTGGATGTATTGCCATGAACTGACATTCATGGTCCCCAGAGGATCATCAACAATTTTCAAGTTTAACGTGTTCAGTACTTTGTTTTATGACCAAATATCTGCGAAACTACAGACATTCCCATCAGCCTCAGCTCCACTTTACGTTTACCTGCGATGAGCAAATGTTAGCATGCTACCGCACCTTGTAAACATTATACCTGCTAAACATTAGCCTGTTAGCATTGTCATTCTTTAACATGGGGACTTATGGAGACTGACTCACTTCTGGAGCCAGCCTCAAGTGGCCACTCAAGGTATTACAGTTTTTAGGCACTTTTGGCATTGGCTTCATTTCCCAGCCACGGACGTTGCTGCTTCTGTTCTGATCATGTTAGCATGTTTGCATTAGCATTTAGCCTCACAGACTGTTAGCCTGGTTGCTTTCTTTCTCACCAACTTCATGGAGTTTATCACATTTTAGTTTAAACGTTACAACCCAGAAACATCGGATAAGTGAAGCAACTTAATGCCAGCGTGATCAGAACTTTACTCTTTGGAAGTGTTCTGGATGCGATGGTCCGACCGGTGAACCGGTCTGGTGCCGTTACAGTGAATGTTTCTCCTCACCCGGCCAGTCTCCCCTCCTCATTACATTATAATGGGATGTTCAGGCGTATGGTATACATCCTCCTATTAAACCTTCACCTCTTAGCGTTACACCAGCTATTAGCCCGATCCCTCCTAACTCCAGTCTTCTGGTCTTCTATCATCTCCCTTAACCTCACACCACCCCTTCAGCCCATCACACCTAATCCCCCTGCTATCCATTACCCTGTCCCCCTAATCCACCTCCTATCAATACCATGTATCTCCTAATCCTCCAGCTATCTATTACCATGCACGCCCCAACTCCTCAACTATCCGCCCCCCCGTCTCCTCTAGTCCCGCTAATTGTGTACGTTATGTGCGACCCGGCCACAGGCTGGAAAAACGTGTTGCAGAGAGTCGAGGTGATAATGACAGACTGATGACTGATGGAGGCAGACAGACAGTCAGACAGACAGCACAGATACACAGAGGCTGAAATTAGAAGATATTCTGTTCTAAATAATAACATCATGGGTGATGAAGTTAAACTAAATTCTCAACGTGCTGTCGATGCAAAGTTTCCATTTTACTCTCCAGCTGGGACTAAAAATACATTTAGAGCGTGAGCTGCAGCAGCTACTGCGTTCATCGATTAGTCGATCAACACCACCTGCCCAGACAAAAACTAAAGTCCGGTTTAGTTACTGTTCAAATTGTTCTGGTTCCACCTCAAGCGGTCGGACTTTCTGCCTTTCTTTGTACTAAAGTGAATATTTTTAAAAACATCAACGTGCTGTTTTCACTAAATTAATCAATCATGAAAATAACCGTCTAGTGGGACATCTTGGTAAAAAGATAGTAGACTTAACTGGACTGTTTGTGCAGTGTAATGAAAAACTGTCAGCTGTGGTTAACAGAATTTTACCGTAATAAATACAGTATAACTTATTCTAATATTATGCTAAAAGGAAGTTAGTACTGTAGATTTCACGCATAAAGTCCATATTTGAAATGTCTGCAGATTTTACGGTGAAAAACTGTCAAACCGTGGCAGTTAAAGACCGTAAAATTACCGTACAATGAAGTCTCTAATATAAAATACTTTGTTTTGTATAGTCATATTTAATTGCATATTTTACTGTTACCGTTTTCTTACTGTAAAATCTACAGACATCTTTACAGCGTGTTCAGTGAGATTTAAAAATACATCTGTTTGTCTCAGTTTCAACCCCAATGAAAAGACTGTACTCTCTCCAAAAAAACGTTCTTTGCAGGCAGGTGGAAGTTCTGAAACGGTACAGACAAAAACAACCTGGAAACCTTTGTGTGGATGCATATTAAAATGAATGCCATGAACTCAGGAGCTTTTATAGATCTGTCTGTCTGTCTGCTTCTGTTGAGGTCAGGAGGATTATCAGCAGCTGAGAGAACAAATGGAATAATCCAGAAAACTCGACAGGAAGCTGGTGTAGAGACAGTGAGACCAGCTGACAGTGAGGGTTAGGTTACACACACACCCCATCAAAACTAAATACCTAACCCAGAGACTAATCTAACCTTTAAACCAAGCCTGAACCTTTAAACAGCCCTTCAACCAGCCAAAATGTCCTCACTTTCCAAAAATGTCCTCACTTCTATGGTCTAAAACTCAAAATGCTTCTCACAAAGATAGATGTGCACACACACACACACACACACACACACACACACACACACACACACACACACACACTGATGTCGGTGTGATTTTGATTGATAGTGAAATAAAGAAGTGAAGTGAAATGCTGAGGTGACAGTGATTACACCCAGCTGTCACCAAGATACCAGATCCTCCTGAAGTCAGCAGCACATTAAACACTAAATGTGACCTCACTGCTGCTTCAACACACACACTCACACACACTCACACACACTGACACACACTGACTGAACACTGTGAGGACTAAACACTGAGGACTAAACACTGAGGACTAAACACTGTGAGGACTAAACACTGTGAGGACTAAACACTGTGAGGACTAAACACTGAGGACTAAACACTGTGAGGACTAAACACTGTGAGGACTAAACACTGTGAGGACTAAACACTGAGGACTAAACACTGTGAGGACTAAACACTGAGGACTAAACACTGCGAGGACTAAACACTGTGAGGACTAAACACTGTGAGGACTAAACACTGTGAGGACTAAACACTGTGAGGACTAAACACTGTGACGACTAAACACTGAGGACTAAACACCTAGGACTAAACACTGTGAGGACTAAACACTGCGAGGACTAAACACTGCGAGGACTAAACACTGAGGACTAAACACTGTGAGGACTAAACACTGCGAGGACTAAACACTGTGAGGACTAAACACTAAGAGGACTAAACACTAAGAGGACTAAACACTGTGAGGACTGAACACTGTGAGGACTAAACACTGTGAGGACTAAACACTGAGGACTAAACACTGTGAGGACTAAACACTGTGAGGACTAAACACTGTGAGGACTAAACACTGAGGACTAAACACTGTGAGGACTAAACACTGTGAGGACTAAACACTGTGAGGACTAAACACTGTGAGGACTAAACACTGTGAGGACTAAACACTGAGGACTAAACACTGTGAGGACTAAACACTGTGAGGACTAAACACTGTGAGGACTAAACACTGAGGACTAAACACTGTGAGGACTAAACACTGAGGACTAAACACTGTGAGGACTAAACACTGTGAGGACTAAACATTGAGGACTAAACACTGGGAGGACTAAACACTGTGAGGACTAAACACTGAGGACTAAACACTGTGAGGACTAAACACTGAGGACTAAACACTGTGAGGACTAAACACTGTGAGGACTAAACACTGTGAGGACTAAACACTGTGAGGACTAAACACTGTGAGGACTAAACACTGTGAGGACTAAACACTGAGGACTAAACACTGTGAGGACTAAACACTGTGAGGACTAAACACTGAGGACTAAACACTGTGAGGACTAAACACTGTGAGGACTAAACACTGAGGACTAAACACTGTGAGGACTAAACACTGAGGACTAAACACTGTGAGGACTAAACACAGTGAGGACTAAACACTGTGAGGACTAAACACTGAGGACTAAACACTGTGAGGACTAAACACTGAGGACTAAACACTGTGAGGACTAAACACTGTGAGGACTAAACACTGAGGACTAAACACTGTGAGGACTAAACACTGAGGACTAAACACTGTGAGGACTAAACACTGTGAGGACTAAACACTGTGAGGACTAAACACTGAGGACTAAACACTGTGACGACTAAACACTGAGGACTAAACACCTAGGACTAAACACTGCGAGGATTAAACACTGCGAGGACTAAACACTGCGAGGACTAAACACTGTGAGGACTAAACACTGAGGACTAAACACTGTGAGGACTAAACACTGTGAGGACTAAACACTGTGAGGACTAAACACTGTGAGGACTAAACACTGAGGACTAAACACTGTGAGGACTAAACACTGAGGACTAAACACTGTGACGACTAAACACTGAGGACTAAACACCTAGGACTAAACACTGCGAGGATTAAACACTGCGAGGACTAAACACTGCGAGGACTAAACACTGAGGACTAAACACTGTGAGGACTAAACACTGCGAGGACTAAACACTGAGGACTAAACACTGTGAGGACTAAACACTAAGAGGACTAAACACTGTGAGGACTAAACACTGTGAGGACTAAACACTGTGAGGACTAAACACTGAGGACTAAACACTGCGAGGACTAAACACTGCGAGGACTAAACACTGAGGACTAAACACTGTGAGGACTAAACACTGTGAGGACTAAACACTGAGGACTAAACACTGTGACGACTAAACACTGAGGACTAAACACCTAGGACTAAACACTGCGAGGATTAAACACTGCGAGGACTAAACACTGCGAGGACTAAACACTGTGAGGACTAAACACTGAGGACTAAACACTGTGAGGACTAAACACTGCGAGGACTAAACACTGAGGACTAAACACTGTGAGGACTAAACACTAAGAGGACTAAACACTGTGAGGACTAAACACTGTGAGGACTAAACACTGTGAGGACTAAACACTGAGGACTAAACACTGCGAGGACTAAACACTGCGAGGACTAAACACTGAGGACTAAACACTGTGAGGACTAAACACTGTGAGGACTAAACACTGTGAGGACTAAACACTGTGAGGACTAAACACTGAGGACTAAACACTGTGAGGACTAAACACTGTGAGGACTAAACACTGTGAGGACTAAACACTGCGAGGACTAAACACTGTGAGGACTAAACACTGTGAGGACTAAACACTGCGAGGACTAAACACTGTGAGGACTAAACACTGTGAGGACTAAACACTGCGAGGACTAAACACTGAGGACTAAACACTGAGGACTAAACACTGTGAGGACTAAACACTGTGAGGACTAAACACTGTGAGGACTAAACACTGTGAGGACTAAACACTGAGGACTAAACACTGTGAGGACTAAACACTGAGGACTAAACACTGTGAGGACTAAACACTGTGAGGACTAAACACTGTGAGGACTAAACACTGCGAGGACTAAACACTGTGAGGACTAAACACTGTGAGGACTAAACACTGAGGACTAAACACTGTGAGGACTAAACACTGTGAGGATTAAACACTGTGAGGACTAAACACTGAGGACTAAACACTGTGAGGACTAAACACTGTGAGGACTAAACACTGCGAGGACTAAACATCTTTCTTGTGTGTTTTCAGGCTGAGGGAGGAATGGCTGGTCCGTCTGGAGAACCGAACCAAACACCTGAAGAACCTCAATGACAACTACACCAGTAAGATGAAGATGGAGAAGTCAGCTAACCAAACATGAGTTCAAACAAGCAGGGATGAAGATACACTGTCATCCTCACGTGAACCACAATAAAGACACTCACTGACAAATAAATGAACACTTGAGATCTGATCTGACATTCACTGTGTATTTTATTTCATTCTGTAGACTGAACGCTGATGTGAGGTCCTTTGTTTGCAGAAAATATAGTTTCTTATCTGTGCAGGTCACAGGAATAGAAGACACAACATGTTAATAAATGAGCTAAGCTAATCACCTCCCGACCACCGGGCACGGTGCGATCGAGGTCATTCGCTGGTGGAAAATGGCGGATTGTTCCCTCCGGGTTGGGAGCGAGTTGCTGCCCCAGGTGAAGTAGTTCAAGTATCTCGGGGTCTTGTTCATGAGTGATGGGAAAATAGAGCATGAGATGGACCGGCGGGCTGCAGGTGCAGCGTCAGCAGTACTGTGGACGCTGAACCGGACCGATGTGGTTCCATTTTCCAGTCCATCTACGTTCCAACCCTCACCTATGGTCATGAGCTTTGGAAAGTGACCTAAAGAAGAAGAAATGAGCTTCCTCCGCCGGGTGTTCAGGCTCAGACTTAGAGATAGGGTGAGGAGCTCGGAGTCGACGTGAAAGGAGCCATCTGAGGTGGTTCAGTGTCTGATTCAGGCACCTTCCTTTGGAGGTGTTCCAGGCCCGTCCAACTGGAAGGAGACCCAGAAGCCGTTGGAGGGACTACATCGCCCATCGAGCCTGGGAACGCCTCGGGATCCTCCAGGAGGAGCTGGAACGTGTTGCTGAGGAGAAGGACGTCTGCCACCACGACCCGAACCCGGATGGATGGATGGACGGACGCCACCAGAAGCGTCCCAGAAGTCGGCCTCTGCACGGCCCGCCACAATTACGCCAAACAATTTAACTATGTAGCATATTTACATATTTAGAAGCACATAAACCAGAAAAATGACCAAATCTGAGCAAGTTAAAGTCTGGAGGGTCGCACGGAGAACAGACTAAAACAGTATCGCAGACGTCTCAGAAAGAAAGAGAATAAACAGATTCGAGTGTTGAAGGATTCTTTTAAATCAGAATATTTCTTAGAAAATCATAAATATTATTATTTTATTGCTCAGTTCACATTTAATCCTACACATAAATCATTTCTTTCAGAATAAGAGCTCCTGTGTTGTTGGATCAGAGGTGATCAGTGATGTGTTTGGTCAGTACAGGCTGTGGATCGGTAAGATCGACGTGTTCTTGGTCTTTTCCAGCAGTTTCTCTCTCAGAGTTTGTTTCTGGACTTCGTGCCAGACGTATCGTGGGTTTTCCACGGGTGGAGGCCTTCCTGTCCCGGCCACCTCCACCTTGTCGCCGTCCTCGTTGCGTTGGACGTGGTCTGGCACCAGCGCCACCAGCGTGTTGAAGCACACGCCGTCCGTCTTGCCGTGCTGTCGGCCGTTGTGCTGCAGGCTGAAGACGCCCAGCGTGTTGACGTCGTGGTCGTAGTACGTTGACGGCATGGCTTCCTGCACCACCATGTTGGCCGCCCACGTCACTGCATGGGTTCTCAAAGCCGCCGCTGTGGGCAGGTGGAGCACCGGGGCTGCAGGACAGAGAGGAACACAACTGAGCTTGAAGTCTTCTCCAAAGCAATGATGCTGATTTTGTCTGCTGAGCCGTCGGTTACCTTTGATGAGCAGGACCCAGATCTGCTGCTCAGCGTTGGTGAAGACCAGGACGAGTCTCTGCACCACGTGACGGCAGCTCAGGTCTAACGGTAACGTAACGGGATGCCAGGGATCCTGACGGTACCTGCAAGCAGCACAGAGCACGTTCATGTGATTCAAACAGTGCATCTATTACAGACGTGTTTAGCCTAGCTTAGCACAAAGACCGGCAGCTGAGAGAGAGTTCAATGTCGTACTTCAGGCCGCAGTCGATGAGACGGAGGATGTCTCGTCCTCTCAGGGGGAGGACGGACTGTCTGTCCCACCAGGAGGCCTGAAGAGACTCCTGATCCGCCGCTGACAGAGTCTTTAAACTGCCACCTGAGAGACAGAGAGAGGACAAGAACGTTCTCCTGATGTCAGGACGAAGCTGAACCCTGCAGGGAACTTCACGGAGATCAGACGGGTGAAAGAGAGTTACAGTAACATAACGACTGAATGATCGGCAACAGACAGCTGTTGACGTTGACAAAGCAGCTCTGGTCGTGGCGGTCGGAGCATCGCTCGTCACCGTGGAGAAGACGGCAGTGATGTGACAGAGGCGGAGTTGGAAACTCATCCAGTCCTTAACGTTTGAAGCAATGAATGAAGAAACATGTGTGTCTATGTGACCTCTGACCTCTCACCTGTGACCTCTGACCTCTCACCTGTGACTCTGGCCAAGAAGATGAAGCGGATCCACTGTGGTCCCTGTTCCTGGATCAGCAGCAAGGTGATTGGCTCACAGTCAAAGCCCGCCTCCTCCTTCACCTGCAGACACTCAGAGCTGTAACCTAGGCAACCAGGACAGGTGTGTGTGTGTGTGTGTGTGTGTGTTGTGTGTCTCACCTCTCTCCTCAGCGCCTCCTCCAGGCTCTCCCCGACCTCCACCCTCCCTGCAGGCAGGTACCACTGCTTATAACAGTCCTGCTTCGCCTCCTGCACCATCAGCACCTCCTCCTGATGGAGCACACACACACACACACACACACACACACACACACACACACACACACACACACACACGCTGCTCTTTAAACTGCTGACATGACTCTTGTGACATCACAAACAGGAAGCTGTCAGGTGACCTTCTCGTTGAAGATGACACCGCAGACGATGTAGGTGACGGTCTTCCTCAGAGCTGCTGGTTTGCTCTGCTCCAGGCCCACGTCACACCCGCTGACCTCCGACCCCTGACCGCTCAGCAGCCGCTCCACCTGCTCCTCCACCTGCTGCCGCTGCTGCTGCTCCATCACCTCCATGTCTGCACACACACACACAGACTGTCTAAAACCTGGACGTAGTCTCCGTGACGTCACCGCAGACTGTCTAAAACCTGGACGTAGTCTCCGTGACGTCACCGCAGACTGTCTAAAACCTGGACGTAGTCTCTGTGACTGTCACAGACTGTCTAAAACCTGGACGTAGTCTCTGTGACGTCACGCAGACTGTCTAAAACCTGGACGTAGTCTCTGTGACGTCACGCAGACTGTCTAAAACCTGGACGTAGTCTCTGTGACTGTCACAGACTGTCTAAAACCTGGACGTAGTCTCTGTGACGTCACGCAGACTGTCTAAAACCTGGACGTAGTCTCTGTGACGTCACGCAGACTGTCTAAAACCTGGACGTAGTCTCTGTGACGTCACGCAGACTGTCTAAAACCTGGACGTAGTCTCTGTGACGTCACCGCAGACTGTCTAAAGCCTGGACGTAGTCTCTGTGACGTCCCCGCAGACTGTCTAAAACCTGGACGTAGTCTCCGTGACGTCACCGCAGACTGTCTAAAACCTGGACGTAGTCTCCGTGACGTCACCGCAGACTGTCTAAAACCTGGACGTAGTCTCCGTGACGTCACCGCAGACTGTCTAAAACCTGGACGTAGTCTCTGTGACTGTCACAGACTGTCTAAAACCTGGACGTAGTCTCTGTGACGTCACGCAGACTGTCTAAAACCTGGACGTAGTCTCTGTGACGTCACGCAGACTGTCTAAAACCTGGACGTAGTCTCTGTGACGTCACGCAGACTGTCTAAAACCTGGACGTAGTCTCTGTGACGTCACGCAGACTGTCTAAAACCTGGACGTAGTCTCCGTGACGTCACCGCAGACTGTCTAAAACCTGGACGTAGTCTCTGAGACTCTCTTGGTTAATGCCTCATAAGCTGAAGTAATGAGCTCAGTCAGAGCTAACTGAAGCTAACGTTAGCTCAGATCAGTTTTTCTGCTTTTATTTTATGTTCCTCAAACCGGAAGCGACATTTTAAAATCACCGACAGTGGTTACCGGACTGAGCTGACGGTCCGGTCCGTGACTTCCGTCCTGATGTTCTGACTGACGTCGCTGATCTGTTTTGACATTTGACACCAGCGAGCCAAACAGGAAACGCACATACTCGTCCGGTTCGGCGACTTCAAAATAAAAGCCGTGACGTTTAAACGTGACTCCACACTCTGCGCTGAAACGTGATAAAGACGCTCTGTGGAGATTCACACACGCAACAATAACAAGTCATATTCCCTGTTAACAAAATATACATCTAATTGAGTTTTATTGTTATAATTCCTGAATGCGTATTTTATTGTGAAATCCGTGAGCGGAAGTGACCTCCCTTGTGAGTCACTAGCCTCACCGTGGTGTCGTAACGTGAGTTAAGGTCATCCTGAGGCTGTCTACGTCAGCTAACGTCGGTACTTACACCGGGTCAGCCCGGTTAGACACCAGAACCGACCGGCAAGAAACAAACCGACGGAAACGAACTGTTTAATCACCGGAAACGCTCTGAACAGGTGAGTTGTGTCTGAGCTAACGTGAGGTGTGTCAGCAGCGTGCATGCATGTGCACATATACATGTACGTGTGTGTTTATGTACACACACATGTACATGTACATGTGTGTGTTTATGTACACACCACCGTTCAAACGTTTGGGGTCACGTGTTTATGATCAGTCTGATGTTTTTATGGACAAAACCTTTTTTGTCGTCACTTATTCTTGATGTATATAATTTATTTCTACTTTTATATAGTTCTGTTTGTAAAGATGTTAGCACAGGTTAACTTCATTTCTCTGCAAATGTTCAATATTTTATCACGTTTGAATTTAAATTGATCTCAGGTTCATTTTAACGTGTGGCTGCTGTGTTACAGGTTAATTCTAAGTCTCTATCATTTAATGAGAACTTATTTATCAGTTCACTTTTTTAATTTCAAATTTTTCAAAGTTCCCAAGTTTTCAAAGAGACTCTGAGTATGTCGCTTATATCGAGAATTAATAATGTGGGTCCTAATAGTGACCCCTGAGGTACCCCATGAATCTAAAGACACTCCCTCTACATACCTTTTACTTACTGCTAATGCTACTCGACGTAGTCTCTGCTACGTCTCCGTGACGTCCCCGCAGACTGTCTAAAACCTGGACGTAGTCTCCGTGACGTCCCCGCAGACTGTCTAAAACCTGGACGTAGTCTCCGTGACGTCCCCGCAGACTGTCTAAAACCTGGACATAGTCTCCGTGACGTCCCCGCAGACTGTCTAAAACCTGGACGTAGTCTCCGTGACGTCCCCGCAGACTGTCTAAAATCTGGACGTAGTCTCTGCGACGTCCCCGCAGACTGTCTAAAACCTGGATGTAGTCTCTGCGACGTCCCCGCAGACTGTCTAAAACCTGGACGTAGTCTCCGTGACGTCCCCGCAGACTGTCTAAAACCTGGACGTAGTCTCTGCGACGTCCCCGCAGACTGTCTAAAACCTGGACGTAGTCTCCGTGACGTCCCCACAGACTGTCTAAAACCTGGACGTAGTCTCCGTGACGTCCCCGCAGACTGTCTAAAACCTGGACGTAGTCTCTGCGACGTCCCCGCAGACTGTCTAAAACCTGGACGTAGTCTCCGTGACGTCCCCGCAGACTGTCTAAAATCTGGACGTAGTCTCTGCGACGTCCCCGCAGACTGTCTAAAACCTGGATGTAGTCTCCGTGACGTCCCCAGACTGTCTAAAAGTTGGACGTAGTCTCCGTGACGTCCCCGCAGACTGTCTAAAATCTGGACGTAGTCTCTGCGACGTCCCCGCAGACTGTCTAAAACCTGGATGTAGTCTCCGTGACGTCCCCAGACTGTCTAAAAGTTGGACGTAGTCTCCGTGACGTCCCCGCAGACTGTCTAAAATCTGGACGTAGTCTCTGCGACGTCCCCGCAGACTGTCTAAAACCTGGATGTAGTCTCCGTGACGTCCCCAGACTGTCTAAAAGTTGGACGTAGTCTCCGTGACGTCCCCGCAGACTGTCTAAAATCTGGACGTAGTCTCTGCGACGTCCCCGCAGACTGTCTAAAACCTGGATGTAGTCTCCGTGACGTCCCTGCAGACTGTCTAAAATCTGGACGTAGTCTCCGCGACGTCCCCGCAGACTGTCTAAAACCTGGATGTAGTCTCCGTGACGTCCCCGCAGACTGTCTAAAACCTGGACGTAGTCTCATCACATCACTGCAGCTCTAATTAAAGTGGTTTTAGTCACGTGGTTTCTGTGTTTATTGCTGATCTGTGTTGGTCAGTTTGTCTAACTTCACACTGTTTCTCTCTTCCAGTCAAACATCAGTGACGTCAGTGAGAAGAATGAGGCGGCGCTGTCTGTCCTCGCTTCCTGTCGTCGTGGTTTCAGATCTTCGGTCCGGTAAGGTTCAGCTTGTCTGATGGCGCGGCACAGCAAGCTTCAGAAGCAGGTCCTGGCTCTGTACCGGCAGTTCCTGCGGGCCGGCCAGGACAAACCGGGCTTCATCCCCCGAATCCGCGACGAGTTCAGAGAGAACGCTCGCATCAAGAAGACGGACGTGATGCACATCGAGTATCTGTACCGACGAGGACAGAGACAGCTGGAGCAGCTGAAGGACGTCAACACCAAACAGCTGGGCTCCTTCTCGAAGCCCGGAGAGAAGAGCTGACCTCTGACCTCTGACCTGTACGACGTCATGTGACCCCGAATCACACCAACAAAGACTTGAGACTGCCAAAATCTCATGCTGAGATGTTGCATTCAAGGAACGAGCGCTCGGCGACGTGGTCACATGACAAGTCGCTCGAACACTCAGTGCTAACATCAGCATCAACGTTAAGACAGCGTCAGTGAAACAGTGAAAAAACATCAGAGTGTGAGAAAGTGATGTGATGAAATCAATAAATAATAAATAATATATCCTCATCAAACAGGAAGTAGAGCTCTGTGTACTTCCTCATTTTCTCGTGTTTCCTGTAGCTATGCATTGCAGCTACTCACGTCATGTCACTTCATTCTCAAAAGAACAGAGCTTAGAGATACAACTGAGGAGACTCATTCCTGAACATCACAGAGAAATATCAGTTAGACACACTTTGATTTCTTTAGATGTGAGTCATGTGTTCAGGGTCGTAGAAGGACACCTCAATATTAATGAAGACAATTTGTTTGCCCAAACCAAACAGCAAAAATACATGCAGTCTGTTACGGCCGCCATCTCACCCCCAATTTATATTTGTGTATAGTGTCCCATTATAAATATACAGGTGTGCGGTTGCCGGTTCCCGGTTGGCCCCAACTGGAGGAGGCGGGGTTACCGTCGGCAGCACGTCTTCGAGTTGTGCAGGGACGGGATTGGCACGGCATCCTCCACGCACCGCCAATCGGAGGGGCCCAATTTGCCAGCATCATGGGCATTTAAACTCGGACCGCCAAAGCACCCGGGTGGCTTGTCTTTTGTGCGTTGTGTTCGTAAGCTCGCCTCGTTTTAGATAAACTGAATGTTAACGTTGGTTAACTGGCTTGTGGAGGTTTGTGTTGTTTGTTTCTGGGACTGGGCAAGGCATTAGTTTAGGTAGCACTGATGACTCTCACAGAGGAGCTTTTTGTCAGACCCACTAGTCGGGGTGCTGTTAGATGTGTTTTTCGTTTTGCTGAGGTAAGTTAGACGGTGAGGTTTCTGTTTGTGGCTTTGGTTTCCACTTCGATAGATCGACCCAGGACAGGCTCCGTTTGGAGTTCTCCTTTTGTTATATTTATTTGTTGCTTTGAACAGCAGCTCGCCCTTTGTTCTCTTTTGCCTCACCTCCTTTTGTGAAGACAATTTGAATTTTCATTTAATAAAAACTTTGTTTGTTAACCACAACACCTTGGTTTTATGTTACTTCTGCATACCCCTATATCTGATCTAACACAGTCTTTTTGAGTTTATAAGTACTGTTAGTGAGTACTGCACATGTTTTAATACTTCATACTGTGAACTTTGCACAGTGTATCTTTTAGAAGATAACTACATTCTTACAGTAGTGTTCTACTTTTAAAATTTACAAAACTCTAAAATTATGTGCAATTAAGTTACTAGCAAACTATTTTAAGTGTTATGCAAATAACAACAAATTACAATTATTTATAAATTACATGCAAATTTATGTAAACTGACAATAATTATCTGACAGGATGTCTTTCAGAGGGAAATATTGAACTTTTCAGATGTCTGTAGAAAGATCAAACACAAAAGACAAAAGGTCAGAGGTCAAAGAGGCCACATGTACAGGAGCAGTCAAAAGATTGGACACAGCTTCACCCTCTACACTGTAGAAACACTGAAGACACCAAAACTATGAAACAACACGTGAAATAATGTGTCAACAAAAAGTGTAAAGTAAAAATCTGTTTCATATTTTAGATTCATCTGTAATCATGTGTAGTTAGATATGTGGCTCATATTTCTGTGCATAAGAACAATTTAACGTTTTTCTTTGTAATTTTAATGAATCTTTTTACTTTTACATTCAAACTAACTTTATTTACTGAAAATAACATTAAACAAGGTTTTTTATTGTAGAATTCTAAACATTATCTGTAGATATATATATATATATATATATATATATATATATATATATATTTTTATTTTTTTTTTTTTTTTTTTTTTTTTTCTTGTATTGTTCGTAACGCAAAACCTCTGCACCACAATCTAAGATAGACACAGACAGACACAGTAATTATACAACACTGTGGAGCTTCTATAACCAAGATCCAGAGCCAGAATGAAATTTAAACTTACTTATACTTTGGATCATTTATTTCAGAGCACAGACACAGTGAGGAGCCCAAACATGGAATCAAATCCGCTTTAGATGGAAAAGAGAAAATAAAAAGACGAGCAGATCCAGAGCGCTGCTTTGGGTGTAAAGTGTGATGATGAGATTAGAGTGGAATGAACCTCAAACCATCGAGATACAAAAAATATTGAAGGTCAAAGTTAAAAATCAACTTTCATTCCTGAACATCACAGAGAAATATCAGTTAGACACACTTTGATTTCTTTGGTTTCACCATCAGCAACTGGTCCAACACTGAAATATGGGAAGAGTTTCTCAGTGAAAGTGTCTCTGTGAGTGTAGATGTGAGTCATGTCTTCAGGGTCGTAGAAGGACACCTCCCCCCTGTCATAGTCCAGCTGGACTCTGATCTTCTGGAGACTCTTCTTCATTGTGAAAGTCTGACCAAGACCATCAGTGTATTTTCCACTGCGATGCTGTAAACACCAGACTCCATATTCTGGTGAAGGAGATCTCTCTCCCTTCCTGTCCACTGACTCTTTAGCCAAACCTATAATCCACCCAGGATGATCTCCCACCTCCACCTCCCAGCTGTGTTTCCCTGAGCTGAAGCCCTCAGATCCATGAACAGTGGTATACTTAGTGTTTCTCTCTGGATTGTCAGGAAGCTTCTGAGTTGTGTCTCCACATCTCACACTGGTCAGATCATCAGACAGGTAGAGCGAGCGGCTTGCAGTGTTTGGGTCCAGGATGACAGGACTGAAGTGGACCTTGTCCTTCATCTTCTCCCAGACTCTGAAGGACAGGTTGCCCAGGTGTTTGGCCACATCTATCAGCGCTCCTGAGACCAGCTGTGGATCTGACAGTGAGCACTGGTCTCTGGCTCTGGTCTGAGTGGGTTTATAACTGCTGAGGAACGCCACCTTGTGTTTCTTCAGGTCTTCTTCCACAGCAGAGATACTGTCTGACAGAGAGGAGATCTGCTCCTGAATCCTCTTCATCGCTCTGCTGATAGTCTTCCCCTTCTGCTCCTCTTCCTCCCTCAGAGCTGCCAGTCTGGACTCCTCTTCCTCTTTCAGGAACTGGTGGAGCTTGTTGAACTCTGCTCTGATCTGCCTCTCTGTGGACAGCAGCTGCTTCTTGGAGTGTTGAATCACTTCATTGTATGTTTCCTCCACATGTTTGTATTTGTTCCTCTTGTCCTGCAGAGACTTTAAGTCAGATTTCAGCTGCTCCTTCAGGTCATCGACTGCTTGTTCTATAGGAACCACCTTGTGACCGTGATGCTGCTGAAACTCACAGACAGGACACACAGCTCTATCTTCATCCTCACAGAACAATTTAGGCTCTTCTTGATGTTTACTACACACCACCTCCACCTTCTTCTGTCCTTTCTCTGTCTCAGATGATCCAGATTTCAGTCTCCCAGCAAACGAGTCAGCCACATCCTTCAATGAAAAGTTCACCCCTTGATCATCCTTTGAGGATTTTCTTTTACAGATGGGACAGTTTTGGTTTCCAGCTTGTTTCCAGAACTTTTGCAGGCAGCTTGAACAGAAGCTGTGGTTGCAGCTCAGAGACACAGGATCTCTGAAAGTCTCTGAACACACATGGCAGCTCAGGAAACTTTCAAGAAGAGCTCTGTCAGCCATTTGATGAGCAAGTTATTCTTCAGCAGCAGGACTCACCAACTTGTCTCATCAGCTTTCCACTTCATACACTCCAAATGTGTGTTTTCCAGCAGAGATCTCACACCCTGTAATGGCGTCTCAGCTCTGTTCAACAATGTCAGAATCTACTTCACCTCCGTCTGTCACAGGGTGAAACATGAACATCAGGAAATGCTGCCGTGTTCTGTAGTCAGCAGCAGATGACGTCAGGATGTCTTTCAGAGGGAAACATTGAACTTTTCAGATATCTGTAGGAAGACAAACACAAAAGACAAAATGGATAAAACAGGTCCAAATCTGATCTGTCATGTTTTTTCACCAAATAAAGAATCAGAAATGTTCATTAAATACCAGAAACAAGGAGAGCTTTGTGCCCACTGAACATTTCAACAGACTGACTGACACTAAACCAGTTTGACACCATTTTATTGTTCAGCCAACAGGAACATTTAACAGCAAACCTGATCTGCTAACATGTCTGTGTGACTGTGTTCATTTCATTCAGTCACTAAACACAGAACACTCATTTAAAAAGCTTTCATTTACATTTGATTTGATTGACGTGTCCAATATTCTGCTTTTCATCAGAGGTCAAAGAGGCCAAATGTACAGGAGCAGTCAAAAGTTTGGACACACCTTCACCCTCTACACTGTAGAAACAATCTGCACTTCTCAGCTCATTTCATTCACTGACTCTGCCACACCTCTGCTCCACTCTGCTCCACTGCAACCAGGACACACACACACCTGCTACTCACCTGCACACACACCTGATTCCATCTACTCAGCCTGTACTTAAACACCAGATCCCCACACACTCACTGTCAGATTGTTCTTAGCTGATCCCGTGCAAGACTCTCCAGTGTTTATCCTTTGGACCTCCTGTTGCTGACCCTGCCTGTTCTGGACTCCCCTCTTCGCCTGTTCCCTGGTAAAACACCCTGCCTGTACCTTAGTCTGTGGTGTAAACTCTAGTACATTAAGAACTGTACCTTCCTGCCTGCGTGTGCGACTGGATCCACCTCTGGATCATTACATTACAATCTGGCCAGACATGGATCCAGCTGACACCCACCAGACTGTGTCCAACCTGGCACAAACCATGGATACGTTGGCTGTCCAAGTACAACAGCTAACAGCCACCGTAACCCAGTCGACTACCACATCCTCGACGGTCATGCCTCAGTCGCCCAGAGACTCTCCTGAACCCCAGGTGGGAGCACCAGAGCGCTACTCGGAGATCCTGAGACCTGTGGGCCGTTTCTCACAAACTGTTCTTCTTTGTTTGCTCTGCAACCCCGTAACTTTGAGGAGGCAAAGGAAGCTTTCAGCTTCAAACCTTCAAGAAGAGCTCTGTCAGCCATTTGATGAGCAAGTTATTCTTCAGCAGCAGGACTCACCAACTTGTCTCTTCAGCTTTCCACTTCATACACTCCAAATGTGTGTTTTCCAGCAGAGATCTCACACCCTGTAATGGCGTCTCAGCTCTGTTCAACAATGTCAGAATCTACTTCACCTCCGTCTTTCATTGGTTAATCATTATCTGTAGTAAAACACTCTTTTTATTATCAGCAGATTGAACAGGATACTTTAAAAGCTGACCTTCAGAACCTTCAGAAAACTTCCAAGTTGACTTTGGACCTGAACATGTTCTAGTCGTCTCTCCCTCTGTGTGATCTGACCTGTGAGAAATCTCAAACACTGACAGGAAGAAAAGTTGTTTTGTCTTTGAGTTAGAAAGTTAGACCAAATTAAATCATCATCCAAACTTCATGACTTTTTACTGACATGCCTCAGTGGGACACAGATGTGGGCGGTCCGAAGCGACGCTCTATGCCTCCTGTCATGTGACACTGTAGCATCCAAAGGTGGTTTTATTGCTGTTGTATGAGGACTGGATGAATATTTCAAAGATGAACTGTTTGACCTTTCCAGCACCCAGAATAAACGTTCCTGTGGAGGCTGAGCAGGGTGATCCTCTGATCATTCAAACACTCTCTCCTTATCTGAAGCTCAACTTGTGAGAATATTCTAAATGTGAACTGACTCTACCATGTGTTGTTGCCCAAAACTGACCCCCTTCCAGTCATCCTTTGACACCATTTCTAAGACGTATGGCTGCAGTACTGTCTTCTATTGATACGACTGTCTGTCCTAATGTCTCCATACACTAGCATGCAGCGTTTGTTTTTTCATTTTAGTTGCTCTGGTTTTTTTCCAGATATACAAGTAGAGATATGAGACACAAGTACAATCAAATACTTGGTGTTAGTATGTTACATTTTTCAATAACTTGAATTTATATTATCTACAATATCAGCTGATAGCCACAGGTTTGTAGTTGTGACTTCCCTGATTGATGCTCTTACGTTGATATTGAAAAGATATTCAGAAACATTTGTTTGTTCGTTGCTCCTGTTTGTTGCTGATTACAGCGTTCACTATCTTTGGACAGTGTTTGTTGTCTTTTTATTGTCTGTGTTTGACGTTTGCTGTCCATGTAGATCAGCTCTCATAATTTCAGGTCAAAGGTTTCATCATTAACAAAAGTTTTCTGACTGTTACATGTAGAACCTTTAACAGGCTTGTGTCTGATTACATCCCAGCACCGTAGAAAAATACTTGAATTACAGCACCGTTCAAAAGTTTGGGGTCACTTAGAGAATTCAGTTTTTTGTCCATAAAAACAGATTGATCATAAACACATTGTAGACATTGTAAATAGTGTAAATAACTATTGTAGCTGCAAACAGCTGATTGTAACAGAATATCTACACAGGTGTACAGAGGCTCATTATCAGCAGCCATCACTCTGTGTTCAGACTGCATGCTGTGTTTGTGTTCATCATTTTAAATGGCTAACTGCTCATTAGAAACACCTTCTGCAGTCAAACTGTGAACACTGTCCTTCTTCAGACTAGCTGAGTGTCTGCAGCATCAGCAGCTGTGGCTCCATTACAGGCTCAACACGTCCAGAAACAAAGAAGCTTCTTCTGAATCGTGTCCGTCTGTTCTTGTTCTGAGAAATGAAACTGAAGCTCTCGTACAATGCTGTGAACTATTCACGTCACAGAGCAGCTCAAACTGACTCTAACCAGGACAGAAAGAGGAGTGGGAGACCTCAGTGCCTACCTGAACAAGAGGACAAGAACATTAGAGTATCTAGTCTGAGAAACAGACGCTCACAGGTCCTTAAGCAGCTCAGAGACACAGGATCTCTGAAAGTCTCTGAACACACATGGCAGCTCAGGAAACTTTCAAGAGGAGCTCTGTCAGCCATTTGATGAGCAAGTTATTCTTCAGCAGCAGGACTCACCAACTTGTCTCTTCAGCTTTCCACTTCATACACTCCAAATGTGTGTTTTCCAGCAGAGATCTCACACCCTGTAATGGCGTCTCAGCTCTGTTCAACAATGTCAGAATCTACTTTCACTTGCTCCGTCTGTCACAGGGTGAAACATGAACATCAGGAAATGCTGCAGTGTCCTGTAGTCAGCAGCAGATGGAGACAGGTTGTCTTTCAGAGGAAACATTGTCTCGTACTGGGAGACTCATCCACAACTCATTTCCAGTGTCCCGGCTGAGGGCCGGAGGTTGTCACCCAGAATTTCACGGTACATGGTCCCGTCCATCTTCCCCATAATGTGGTGAAGTCGTCCTGTCCTCTCAGCAGACAAACAGCTCCAAAGCATAATGTTTCCACCTCCATGCTTGATGGTGGGATGGTGTTCTTGCAGTCACAGTCAGCATTTCTCTTCCTCCAAACACGGCAAGTCGAGTTGATGCCAAAGAACTCCATTTTGTTCTCATCTGACCACATCACGTTCTCCCAGCCTTCTCTGAATCATTCAGGTGTTCACTGACAAACTTCAGACGGGCCTGTACATGTGCCTTCTTGAGCAGGGGAACCTGTGGGCACTGCAGGATTTCAGTCCATTACAGTGTAGTGTGTTACCAATGGTTGGCTTCATGACTGTGGTCCCAGCTGACTTGAGATCAGCAACAAGCTCCTCCCGTGTAGTTCTGGGCTGATCCCTCATCTTTCTCATGATCACTGATACTCCATGAAGATCTTGCTTGGCAGCCCAGACCGAGGGCGACTGCTGGTTATTTTGTGTGTCTTCCATTTTCAAATAATTGCACCAACAGTTCTCACCAAGCTACTTGCTGATGGTCTTGTAGTCCATTCCAGCCGTGTGCAGGTCGACAGTCTTGTCCCTGACGTCCTGATCTCTTTTTCCCACAGAAAATCTGTGGAGGGAGCTGAAGCTTTGAGTTATTGACAAGTGAAACCTGAAGGACTCGTAGAGGATCTGCAAAGAGGAGTGGACCAAAATAGTTCCTGAGATGTTCACAAACCTGGTGACCAACTACAAGAAACATCTGACCTCTGTGCTTCCAAAAGGGGTTTCTCCACCAAGTACTAAGTCATGTTTTGTTCGGGGATCAAATACTTATTTCACTCAATGAAATGCAAATCAATGTATAACTTTTATATAATGTGATTTTCTCTCTCTCACTGTTCAAATAAAGCTACCATTAAAATTAGAGACTGTTCATTTATTTGTTGTGACGGTTCCCTGGGTAATTTGAGTGTGTGTTCCCATACCCAGGTGATTGATGGAAACCCCTGAGCTCCAGTCAGGGAGAGTATAAAGCTCCACCCATTAACTTGTGTGTCTCTCTCTCTCTGGCAGGCTCCACCCTCCTCTCCAGGCTGCCTCATGGTATTTTGGTTTCTTTCTTTTCATGGCGCCCAACACCTCGCATCTACACATTTTCACTCATGCATACATGCACCTTCACCACTGATTGACTGATTAACACACCCCATTGTTTCTTTGGCTTGTTTTTTTGGTCAAAGTTGTTTGTGTTTTTGAGTTCCTTACAATAAATTACTTTAATTTCGGCCTTCAACCCGCGTCTCCCTTTGTGTTTGTCATGACTTTAGAGCCGGGTCATAACATTGTCAATTTAGCAAAAATCGCAAGAGAGATCAAATAATGATTTTAGACTGTATGTGCATCTAGTGTAATGCTACACACCATGTGTGTGTACAGCACAATCATTTCTGTAAATGATCCAACATACATATCTGTGTACTTGAAAGGTGAATATAGTGAATAGAACTTTGATTTACTTCATTAGGTTTTGGATTGTTCTACCATAGCTCAGATTTTTTCTCTCTTATTTTGATGCATGAGTATTTTTCTTCTCCACCTCGTGTTCTGTGAGCTGCTGTAACAAGTGAATTTCCCCGGTGTGGATCAATAAAGTCCATCTGATCGGATCTTACTTTTGTAATTTAAGGTTCCCATTTCAGTTTTTCTGTCTGAGACACAGGAGAGAGCAAAGAACGCCTGTGATGAAGGGAGACATGGATTACATGGACAAGTCTGTACTTGACCTCACTCCTGACCTCGGGTGACCTCGACGACTGGCAGCGATTGGACGGCAGATCCTGAAGAAACAGGCCAATCACAGGAGTGGATGAAGTGATGGAGGTGTGCTGGATGTTGAATCCATGGAGCAGCTGGAGGGTGAGGGTGGATCTGATGCCCGGATCAGAACCAGAATCAGGTTCATGAAACAAAGTAAGTCGAAAAAAATCCAGAAGATCAAAACAAGAAGAAACAAGTCAAGAAGCAGAAATAGAAAGTAGAATAAAAATGTGAACAAATGTGAATTTAAAGGACAACAAGGACATGCAGTGTTCATCAGTGTCACAGTATGAATGACTTGTCAAAGCACCATCATGATGTCTCCCTCCCTCCTGCAGATGGCGCTGCTGCACCGGCTGACCTCTCAGACTGAGGAGGACCGGTGGACTTTGACGGCAGTGACGGGCGTCCAGGTCTACACAGCCCTCAGTCCTCCCTCTCTTCAATGAGGCGGTCTGGTATCAACATACTGTCACAACTTCAAACTCTAATGTTCATTAACAACTGCAAAGCTTCTGCTGGTTTGTTTCTGAAGAAATCTAAAGTCTGACAGTGGAAACATGGATTATTATTGACTGACTGAAGCTTCAAACACTTTACAATCATGCAGTGAAGCTGAAATGAGATTTCTGACTGTTTGTCATTTGGAGACATTTCTGATTTGTATTTATCATAATTTGTCTTTTTCAAATCTCTGTTTGACAGATGGATGTTAAGAAAGTGGAAACAAGCTCATACATGCGTTCCTTCACGTGGACATTTTTATTGATCATCCAGCATGTATACACTGTAACAAGTCTCACATTTCATTGATCTTTGTAGAAGGAAACACACATGAATCAACGTTTTGTAAATGTGTGTCAGCCAGCTGCAGTCCTATATCATCAGAAGAAGCAATGTAAGAATTAAAGACTGAATCCAAACTAAACTCCATTCAAACATTTTTGTTTCTAAAGAAGAAAACAACAGATCCAAAGTGAAAGAATCCAAAATATGAGAAAGTTCAAGTGATGACTGATTTCAAACAGCTGAAAGAGTCCAAGCATTGGCTACAGTGGATATATACAACTATACAATGTTGTTGGCCTCACAGAAAGATGCTGATAAGCAGGATAATGAACAGCTTTCATTGGTCAACTTTGTCTCCTGATGATGTGATACACTTTCAGCATGTTGTACACACATTTTCTCCTGGATTCAAACTTTAACACCAAATCTATTTTTTGAAAAAGCCAAGAAAGCAGCGTCAGTGTAATCAGAGTCTTTCCAAAAGCAGATCAACAAACGTTCTGTTGGCACGCATGAAGAAGTCAACAGAACATCAGAAGCACGAGTTCACACCTTCAAGAAACAACACATTTGGTATAGTGGATACAGTTTGTGTTCTAGAAACAAGATGCTGCTGCTAACCAGGCTGAGAAGTTAGAATCCAAACATCAGAACTGATTGGTATCTGGATGAAAGTCAAAGGATTTCTTTGGAATCTGCTTGAAACTTTCTTGACCCTGATTTTTCTCCTGTGATGGAGACAGACATCGAGGTCGGAGTAAAGTCTTCATTGTCTTTCAGAAGTGACGATGAACTTTAGGTGTCAATGATCTCAGTTTGCTGCATTCAAACCACTTTGGATCATTTAGACACAGTGAGGAGCCCAAACATGGAATCAAATCCACTTTAGATGTAAATGTAAATGTAAATGTACTTTATTTATATAGCCCTTTACAACAGTCCTTTCGGTGTACCAAAGTGCTTTACAGTAAATAAATAAAAAGAAAAAAAATTACAAACAAACAAATTAAAAACAATAAAGGAACAGTGAAAACAGTAAAATACAACAAAATCAAATAAAAGATAAAAGATAAAAAAAGATAAAAAAGTTAAAGAAGTGTCATCGTACTACTGTGTATGAATAGCCATCCTAAATAGGTGAGTTTTTAGCCTGGATTTAAAAAGTCCCAAGTCAGAAACAAGACGCAACTCGACGGGGAGCTTATTCCAGAGCCTGGGGGCGGCAACGGAAAAGGCTCGGTCACCCCAGTGCTTATGTTTTGACCAGGGCACTTCCAGCAGAAGATGATTTGTAGACCTCAGAGCTCTACCAGGGTTTCGGACAGTTAAAAGCTCAGATAAATACGATGGGGCGAGGCCGTTTAGAGCTTTAAAAACAAACATTAAAAGTTTAAAATCAATTCTATAAAGGACAGGAAGCCAATGAAGGGAGTTAAGAACAGGAGTGATATGCACACGTCTGTTGGTGTTGGTCAAAAGACGGGCAGCAGCGTTTTGCACGAGTTGAAGGCGACTGAGAGAAGACTGGGAGAGGCCGACATAAAGTGCATTACAGTAGTCTAGCCTTGAACTTATTAAAGCATGGATGGCTTTCTCAAGGTCATGACGGCTTAAAAACGTTTTAACTTTGGCCAGGAGACGCAACTGGAAAAAACTGGTCCTGACAACATTGCTGATTTGTTTGTCAAACCTCAGATGACTGTCAAAGGTCACTCCCAGATTTCTGACGGTTGGACTCAGCTTAGAAGACAGGGTGCCAAAGCCAGCCGCCACAGTATCCCCAAACACAATACATTCAGTTTTGTCATCGTTTAAATGAAGAAAGTTTTGGGCCAACCACTGCTTAATATCAGTAATACAATCAGACAAAGAACATTGTCCACTACTATTTGGCTTCACTGGCAGATAGATTTGTAAATCGTCTGCATAACAGTGAAAGGAAAGGTTGTGCCTGGCAATAATTGACCCAAGAGGTAACATGTACAATGAGAAGAGAATAGGGCCAAGAATGGATCCTTGTGGAACTCCACAGGAGAGAGGGGCAATGGAAGAGGACAGGTCACCAACCATAACGGAGAAGGTTCTGTTGGATAAGTATGACATAAACCACTTCAATGCAGTGCCGTGAATGCCAACATAATTACTTAGACGTGACAGGAGGACTACGTGGTCCACCGTGTCAAAGGCTGCAGTAAGGTCAAGAAGCACTAAGACAACAGGGCACTTGGCATCCACAGACAGAGCAATATCATTGTGCACCTTTAACAGTGCAGACTCGGTGCTGTGACGGGATCTAAACCCAGATTGGAACTTCTCAAGAGCAGAGTTATCCTCAAGAAAGGACTGTAATTGTATAAAAACAACTTTTTCTAAAACCTTAGAAAGAAAAGGCAGATTGGAGACAGGTCTAAAATTTGATAACACTGAGGGGTCAAGATTAGGCTTTTTAAGAAGAGGCCTGACCACAGCATGTTTAAAGGCAGCTGGGACAGTTCCTAATCCAAGGCAGGAGTTGATAAAGACCAGGAGACTGGGCCCCAAAGTATTAAAAACCATTTTCAACAATTTGGCAGGAACAATATCCAATGGGCAAGTTGTAGGTTTCAGAGATTTCACTACGTCACGGAGAGAAGAGAGGGAAACCATCTCAAACTGATCAAGCACAGCAGAACGAGTTGGAGCAACAGGCAAATCCTTATTAGTACTCGTAATGACACTCACATTAATGTCTTCTCTGACAGAATCCACTTTGTCAACAAAGTAATGAAGAAAATTCTCACAAGTGGCTATTGAAACATCAGTCACAGCCGAAGTGCATGGGTTAACAACAGCGTTAATTGTAGCAAATAACACCTTGGGACAATGACTGGAGCTAGAAATAATATTGATGGAAAAGAGAAAATAAAAAGACGAGCAGATCCAGAGCGCTGCTTTGGGTGTAAAGTGTGATGATGAGATTAGAGTGGAATGAACCTCAAACCATCGAGATACAAAAAATATTGAAGGTCAAAGTTAAAAATCAACTTTCATTCCTGAACATCACAGAGAAATATCAGTTAGACACACTTTGAGTTCTTTGGTTTCAGCAACAGCAGCTGGTCCAACACTGAAATATGGGAAGAGTTTCTCAGTGAAAGTGTCTCTGTGAGTGTAGATGTGAGTCATGTCTTCAGGGTCGTAGAAGGACACCTCCCCCCTGTCATAGTCCAGCTGGACTCTGATCTTCTGGAGACTCTTCTTCACTGTGACAGTCTGACCAACATCATTAGTGTATTTTCCACTGCGATGCAGTAAACACCAGACTCCATATTCTGGTGAAGCTTTTATGTATCCCTTCCTGTCCACTGACTCTTTAGCCAAACCTACATTCCAGTCAGGATGATCTCCCACCTCCACCTCCCAGCTGTGTTTCCCTGAGCTGAAGCCCTCAGATCCATGAACAATGGTATACTTAGTGTTTCTCTCTGGATTGTCAGGAAGCTTCTGAGATGTAGATAGATAGATAGATAGATAGATAAAAACTTTATTGATCCCTTGGGGAGGTTCCCCTCAGGAAATTTAGGTTCCAGTTCCAGTGCAACACCACAATAGTGCAACAAGTAGTAGAAAAAAACACACAAAGTAATAAAAAACACACATCGTAAATAAATAAAATACGATAAACTATCAGGGAGATAAGATAAAATAAAATAAAATAAAATATCAGGGAAAATGCAAATGGTGCACAAAACAGTGTACAAACGGCATATGTATAAATATATATATATATATGTATATGTGTATTATGTATTATATTATATGTGTCTCCACATCTCACACTGGTCAGATCATCAGACAGGTAGAACCAGCAGTGTGCAGTGTTTGGGTCCAGGATGACAGGACTGAAGTGGACCTTGTCCTTCATCTTCTCCCAGACTCTGAAGGACAGGTTGCCCAGGTGTTTGGCCACATCTATCAGCGCTCCTGAGACCAGCTGTGGATCTGACAGTGAGCACTGGTCTCTGGCTCTGGTCTGAGTGGGTTTATAACTGCTGAGGAACGCCACCTTGTGTTTCTTCAGGTCTTCTTCCACAGCAGAGATACTGTCTGACAGAGAGGAGATCTGCTCCTGAATCCTCTTCATCGCTCTGCTGATAGTCTTCCCCTTCTGCTCCTCTTCCTCCCTCAGAGCTGCCAGTCTGGACTCCTCTTCCTCTTTCAGGAACTGGTGGAGCTTGTTGAACTCTGCTCTGATCTGCCTCTCTGTGGACAGCAGCTGCTTCTTGGAGTGTTGAATCACTTCATTGTATGTTTCCTCCACATGTTTGTATTTGTTCCTCTTGTCCTGCAGAGACTTTAAGTCAGATTTCAGCTGCTCCTTCAGGTCATCGACTGCTTGTTCTATAGGAACCACCTTGTGACCGTGATGCTGCTGAAACTCACAGACAGGACACACAGCTCTATCTTCATCCTCACAGAACAATTTAGGCTCTTCTTGATGTTTACTACACACCACCTCCACCTTCTTCTGTCCTTTCTCTGTCTCAGATGATCCAGATTTCAGTCTCCCAGCAAACGAGTCAGCCAGATCCTTCAATGAAAAGTTCAGAGGTGGATCATCCTTTGAGGATTTTCTTTTACAGATGGGACAGTTTTTGTTTCCAGCTTGTTTCCAGAACTTTTGCAGGCAGCTTGAACAGAAGCTGTGGTTGCAGCTCAGAGACACAGGATCTCTGAAAGTCTCTGAACACACATGGCAGCTCAGGAAACTTTCAAGATGAGCTCTGTCAGCCATTTGATGAGCAAGTTATTCTTCAGCAGCAGGACTCACCAACTTGTCTCTTCAGCTTTCCACTTCATACACTCCAAATGTGTGTTTTCCAGCAGAGATCTCACACCCTGTAATGGCGTCTCAGCTCTGTTCAACAATGTCAGAATCTACTTCACCTCCGTCTGTCAACTGCGGTCAAGCCAGCTGCTCCAACACTTCAAGTGCGCCCTTATTGCCGACTTTACGGCAAATACTTTGAGACAGCTGGGAAAGTCAGTCTTACTGCAGCGTGGACTTTGATGTGTTCTGATTTTGAGCCAATAGGTCACATGACCTGGAAGCTACTGAGTTATAAATGGCTGAAAATCAGTGCAGGATCATACTTGTTTTATGAGACACACCTCTTTCTTTCTCGTAAAAAAAAAAAAAAATCAAGTCTTAACTACCATATTTTTAAAATAAACTTTTAATACATTTAATACCCACATTTTATTTTGAAAACCGGAAGTTTCCACACGCTGCAGTAAGACTGACTTTCCCAGCTGTCTCAAAGTATTTGCCGTAAAGTCGGCAATAAGGGCGCATTAGAAAATGTTGGGGCTGGCTTGACCGCAGTGTGTGTCACATGCTGAAACATGAACATCATGAAATGCTGCCATGTTATGTCGTCAGCAGCAGATGACGTCAGGATGTCTTTCAGATATCTGTAGGAAGACAAACACAAAAGACAAAATGGATAAAACAGGTCAAAGTCTGTCATGTCTCTTTTTTCTCATTTGAAACTGTAAATGCATCAAAATAAAACTACAGTTATAAATCACATCTAAACGACGAAGGGACCTTTGAGCAGGACGTTGCACGACTTTTCTTTCTTAATTTCAGGTAATTATCTTTCAATGCACCTATTTTATGTTGCTGACATGATTACAAACGTGGAAATCCAAATCCATAACTACAGATTTCCTCCAGTTAGAAGTAATCCTGAAGAACGAGCACTTTGAGTTTCTTACTATACTAATAATAATACTATAAACAGAAATGTTGTTTCACTAAATCCCCCCTTTGTTGAATGAACTAATCATCTATCTATTAAGAATGACATCATGAGCTCAAGTATGACATCACTTTAATATTCAACAGTTCAGTCCAACAACAATATCTACATATCTACATATCTATATATGTCAGTCACTTTCTGTTTTTAACTGATGATTGAATGTTTAAATTAAAAACATCTTTTCTTGGAGCTGTGACAGGAAACATTCCTTCAATAGTTCAGCACTGAGTTTTTATTATTATCATCATTATGTGTGGTCTTTTCTACAGTTTCTCATCATGCATTGAAGTTGGAGTTGAACAATCTTTTAAATTAGATTTGAGGTTTATCCTCATAAATAAACCTGAATATAGATTAAAGTCAATAAAAAGACAAAAATAAAAAGAGTCCTGCTGCTTCTGAATGATGTTCAAGTGTTTCTACGTGTTCTCTCACCGTACTTATGAGGACCTCGGTGTAGCTCCATGTTTGACTGCTGGGTGGCAGCAGCGGTCTGAGTCACCGACGAAGAAGAAGAAGAAGAAGAAGAAGAAGTAGAAGAAGAAGAAGAAGAAGAAGAAGAAGAGACGTAAACAGGTTCGGTCAGCAGCCGCAGACGTTTTTCTCTTTTTTCGGTGTAACTCTGTGAAAACGGTGAATTCAGCTCGTTGCTGGTCACAGGAAGTCCTCACGGTTACTTTTCCTCAGCACTGTCAGCTGTTTTTGTCCGTTTGTCGTATTTCCGGTCATGTCGGGTTCAGTGACGTCAGGAGGAGAAATGACCAACGCTCAGTTATTTCAGCAGGTGAGGAAATCTGTAATGTTCATTACCTGAGCTCAGGTGTTTCAGCAGGTGAGAAATCTTTAATGTTCATTACCTGAGCTCAGGTGTTTCAGCAGGTGAGAAATCTTTAATGTTCATTACCTGAGCTCAGGTGTTTCAGCAGGTGAGAAATCTGTAATGTTCATTACCTGAGCTCAGGTGTTTCAGCAGGTGAGAAGTCTGTAATGTTCATTACCTGAGCTCAGGTGTTTCAGCAGGTGAGAAATCTTTAATGTTCATTACCTGAGCTCAGGTGTTCAGTTTCTCCACAGGTGAATCAGTCAAAGCAATCATTAGTACAAACTGTCAAACTCCTCTAGAATGTGATCTTTGTGTTTGACTGGGCCTCCACACAACAGATGAAAGTTAACACTGTTTATTAGATCTATAACTAACATATGATGAGTTAACACTGTTTATTAGATCTATAACTAACATATGATGAGTTAACACTGTTTATTAGATCTATAACTAACAGATGAACAATAGAAACCAAACACAATAATAAAAGGTTATTGATCCTGAGGGAAATTCAAGCGTCCTGTAGCAGCATGAGAGTAAACGTACATTAAAATGAATGTAAACATTGACAGTCATTGATATCAGACAGACATTAAAGGTAATCACAGTCAGGCTTGTGAGGGGCAGGCTTTGGTTGCCTAGCAACCAGGGCCAGGTGGAGGCCACCAATCAGAGCAGAGCAAGCAACCACAGCTGTTTCTGTGACAGTTGAAACTGCTGAGAGAGAGAAACCCCTCAAAGTACCCCTCAAACAGGAAGGCTTTGTGGGCGAACAGTAGGGCGTATCACTGAACGGGCTTCACTGTGAGCAGCCTGAGCTCTTCCTGAACGTCTGCATATATATTTTATGTGGCTAAAGTTATGAAATGTGACCATGGCCATGAACATGGCGGTCTATGGGGCTGTCGGTGGGTGATCCTGACACATCAGTGCGTCTCCCGCCAAAACTAAAGGTCTGACAGCTTCAGCAGTGATATCGCTGCGTAGCCCACAAATTTTCCTACGTTTCTATGTATAAATTATTTCTGTAGAGTGACATTTGTGGCCACGAGAGTCGTTTGCAAATGTATTTTTTGACAAATGCTTCTCTCCCTCTCCACTCTAGCGATGATGTCACCCACTCTAGCTCTGGAACATTCTACCAATACACACCCATTGTAAATTGTGGCGTGGTTTTTGGTGATTTTTGGCAAAACCGTTTGGTGAAAGTCACAGCACGCCATTCCCGGCCGAGCCGGTCGTTTTGATACCTTTTTTGTGTATGTGCGACCAAAACTGAGGGAGGAGTAGCACGCTGAAAAAGCGTACGAAGAAGAATAAAATGAAGTTTGTGAATACTGTGCCTCAGTCAGACACTCACATGTTATAGAAATAAGAAATATAACCACAGATACAAACTATGTGCAGTTAAATTAGACTCTGAATGAAAGCCACAGCTTTTAGCAGAATAGGCAGAATAATGGAAGAAACATCAAGTCTGAGATGTTCCAAACACAGATCCAGACTTTATAGCAGGGGTCTTCAACCAGGGGTCCACGTGCCTGGGGGGGTCCACAGAGCTACTGCAGGGGGTCCGCCAATTTTTATCATAATAATTAACAATTTTCACCAAAATAATGGTGAATGTGAGACTGCAGATCATTGAGAAACTACAGACAGAGGAGGCATTGCACTCTTAATTGGATGAATCAGTGGACAGCTCTTTTTTCTTTTTTGTTTAATAACCAATAAAAATTATGCATGAACTTTTAATCAATCATAAACACGTATAGGCTAATAACCCAGTATATCAATAGTTAGTTAAGAATCCCTCGAGGAGAAATTCTTTTTTCACTCAGTTTGACATGCATTTTAAGACACACGTGTTTATGTACACATGGTTCACATGTAAATGTGGAGAGAGATGGTGGAGTGATGGGCAGCCATCCAGAGCAGCTGTGGGGGTTCACCAGTCCACCTCCTGTACTTTGTTCTATACTGGACTTGAACCGGCCACCCTCCGGTTTCCAAAGCCAAGTCTCCGTGGACTGATCTACTGCTGCTTAATAGTTAATAAGCTGAAATAAAAGTTGAATAAAGTAAATATAAGTTATTATAGGCCAGGCTTAAACTGTGAGGGTCTCTGTTCTGTTGGTCTCGTCCTTAAGCTGAAAAAGGTTGAAGACTGATTTATAGAAGTGATCAGCTGGAATATAACAGACTCTCATCATTAACATCTCTTACACAGTGGACTGTGTCATCATTTATCTCGTGAGCTCAGGAACGTCCTTTTCAAAACGTCTCCCTCCGTCCTGCAGATGGCGCTGCTGCGCTGGCTGACCTCTCAGACTGAGGAGGACCGCTTGATTTTGACGGCGGTGACGGGCGTCCGGGTCGGCTGTGAGCTGCTGAACCGGATCACAGGCCAGGACAAAGTGGACGCGTACAAGGTATCTGTGTGCTGCCTGCAGGGGGCGCCGTCACCAACCACAGCTGTGCCACACCTCTGTTTGTCTTTCCTGGTTGTGATTAATTATATTACTGTGTGGGTGTGTGTGTGTGTGTGTGTGTGTGTGTCCTCAGAGAGAGTGTATCCTGGGCATCTCACAGTTCGTCCATGAGAACCCGCGAGCCTCGCAGGCCGTCATCAACGCTGAAGTGGAGAAGAGAGTTCTGGTCTTTGCTGCCCAGGTCAAAGCTCTGGAGACGGCTCCGATCCTCTGAACCAACCACCCTGACCCTGCACAACGTGGGAACGTTTTATATGTTGTTAATTTTACGTTTCTTTTATGTTAAACTGTATTTTTATTGTGTAATAATTGAGTTTAAGTTTCACACTTTCATTCCAAAGCTGAAAGACGGAGCTCTGCTGGGTTAGAAAATCAGCTGATTCCTGTAATCTCATGACTCCCTGACTCTTCACAACAAACACACTGCTCCATTGTACTGTTGTTTATGCAGAGACATACAAGGAATGAATATTAACCGTGCAGTGTGTTAAAGTGTGCTCTGATCTCCACTGCATCTATCATATTAATCAACAAATCAAAGTTTGTTTGCTTTAATTTGAAGGTGAAGACAGGAAGTGCAGGTAAATGTGAAGCAGCTTTAAATTACTGACAGCAGATCTGTGTATTCTGTTTTTATCACATTAAAATGAGTTTCTGACACAAAAAGTTTCCTGTGTATATATTGACCTTTATTTTGCCTCCAAAACATGATTTGATTTCATAATGTTGATGAATTATGCAGATGGTTACTGTGAGCACAACAAATATCAGATGAAGTGAGTCCTGCTGATGAACTTTAATATTTAGCATGTTCACCTTTTGCAGCAGTTAAAGCAGCACATCTCTGTTATTGTGTCAATATATTAACACTGATGTTATCCCAGGCTATCTGCAACTCAAGCCAAAGGCTTTCCTTTGAATGTACAGTAGATCTATTCAGTTTAATTTGCTCTATGGGGCTGAGGTCCGGACTTTGAAGGGTCCAGTCCATCATTTTCAATGTTTCAATGATTCCTTCTGTCACAGATCGTTCAGACAATAGTTAGAAGAATGTTTATGGAAAATAAATCCAGGCCTAATAAGATAATAATAATAATAATATAAATAATAAGGTAATGCTTTCTTTGCTGCCATTCTGCCAACAAGTCCTCCTTCACCCACTTTCTGACACAGTTCTTGAAGACACTGTTGCACCATCAGTCATTGTGGCGTTGATCTCGTCACACGGTTCTCGTAAGGTCTTTCTTCAGTCCTTAAGACTGAGAATATTTCTACCTTTCCTCTTTTGGTTCTGGTGAGACTTGCTGGCATCATGGTGGTCTGAAGTGACTTTACAGTGTTTGGACTGTACCTGAAGACAGGAACATGATTTAAATCTCCTCATGATGGCTCTATTCTCTGGTTTATAGAGCATAACATTGTAGATATTTCATTTGTTTTAATGGGTGTTATATATGTGTATCATTATATGTGTATAGATATACTGAGAGAGAAGTGTGAAGTTTATATACATAGTTTATATATGAACTATGTATATAAACTACAGTGCAGTAAAATACACCACATTACTTTTCTTATCTGACTCAACTCGGCTGCTGATTGGCTGGAGTCGACTACGAACCCGCCCACTGTCGATGCCTGTTTTCCCGATTGGTGGCGTCACCGCAGCGACCTCTCTGATAGGCTGTTGAAAAATGGCGGGGGAAAAAGCAGTGGGCTCAAACCGCATCAACAAACCTGAACTTCCGCAGTGTGTCCCCGGCGTGTGTCCGCCTCTGACCGGGTTAAAACAACGTTCGTGCTCCGGGCTTCGGTTCAGTTTGAGTGCCGGTGAGAAGCTAACGTTGCCAGCATGGATGTTGCTCGACATAACGGCGACGTTGCCGAGGTTTCCGAAAAACTGGAGAGGTAAGTACAGCTAACGTTAGCAGCTAACAGTTAGCACGAGTGCTAACGTCCCGCTGGTTAACGTGACTGACATGCTAGCTTTGTGTTTGAGACACCACACTGACGCAGTAACTGTAACGTAACTGTAACGTAACTGTAACTGTAACGTAACTGTAACTAAACACGACGTTACTGATTTCAAACTAATTGTTTGTATTTTAGTGGTGGGAAGTAACTGAGTACATTTACCTAAATAACGTTACTGGACTGGTTACTTAACATGAGTACATTTATGTTACATAAAAAACTCAAAGTATTATTAAATATTAAAGCAGATTACTGCTGATACTTTAACTACATGAAGCTGAGAATACTCGAGTACTTTAACTACATGAAGCTGAGAATACTCGAATACTTTAACTACATGAAGCTGAGAATACTCGAGTACTTTAACTACATGAAGCTGAGAATACTCGAATACTTTAACTACATGAAGCTGAGAATACTCGACTACTTTAACTACATGAAACTGAGAATACTCGACTACTTTAACTACATGAAGCTGAGAATACTCGAATACTTTAACTACATGAAGCTGAGAATACTCGAATACTTTAACAATTCAGCTGAGATACTCGAGTACTTTAACTACATGAAGCTGAGAATACTCGAATACTTTAACTAAATTCAGCTGAGAATACTCGAGTACTTTAACTACATGAAGCTGAGAATACTCGAATACTTTAACAATTCAGCTGAGATACTCGAGTACTTTAACTACATGAAGCTGAGAATACTCGAATACTTTAACTACATAAAGCTGAGAATACTCGAGTACTTTAACTACATGAAGCTGAGAATACTCGAATACTTTAACTACATGAAGCTGAGAATACTCGAATACTTTAACTAAATTCAGCTGAGAATACTCGAGTACTTTAACTACATGAAGCTGAGAATACTCGAATACTTTAACTAAATTCAGCTGAGAATACTCGAGTACTTTAACTACATGAAGCTGAGAATACTCGAATACTTTAACAATTCAGCTGAGATACTCGAGTACTTTAACTACATGAAGCTGAGAATACTCGAATACTTTAACTACATAAAGCTGAGAATACTCGAGTACTTTAAGTACATGAAGATGAGAATACTCAGTTGTTGTATTAATACTAACTGACATAGGGGTATTTTTCGGGTGTCGTACTTGTCGACTGTCGTGCTTGTCGTACTTGTCAGGTGTTGTATTAATATTTTTTCTGTATTTGTCGTGTGATGTATTAATACTTTTACTGTCGTACTCGTTGGGTGTTGTATTTGTCAGTTGTCGTACTTGTCGGGTGTTGTACTTGTTGGTTGTCGTACTTGTTGGGTGTCGTTGGGTATTGTACTTGTTGGGTGTTGTATTAATAATTTTTCTGTATTTGTCAGTTGTCGTACTTGTCGGGTATTGTACTTGTCAGGTGTTGTATTAATACTTTTACTACAGTAAATCACTGCGTGGCGTCCTCTGGTCGTGTTTCATGCGCTGACATTTTGGGAGTTGATTTCAGTCTCTGGAGTTTCAGGGAAAATGAAACTGAAAGTACTTGCGTGTTAAAATACTTTGGTGTGTTTGTTGTGTACTCGTATATTTTATTATATTTGTGTTAAATGTTGACAACATGTCGCTGTCACCAAACGTTTTGTGCTGCTCTTCAGTCGAGGTCTCTCTAACCCTGACTTTGTCTTCACAGGTCTTTGTCCATGGATACTGACGACAAGATGGAGGCGTACCACAGGTACGTCACTGTGTCCGAGGACAGTTCCAGCCTCTAACATGTTTGTTTGTCTCATACACTGATAACTAACAAATGCATATTTTAGCTGGATCTCTTGTTTTGTACTTTTAAACATTCATAGTGGATTTCTGTCAGTCGTGGGTTTAATGGAAGAACAGAACAAAGTTTGTAATGCCGTTTTTCAAACAGAACTGACATCAGAGAATGTGACGATCTCTGTCTTTGTCTTATGTGACGATTATTTTCATTATTAATTACTCTGTCAACCATTTTCTAGATTCATCAATTAGCTGAAAATCACCCTCGGCCTGTAAACCTCCTCCTCTTCTTCTTGGTGGTACAAACACTAACACTCCCCCGGTGCTCTGAGCTCACAGTCCGGCTAACAAACTGAGCTAACATGAGCTAACAGCAGCTACAGTTGTCAGCAGTTTACTTCACTGTCCATCAGGAAACTCTGTAAATCACAGAGAGCTGAGGCGGAGCAGCCGGAGGACATCTATATATTTATTATTAATAACCGTTTGGTGTTTGTTTTCTTACAGATTTATTCAAGATGGTAAAGACGTCGCCCGACAAGGGGACATGCACAAAGCGCTGAAGTTCTTCAAGCTGGCGTACGACATCCACCAGAGTCAAAAACTCGAGAGCAGGATAAAGAAAATTGAGGAACTCATTTCTCAGAATGAATCCGAGGAAGACGAAGAAGAGTTTGTCAATGTAAACGGCAGCGGTTTGATGCTTTTCAAAGATCTGCACAGCAAGCTTTATGACTACCAGAGAAATGGAGTGGCCTTCTTATATAGTCTCTACAGAGATGGTCTCAAAGGCGGGATCTTGGCCGATGACATGGGCCTTGGTAAGACCATCCAGGTGATATCATTCCTCTCTGGTATGTACGATAATGAGCTGGTTAAACACACGCTGCTCATCATGCCAACTTCCCTCATCACAAACTGGACCAAGGAGTTTGCCAAGTGGACTCCCGGGATGAGGGTGAAGGAGTTTCACGGTACCAGCAAAGGAGAGAGGACCAGGAATTTAGAGAAGGTTCAGAGGAGAGGCGGCGTCATCATCACCACGTACACGATGCTTATGAATAACTGGCAGCAGCTGTCATCATATCACGGCAGAGAGTTCACATGGGACTACATGATCCTGGATGAGGCACACAAGATAAAAACCACAACCACCAAAACGGCCAAAAGTGCCTCCGCCATACCCTCCAAAAACAGAGTTCTTCTCACAGGTACTCCAGTCCAGAACAACCTGAGAGAAATGTGGGCTCTCTTTGACTTTGCTTGCCAAGGCACTCTCCTCGGCACAGCCAAAACATTCAAAGCAGAGTACGAGAACCCCATCACCCGTGCCCGAGAGAAGGATGCCACTCCAGGAGAAAAAGCCCTCGGCTCCCGGATGTCTGAGAACCTCATGGCCATAATCAAACCTTACTTCCTGCGCAGAACAAAATCAGAAGTGCAGAAAAACAAAATGAACGGCGCGCTTTCGGGCAAAGAAGAAGATTGTTCAGAAAAAGACAGCCGAGTACCGAACTCTCCAAAAGACACCGGAGCCGTCATGCCCACTCTGACAAGAAAGAACGACCTGATCATCTGGACGTACCTGAGCTCTGTTCAAGAAGACATATACAGGCAGTTCATTTCACTGGACCACATCAAGGAGCTGCTCATGACCAGCAGATCACCGCTGGCTGAACTAAACATCCTGAAAAAGCTGTGTGACCACCCGAGACTGCTCTCTGCCGCTGCCATCACCAAGTTAGGCTTAGAGGAAAGTACGGCCGAAAGTCAGCAGAACGTCGACGCGGAGACGGACGCCGCTCACAGCATCGCCAACATCCCCGACGACACCTTAATATCCGAGTCTGGGAAACTCGTCTTTCTGTTCACGCTTCTTGAACGACTCAGGCAAGAAGGCCACCGCACACTCGTCTTTGCTCACTACAGGAAGGTGCTCGACATCATCGAACGCATCCTCGGCAACAGAGGCTTCAAAGTGATGAGACTGGACGGCACGATAACACAAATCGCAGAGAGAGAGAGGCGTATCACGCTGTTCCAGACCGACGAGCGGTACTCCGTCTTCCTCCTGACCACCCAGGTCGGAGGAGTTGGCATCACGTTGACGGCTGCAAACAGAGTCGTGATCTACGATCCCAGCTGGAACCCAGCAACAGATGCTCAGGCCGTTGACAGGGCGTACCGCATCGGACAGACTGAAAACGTCGTCATCTACAGGCTGATCACCTGCGGGACGGTCGAGGAGAAGATCTACAGGCGGCAAGTTTTCAAGGACTCCCTCATCAGACAGAATACCGGAGATAAAAAAAATCCTTTTCGGTATTTTAGCAAGCAGGAGCTGAAGGAGCTCTTCACTCTGGAGGACACTCGATCCTCCACCACACAGATGCAGCTTCAGACCATGCACTCCAGACACCGACGGACGGACCCTGAACTGGACGAACACATCGCTCACCTCCACGCCATGGAGATGTTTGGCATCTCTGACCACGACCTCATGTTTTCCCTCGACATCAACCACGACGAGGACCCGGAGGACCAGGAGGCGCACCACTACATTGAAGGGAGGGTCCAGAAGGCCCAGGAGCTGATGAAAGCCGAGTCCGAGTTACAGATGCAGCTGGCGGAGAGCATGGCATCGAGCACAGAACCAGCTTGGCTCCGACAACCAGTGGAGAACAACAAAGAGCGCCCTCATGAGAAAAAACCAAGAAATCCAAAACCAAGTTCTCCGTATCCACAACACGACACCGACTTCAACGGATCACAGATTGTGGTGGAGTCGGACCAGTCTGGTTCCGACAAGGAGGACGGCCAACAGAGTGACCGAGTTATTGATCTAACTGCAGATGACAGTACGCCAGAAGAACAACCAGTTGTTGAGGTAAGCCAAGACAGGCTTGCTGAGAAGGATCTGTATTCCCCAAAACACCACTCCATCAAGCAGGAGAGGAGTTACTCCTCCCCTCAGGAGGTGATCGAAGACTCTTTGGTGATGTCAGAGGACACTGATGCTGTAGCAGACGCCTCCGTTCAAGAACTAATGGACGTGTCTGCAGTATCAACGGGTGACGCCAGCGTGGCGTTCGTTACAGCACTTGATGACGGTGAACAACAGCTACATGGAGCTTCACCCTCAAAGTATGAGTCCAAGATGGACGTCACACCGCTGCAGAACAAAAGACTCTCCATGTTGCAAGCGTCCAATTCAAGCTTCAAAGCAGACACGTCGTCCAAAGTGAGCGCGGGACTTGAATCCTTTGAAGGCAACTTCAATTTACAGCTCGAGGACAGCGACATGTTCTCAGACCACGAGGTCCTGGATCATCAGGAGACCGACGCAGAGGAGAGGAACTTGCTTTCACAGCTGCAAATGAACGGAAGTTTTGACGTGAACAAATCTCTCTCTGAGAAACAACACGAAGAAGCACTCGAGCGAAGCCTCAACAACCTTCACACCTCCATCAAGGACGAGTCAATGAACGAGTCCATTGTAATGGTCAAGAAGAAAAGAGCAGCAGTGATTTATGATAGTGAAGAAGATGATGAAGAAGATGGTGACAGACAAGAGTTAAGTAGGAGTCAACTTGACAACTCTTTCCAGGTTCTTGGAGCCTCCACACCTAAATCAGCGCCCTCCGGCTCCACCCCTCTCCGGTCAAGAAAAAGCATTGGAGGAAACACATCTGTGGCCTCCCGCCGGTCCCTCCTCCAGTCCATCATCGAAGACATGGACAACCAAAACCAAGACACGGAGGACGAGGATGAAGACGAGGAGGACGTTTCAGAGAGGCATTCTGATGAGGCCGAAGAGGAGGAGGAGGAGGAGGAGGAGGAGGAGGAGGAGCTGCTCTTTGGGTCAACTCATGGTGAGCTTCAACTTGAGGAGACCATCGGGGAGACATTAAACACAGAGGGAGAAGAAGAGGAGGAGGACGACGAGGAGGACAAGGAGGAGGCAGATGGCCTCAATGAATCAGGAGAGGAAGCTAGCAGTAATTTGGAAGAATCGAGCAGCGAGCCCGAGCTAGCCTCGTCCGAGGGAATGGATCTGTGCACCGCTGATGCCGGAGTCAAGATGAATGGCACAAAAGACGACGAGAGCTACGACGCCCTGGTCAGCAGAGGGAGGGAGAACTACAGCAAAGGAAAGCTGGACGACGCCCTGAGCTTCTTCCTGAGAGCCATCGACATCAAACCTGGAGATGCTGAAGTTCAGCTCATGACCATCCAACTGTACCGGCAGCTGAGTCAGAGAAGCTAACCACAACGGGGCTAGCTGTCCATATGTCCACACCGAAAACCAATAATCTGATGTCCATACCTCGTCTGCAGCTCCTACTGAAGTCTCTGAGACTCTTTAGTCTCTAACTCTTTAACATGTTGAGATTTGACAGTAGCTAATCAGCAGAAATAAAGCTCCAGACTTTTGTCATAAAATCAGAAACTTGACGAATGCAAACATGAAATTAGAGCTGCAAGTAATAATAATAATAAATATTTAGATTTTTCTTATTTTTATTTTCATAAAAGATTCTAGAGCTCATGGTGACGTCATTAAATGTAGAATTTAAAAGTAAAAGCAGCGTCTGGTATTGATTGGACTGAAGGTGTGGACTGAGCCGTACAGTGTGATCGATCACTGATTAGATTTTTTTTTTACGTTGGAGCTCTGTTGGCTCAGAGGAAGAACGTTTGTTGACTTAAACTTTGACGCAGTAACAACCCGGCTGAAGGTCAAAGTCCAGCGGGCAGAGCCGAGCGCAGCGACTCTACTCGATGTTTCAAACCTCACCAGAAATGCCACGGATGTTCTGTTTCTCTGCACAGAGCAGCTCGATCTGACAGGAAGAATCTGGATGATTTTCAAAATAAAATACCCTGCCATCAGCCAAAAGCAAAAGAATGTAACTACGTGGCATATTTAAACATTTAGAAGCACATAAACCAGAAAAATGACCAAAACTGAACAAGTTAAAGTCTGAAAGGCTTCTGGTGACGTTTGAAGTCGAAGTTCTAATTAGACACCCGGGATCTGAATCTAAACTCTGATGGTGGCACAATGTTTGAATAGTTGTCGACTTTGTGCAGAGACTTTGTGACTTGTTGCTGCTGTTAGTTACAGACGACAGTGAACAGTTTTGTGTTTTCATTCATCCATCATGATCAGAAACATTTTATTCCTCCTCATGTTCATTAAAAAACTGATATTTTGTAACCTTGTTGTAAATATTGTATCTTACTGAAAATGTTCTTAGTAAAAGTTTTTCTCTGCATTTTCACACTTTCTTCGAGTTTCTCAATCTGTAACATATTTACCGTATTACATCATCATAAGATGATGTTATGTCATCAGAGATTAAGGAAGTACAAATACTTCTTGATAACAAAACTACAGTTTGTTTCTGCTCATGTCGACACTCCGGGTTGAAAGATATGAAACGTGCTGCAGCAAACGAAGCGGATCATTGAGTTAACGTTAGATAGATAGAAATTAGGTCGTCATAGCAGTCCGGTATATTTGAATACAATAAAAATACAATAGAATAAAATACTGAGGTAGAAAAAATAAAAATAAAAACACAGAATGAGACATGGAGACTTAAAAAACAAAATAAACAGGTAGATAAGGTGCAGTGACAACATGATGTAGTAGTGTAATAGTACTGATGATGATGGTAATGTTATTGTTAATAACAGTATATAATAGTAATAATAATATATCTATATAGATACACAGAAATGTGTCATATATTTAGCCTGTGCAAGGTGTACATACATAACTGCAATATAATATGTACACGTGTAAATATATGTATATAAACACAGATATGATACAGGAAGGAGAGACGTTCAAGCTTGAAAAGTTTGAATCTGTCAAGAGGAGCGTTTCTTTTACCCGTCAGTCATAGTTCACATATATTTAGCCTTTGTGTGACGGGTGGAGACTAAAACGTGAGCGGTGCATCATCAGGTGTCTGAAAAACTTCAACTCCAGTCAGCTGTTACATAAAAACAAACAAAAGTTTCATTTAAAGATGCTACAGTTTCCTAAACGCACCTGAAGGCATCACAATCTCCTTTATTGGGATTAAATTTTCAACCAATCAGAAATCTCTGTTACAAACTCTCTTCATTCATTGGCTGAAGCCTTTAAAGGTGCCTTTGTGTTTGTTTGAGTGAAGGTCGATCTTCAGTCTTCCTCCTGATGATGATGGTGATGATGATGTCATCATAATAAAGTTATGATGTCAACATGAGGGGGCGCGGTTTGCTTCACTGTACAGCCCGACGTGGGCCGCATGCGCAGTCGAAGTCCCGCCCCCAGCTGGAGATTAGTTTTGTGACGTGAACAGAAAAAATGACCAGCCAATGACTTCCGGTTTAACTAGTTTGACTTCAAAATAAAAGCATGTTACACTGCACAGCATGAAGTGAAATACAAGAATAAAGTCACTGTTTATGATTTAATATGTTAATTTGTAAAATATATATAAATATAAAGATTTGTTTTATGATATTATATTTAATATTGTTTGTTCAATGTTACTGCAAATTTCATATAAAAACTCAAAGTAAATAAAGCTGCCATGTAACGAAGGAAGTCCAAGTACTCAATTATTAATACCCTATAAGTGTACTTAATTACTTTAACCAATATCCCCCGCAGACTGTCTAAAACCTGGATGTAGTCTCTGTGACGTCCCCGCAGACTGTCTAAAGACTGGACGTGGTCTCTGTGACGTCCCCGCAGACTGTCTAAAACCTGGACGTGGTCTCTGTGACGTCCCCGCAGACTGTGTAAAACCTGGACGTAGTCTCCGTGACGTCCCCGCAGACTGCCTAAAACCTGGACGTAGTCTCCGTGACGTCCCCGCAGACTGTCTAAAACCTGGACGTAGTCTCCGTGACGTCCCCGCAGACTGTCTAAAACCTGGATGTAGTCTCCGTGATGTCCCCGCAGACTGTCTAAATGAACAGCAGCATATATATATATACATACATATGTTTGTAGCTCTTATTTTGAAGTGCGTTACCGGAAGCGGTGGTGTGTCCGCTAGCTTCAGTCTGGTTTAGATTCCAGTCGAGTTTACAGGCAGAGAAATGTCCACACGGTGAGGACAGACTTTGGACAGCCTGGACAGTTGGTGTTGGACACTCACATTCAGACAGGCTGTGTGTGAATTCACACATCCACACCGGAAGAGCCGCAGGAGACATTTTGATCCGGTAACTCCCGCCGGTGACCGTGGATCATCAGCTGGGACGGGAATGGCTCGGCCGAGGAAGAAAAGCTCTCCGGGGCGTTTAGCATGAGGCTCTGCGGGGGGAAACGGCTGGAAGACTACCGCGAAAACTACAGTAATAAAACCACGAAGAAGAAAGAGAGGAGAGCTGCACGGTGACATTTAATTTGTCCAGAAGAAGAAGAAGAAGATGACGATGATGGGAGGAAGAGTGAAGCTGCTGGAGATCTGCTGCCTACTGCTGCTGCTGAGCGGAAACTCACACTGCAGAGGTGAGGAGGGCGAGGAGGGTACACACTGAGGGTGAGGAGGGTACACACTGAGGGTGAGGAGGGTACACACTGAGGGCGAGGAGGGTACACACTGAGGGTAAGGAGGGTACACACTGAGGGTGCACACTGAGGGCGAGGAGGGTACACACTGAGGGTACACACTGAGGGCGAGGAGGGTACACACTGAGGGCACACACTGAGGGCGAGGAGGGTACACACTGAGGGTACACACTGAGAGTAAGGAGGGTACACACTGAGGGCACACACTGAGGGTGAGGAGGGTACACACTGAGGGTGCACACTGAGGGTAAGGAGGGTACACACTGAGGGTACACACTGAGGGCGAGGAGGGTACACACTGAGGGTAAGGAGGGTACACACTGAGGGTACACACTGAGGGCGAGGAGGGTACACACTGAGGGTAAGGAGGGTACACACTGAGGGTACACACTGAGGGTGAGGAGGGTACACACTGAGGGCGAGGAGGGTACACACTGAGGGTGAGGAGGGTACACACTGAGGGTAAGGAGGGTACACACTGAGGGTGAGGAGGGTACACACTGAGGGTAAGGAGGGTACACACTGAGGGTGCACACTGAGGGCGAGGAGGGTACACACTGAGGGTACACACTGAGGGCGAGGAGGGTACACACTGAGGGCACACACTGAGGGCGAGGAGGGTACACACTGAGGGTACACACTGAGAGTAAGGAGGGTACACACTGAGGGTACACACTGAGGTTACACACTGAGGGCACACACTGAGGGTGAGGAGGGTACACACTGAGGGTGCACACTGAGGGTACACACTGAGGGTGAGGAGGGTACACACTGAGGGTGAGGAGGGTACACACTGAGGGTGCACACTGAGGGTGAGGAGGGTACGCACTGAGGGTACACACTGAGGGTGCACACTGAGGGTAAGGAGGGTACACACTGAGGGTACACACTGAGGGTACACACTGAGGGTGAGGAGGGTACACACTGAGGGTGAGGAGGGTACACACTGAGGGTGCACACTGAGGGTGAGGAGGGTACGCACTGAGGGTGAGGAGGGTACACACTGAGGGTACACACTGATGAGGAGGGTATATGCCTGTCAGTCAAGATTCAGGTGTGTTAGAGGACGTACAAACACTAACACTAAACGCTAACATTAGCTAACAGTAGCTAACAAGTGTGACTTTGTGCCGTAAAGCGTTACGTACTTCTCCCGACCCGGAGCCCAAAGTTACATAGTGTGAGAACAGACGTACGAATGACAGAGACACCATTCACCTGATCACAGGTCAGTGTAGATCAACAGGAGATAACAGACGTTAGTTTAACGTTAGTTTAACGTTTCAGTCTCACTGTGTTGAAGCAGATTCACAGAGTGAGTCATCGTTCAGGGAAAGTACTGCTGTGTATGTAAACTGCTGCTGGTTCCTGTAAATGTGATTAGTCAGATTCATTCAGACTCCCTGTTTCCAACACACACACACACACACACACAGTCAGACTCATGGGTTGAACAGGGTTTACTTCCCGTCAGCGTCGAGAGCTGAAGGCAGCCAACGACGCTAAGCTGCTTAATGCTCAACCTGCTCGAGCGAGACGCCAGAACACACACACACACACACACACACACACACACACACACACTTCATACATCTATGAAGACACAAACCAGTGAGTCAAATTAAAGCAACATGAAGTCTGATACAATCCACCGTCTGTCCATCATAAAGTCTGTAAATCTCCTCGGTACTGTAACGTTATTCCCTGTTGGTCTCAGAGGCTGAGCTCCAACCCGGTCCGGTCTGGCTGCTGAGCTATTTTAGCAAGTGGTTATGTATGTTAGCTTAGTTTGTTAGCTGCTATTAGCTAATGTTAGCTCAGTGTGTTAGCTGGACTGTGAGCTCAGAGCACCGGGGGAGTGTTAGTGTTTGTACCACAGGTGTTCTGGACCACCGGGAAGAAGAAGAGGAGGTTTACAGGCCCGGGGGCGGGTAGCAGAGCCGGTATCATGCCAGAACAGGAGCTGGGCGAGCGGTTAATGCAGGCAGGTTTGATGTTTGGCCTGACAGAACAAAGATTTTATGAGGGCAGAAAAACAGGAATTTGAAAGGGAAGTGGAAGTTATACCTTTGTCTGTGGTCACACCTGTACTCTGTGTACTCTGTGTACTCTGTGTACTCTGTGTACTCTGTACTTCCTGGTGTCGACATATTTGTCGTGAGGACTTCTTCAGATTTTCTGTCAGGATTTTCGTCTGTGGTGGTTTCAGAGGAGAAAGTCAGCACAGAGTAAATGAGATCAGATTAGAGTAATCTTCACTGATCAGCAGGGGCTGTCAGACGGACAGAACTTTGACCTTTGACCTCTGGGTGTTTCCGTGTATTTTACAAACAGATCAGCAGAATCGACTCGGTCGGGTTCGCGTTCTGACACCGTCAGTGATTCTGTTTGTTCGTCCTGACCCGGCCTCCATGTTTGGACATGGCCTGTGTGCAGAGACTTGTTGCTGCTGTGTGAAGGCTCAGAATGACCTGAGGTGACCTCTGCATGAAGAGCTGACAGCAGAACTTCGAGGAAACGTTGAGGAAACGTTGAGGAAACGTAGGAAGAAGAAGTTTGAATCACACCCTCTGTGTGATTCAGAGGGTGGAGGCTGACGTGACGAGTGGACATGTTGGAATCACATGACGGGCTGAGTTAGCAGCAGGTGGTTAGGCTAAAGCTATGGAGGTGTGGAGGTGCACACACAGCCTGCACACCTGTGCTGTGATCGTAACAGACTCACCTGAGTCCACCTGCCTTGTCTGTGGACTTCCTGGATCAGATTTCATCTTCTCACCTGAGGAAAGGTGTGACAGCCAGTGTTACTGATGCGCTCGTGGTGAAAGTTCAGAAGATGGACTACAAAAAGCTCCATCTTAGATACTTCTCCCTGTAGCAGCTATGCTAACCTCTTTAGCAGCAGCTACGCTAACCTCTTTAGCAGCAGCTACGCTAGCCTCTTTAGCAGCAGATATGCTAACCTCTTTAGCAGCAGCTACGCTGGCCTCTTTAGCAGCAGATATGCTAGCAGCTTGTCATTCTCACAGGAAGCAGAAACAGAACCACAAACTGTTAGCATTCATTTATGAAATATAAATTTATATGAAATATAACAGTACAGTATGTTTACTCGAGTACTTTGAGTTGACTGACTGTTTCCTCCTGCAGACTCGCAGCAGACAGAACACCTCTCTTCCTATCAGCTGACTGTCCCTCGACCAATAGGAGGCAGGCTGCGGCGGGACGTAGACGGGAGACCGCCCAATCAGGTACCGGTGTTTGTTTTCCTGCCTCTGCTTTGTGTGACCTCTGACCTTCAGAAAACGCACAGTCAGCACTGAACCAGCTGACCAGTCAGTTCCACTTCCTGTATGTGTGACCTCACTCCACGCTCGCCGTGTCAGCAGCATGAAGACAAAAAGACGAAATACTCTCTGACGCCTAAAATCAATAAAGAGCTCCAGTATTTAGTTTTAGCTTGTTGTTAGCTTGCCTTAGCTTGTTTTTGTTTTAGCTTGTTGTTAGCTCATTGTTAGCTTGTTTTAGCCTGTTAGCCCAGTACAGTTGTCATGAACGGGGAAATTAGCTATAGAGACCAAAACTGTTTTTTGTACCAGGCTGTAAACATGTTTATTCCTGCTGTGAAGTTGGACATTTGAACATGGGGACTTATGGAGACTGACTCACTTCTGGAGCCAGCCTCAAGTGGACGACAAGAGGAACTGCAGTTTTTTGGTACTTCAGCTGCACAGAGGAGGTTGTTTGTTAACGAGGAGCTCCAACATGAAGTCATTCTGTCTGACTAATGAAACTGTTAAGGTGGAACTGAGTTTCCTCTGCTCAGTGTGGACAGTTCATGTCATAGGACCACCTTAAAACACACAAACAGGAGGAATTAATCTGTGTGTGGGTGTGTGTGTGTGTGTTTCCTCTGCTGTCATCTTCTTCCCCGCCCTGCATGCTGGAACATGTTCAACACACACTGTGGTGAGATGTGAGCGTGCTCAGAGGGAGCGAGGCTGTGTCCAAGTATGATATTAGGAGGTGTGTGTGTGTGTGTGTGTGTGTGTGTGTGTGTCGGCCATGTTTTTCTCTCCTTCTCTGACTGCAGCAACAGTTCCATCTGCAGACTCTCAGACAAGCTCACCCACATGTCTGCAGCACACAGCTGCTCAGCTTAGCTTAGCACAAAGACTGGAAACAGGGGCTAGCCTGGCTCTGTCCAGATTGATTAACATATTATCATGTCTGTATAACGCCAACGTGTTGGAATGTGTGTCCCTTACGACACACAGGTGTCCCTAACGACCCACAGGTGTCCCTAACGACCCACAGGTGTCCCTAACGACCCACAGGTGTCCCTAACGACCCACAGGTGTCCCTTGTGACACACAGGTGTCCCTTGTGACCCACAGGTGTCCCTTGTGACCCACAGGTGTCCCTTGTGACCCACAGGTGTCCCTTATGACACACAGGTGTCCCTTGTGACCCACAGGTGTCCCTTACGACACACAGGTGTCCTTAACGACGAAGTCTTTCAAATAATTCCACATTTAGTCACAGTAAAGATCGTCTGAAGAGCTGGCTAACAGTTAACCTCTGTTTCCAGTGTTTATGCTAAGCTAGGCTAAACGCGTCCTGTAAGATTTGATGACATAACCAGAAAAGTTCAGCCTGATGTGTCGACCTTTGACCCCCGCTGGGTTAGAGGAGAGGAGCTGCTGTTGGCAGCTGGGTGATGTAGTCCACTGCTGACTTCCTGTCCTGATTCACCTCAAACACACACACACCACCTGTCTGTATCTGTGTGTGTGTGTGTGTGTGTGTGTTATAGCTGCAGCTACCAGCAGGTATGTGATTACAGCGTGGGTGAACACACACACACACACACACACACACACACACACACACACACACACTCTCTCTGTGAATGTCTGCCAGGTGAGTCAGGCTCAGGTGACCTTGGAGTTTAGTTCGTTTTTCAGTTTTTGGACTTTTACTTTTTAGCCTCTCTCTGAAGCTTCCTGTTCACACCTGTATGATGTCACACCTGTATGATGTCACACCTGTATGATGTCACACATCTCTCTTACGGCTCCTGTCAATCATCGGATCTGTGGGCGGGATCATGTCCGACCTCTCGGCTCCATCATGATTTCACTGATGTGACTAACGAGTCCTCTGTGTGTCTCAGGTGTCTTACGTCATCAGCGTGGACGGAAACGATCGTGTCGTTCACCTGGAGAGAAACGAGTAAGTTCAACCTGAGTCACTGCAACACGCAGAGCACGAGTAGGTTAGCAACCAATCATAGCTAGTATGAAAACTACTGACCACTACTACTACTAACTGAGCTAACGTTAGCTCAGTGTGTCAGCAGTCAGCAGCTTCTATGGACATAATGGCAGAGGAGAAGAGAGTGAAGAGGACGCTGACGGAGGAAGCTAAGAAGAGAAAAGGAGAGAGTGAGCGAGCAAGAAGCCGCCGGACAAGAGTAAATCTGGGACTGACTTTTAGTGGTTGGTGAGAGCTTGGTGAAATAAAAGGCTGAAAGACAGACGCCGAGCTGGGCTGACTGCTGTTGGACTAGTCAGTAATATTAGCTGGCTGCTAACAAATACTCGAGTACAGCTGAACATAGTTACCACAGTGGATCTAGATAAAGACATTAGGAAGGAGAGGGCGGTGTAATTACATTAAATCAGACAGACTGGACCTTTAACTCAGAGTCCACTTCCATCTCACACTGATTTTTATAACCGATACATAAAATACGTGTTGTTTGATCAAAGTGTCATCAGCTCTGATGATGTCACTGACTGATTTAACATCAGACAGCTGATGATGGACGAAGACATCATCAGCACATCACATCATCACTGAGTTTACATCAACAGGACTGATCGTCAGTCGTCTCTCCGCTCTCACTATCTGACTGCTGGGAACAAACTGATAAAGTTCAGTTTGAATCAGGAAGCTTGATAACCAAGAACAAAACAAAGATAATGAAATGAATTATCAACAAGGTCACCAACAGCAGACATAGCAGCCAGCTAATATTACTGACTAGTCCAACAGCAGTCAGCCCAGCTCGGCGTCTGTCTTTCAGCCTTTTATTTCACCAAGCTCTCACCAACCACTAAAAGTCAGTCCCAGATTTACTCTTGTCCGGCGGCTTCTTGCTCGCTCACTCTCTCCTTTTCTCTTCTTAGCTTCCTCCGTCAACGTCCTCTTCACTCTCTTCTCCTCTGCCATTATGTCCATAGAAGCTGCTGACTGCTGGACCTGAAAACCTCTTCCTCTTCTTCTTCTTCTTCTTCTTCTTCGTCTTCTTCTTCGTCTTCTTCTTCTTCTTCTTCTTCTTCTTCTTCTTCTTCTTCTTCTTCTTCTTCTTCCTCTTCTTCTTCTTCTTCTTCTTCTTCTTCTTCTTCTTCTTCTTCTTCTTCTTCTTCTTCTTCTTCTTCTTCTTCTTCTTCTTCTTCTTCTTCTTCTTCTTCTTCCTCTTCTTCGTCTTCTTCTTCTTCTTCTTCTTCTTCTTCTTCTTCCCGGTGGTCCAAACACTAACACTCCCCCGGTGCTCTGAGCTCACAGTCTGACAGGCTAACAAACTGAGCTAACAGCAGCTACAGCAGCTGGAGGTTTGGATCTTGTCCAGCCTGAAGACGTTCACATGGACACGTGTTGTTGCTGTTTTCAGGTTGCTGCTTCCTGCAGACTTCACCGTGTTCTCCTACAGTCGGAATGGATCACTGATCACAACCAGACCACCTGTACAGGTAACACACTCACACACACTCACACACACACATACACACTTTTGTTTGGTGGACATTAGCCAATCAGCTTTGATCCCTCCTTTCTGAGCAGACAGGAAGTGACAGCACCCTTTGATGTGTCCAATCACAGCTTCAGATAATGAACAGCAACAGGAAGTTACAGTCAGGAGTGAAGGATGAGTCAGTGAGGTCAAAAGAAACAACAGAAGAAGAAAAAGTCCCAGAGCGAGACACTGAGACCGTTCACTGAAACATCAGAGACACGATGATGACTTCCTGTCTTCACCCCGAGGTCCTCTCTGTCCTCTCTCTGTCCTCTCTGTCCTCTGTCTGTCCTCTCTGTCCTCTCTCTGTCCTTTCTGTCCTCTCTGTCCTCTCTCTGTCCTCTCTCTGTCCTCTCTCTGTCCTCTGTCTGTCCTCTCTGTCCTCTCTGTCCTCTCTCTGTCCTCTCTCTGTCCTCTCTCTGTCCTCTCTGTCCTCTCTCTGTCCTCTCTGTCCTCTGTCTGTCCTCTCTGTCCTCTCTCTGTCCTTTCTGTCCTCTCTGTCCTCTCTCTGTCCTCTGTCTGTCCTCTCTCTGTCCTCTCTGTCCTCTGTCTGTCCTCTCTGTCCTCTCTGTCCTCTCTCTGTCCTTTCTGTCCTCTCTGTCCTCTCTCTGTCCTCTCTCTGTCCTCTCTGTCCTCTCTGTCCTCTGTCTGTCCTCTCTGTCCTCTCTCTGTCCTTTCTGTCCTCTCTGTCCTCTCTCTGTCCTCTCTGTCCTCTGTCTGTCCTCTCTGTCCTCTCTCTGTCCTCTCTGTCCTCTCTCTGTCCTCTCTCTGTCCTCTATCTGTCCTCTCTGTCCTCTCTCTGTCCTCTCTGTCCTCTGTCTGTCCTCTCTGTCCTCTCTCTGTCCTTTCTGTCCTCTCTGTCCTCTCTCTGTCCTCTCTCTGTCCTCTCTGTCCTCTGTCTGTCCTCTCTGTCCTCTCTCTGTCCTCTCTGTCCTCTCTCTGTCCTTTCTGTCCTCTCTCTGTCCTCTGTCTGTCCTCTCTGTCCTCTCTCTGTCCTCTCTCTGTCCTCTCTCTGTCCTCTCTGTCCTCTGTCTGTCCTCTCTGTCCTCTGTCTGTCCTCTCTGTCCTCTCTGTCCTCTCTCTGTCCTCTCTGTCCTCTCTGTCCTCTCGTCTGTCCTCTCTGTCCTCTCTCTGTCCTCTGTCTGTCCTCTCTGTCCTCTCTGTCCTCTCTCTGTCCTCTCTCTGTCCTCTCTGTCCTCTCTCTGTCCTCTCTGTCCTCTGTCTGTCCTCTCTGTCCTCTCTCTGTCCTCTCTGTCCTCTGTCTGTCCTCTCTGTCCTCTCTCTGTCCTCTCTGTCCTCTGTCTGTCCTCTCTGTCCTCTCTGTCCTCTGTCTGTCCTCTCTGTCCTCTGTCTGTCCTCTGTCTGTCCTCTGTCTGTCCTCTGTCTGTCCTCTCTGTCCTCTCTCTGTCCTCTCTCTGTCCTCTCTCTGTCCTCTCTGTCCTCTCTGTCCTCTCTGTCCTCTCTCTGTCCTCTCTGTCCTCTCTCTGTCCTCTCTCTGTCCTCTCTGTCCTCTCTCTGTCCTCTCTGTCCTCTGTCTGTCCTCTGTCTGTCCTCTGTCTGTCCTCTCTGTCCTCTCTGTCCTTTCTGTCCTCTCTCTGTCCTCTCTGTCCTCTCTCTGTCCTTTCTGTCCTCTCTCTGTCCTCTCTGTCCTCTCTGTCCTTTCTGTCCTCTCTCTGTCCTCTCTGTCCTCTCTCTGTCCTCTCTCTGTCCTTTCTGTCCTCTCTCTGTCCTCTCTGTCCTCTCTGTCCTTTCTGTCCTCTCTCTGTCCTCTCTGTCCTCTCTCTGTCCTCTCTGTCCTCTCTCTGTCCTCTCTCTGTCCTTTCTGTCCTCTCTCTGTCCTTTCTGTCCTCTCTCTGTCCTCTCTGTCCTCTCTGTCCTTTCTGTCCTCTCTCTGTCCTCTCTGTCCTCTCTGTCCTCTCTCTGTCCTTTCTGTCCTCTCTCTGTCCTCTCTGTCCTCTCTGTCCTTTCTGTCCTCTCTCTGTCCTCTCTGTCCTCTCTCTGTCCTCTCTCTGTCCTTTCTGTCCTCTCTCTGTCCTCTCTGTCCTCTCTGTCCTTTCTGTCCTCTCTCTGTCCTCTCTCTGTCCTCTCTCTGTCCTTTCTGTCCTCTCTCTGTCCTCTCTGTCCTCTCTGTCCTTTCTGTCCTCTCTGTCCTCTCTCTGTCCTCTCTCTGTCCTCTCTCTGTCCTCTCTCTGTCCTCTCTGTCCTCTCTCTGTCCTTTCTGTCCTCTCTGTCCTCTCTCTGTCCTCTCTCTGTCCTTTCTGTCCTCTCTGTCCTCTCTCTGTCCTCTCTCTGTCCTCTCTGTCCTCTCTTTGTCCTCTCTCTGTCCTTTCTGTCCTCTCTGTCCTCTCTTTGTCCTCTCTCTGTCCTTTCTGTCCTCTCTCTGTCCTCTCTGTCCTCTCTGTCCTCTCTCTGTCCTCTCTCTGTCCTCTCTGTCCTCTCTCTGTCCTTTCTGTCCTCTCTCTGTCCTCTCTGTCCTCTCTGTCCTTTCTGTCCTCTCTCTGTCCTCTCTGTCCTCTCTCTGTCCTCTCTCTGTCCTTTCTGTCCTCTCTCTGTCCTCTCTGTCCTTTCTGTCCTCTCTCTGTCCTCTCTGTCCTCTCTCTGTCCTTTCTGTCCTCTCTCTGTCCTCTCTGTCCTCTCTCTGTCCTCTCTCTGTCCTTTCTGTCCTCTCTCTGTCCTCTCTGTCCTTTCTGTCCTCTCTCTGTCCTCTCTGTCCTCTCTGTCCTCTCTGTCCTTTCTGTCCTCTCTCTGTCCTCTCTGTCCTCTCTGTCCTTTCTGTCCTCTCTCTGTCCTCTCTGTCCTCTCTCTGTCCTCTCTCTGTCCTTTCTGTCCTCTCTCTGTCCTCTCTCTGTCCTCTCTGTCCTCTCTCTGTCCTCTCTGTCCTCTCTGTCCTCTCTCTGTCCTCTCTCTGTCCTTTCTGTCCTCTCTCTGTCCTCTCTGTCCTCTCTGTCCTCTCTCTGTCCTCTCTGTCCTCTGTCTGTCCTCTCTGTCCTTTCTGTCCTTTCTGTCCTCTCTCTGTCCTCTCTGTCCTCTCTGTCCTCTGTCTGTCCTTTCTGTCCTCTCTCTGTCCTCTCTCTGTCCTCTCTGTCCTCTGTCTGTCCTCTCTGTCCTCTCTCTGTCCTCTCTCTGTCCTCTCTCTGTCCTTTCTGTCCTTTCTGTCCTCTCTCTGTCCTCTCTCTGTCCTCTCTGTCCTTTCTGTCCTCTCTCTGTCCTCTCTCTGTCCTCTCTCTGTCCTCTCTCTGTCCTCTCTGTCCTCTCTGTCCTCTGTCTGTCCTCTCTGTCCTCTCTCTGTCCTCTCTGTCCTCTCTCTGTCCTCTCTCTGTCCTCTCTCTGTCCTCTCTGTCCTTTCTGTCCTCTCTCTGTCCTCTCTGTCCTTTCTGTCCTCTCTCTGTCCTCTCTCTGTCCTCTCTGTCCTTTCTGTCCTCTCTCTGTCCTCTCTGTCCTCTCTGTCCTCTCTCTGTCCTCTCTGTCCTCTCTCTGTCCTCTCTGTCCTCTCTCTGTCCTCTCTCTGTCCTCTCTCTGTCCTTTCTGTCCTCTCTCTGTCCTCTCTGTCCTCTCTGTCCTCTCTCTGTCCTCTCTGTCCTCTGTCTGTCCTCTCTGTCCTTTCTGTCCTCTCTCTGTCCTCTCTCTGTCCTCTCTGTCCTCTGTCTGTCCTCTCTGTCCTCTCTCTGTCCTTTCTGTCCTCTCTCTGTCCTCTCTCTGTCCTTTCTGTCCTCTCTCTGTCCTCTCTCTGTCCTTTCTGTCCTTTCTGTCCTCTCTGTCCTCTCTGTCCTCTCTGTCCTCTCTCTGTCCTCTCTCTGTCCTCTCTCTGTCCTTTCTGTCCTTTCTGTCCTCTGTCTGTCCTCTCTGTCCTCTCTCTGTCCTCTCTCTGTCCTCTCTCTGTCCTCTCTGTCCTCTGTCTGTCCTCTCTGTCCTCTCTGTCCTCTCTCTGTCCTCTCTGTCCTTTCTGTCCTCTCTCTGTCCTCTCTGTCCTTTCTGTCCTCTCTCTGTCCTCTCTGTCCTCTCTCTGTCCTCTCTGTCCTCTCTCTGTCCTCTCTCTGTCCTCTCTCTGTCCTTTCTGTCCTCTCTCTGTCCTCTCTGTCCTCTCTGTCCTCTCTCTGTCCTCTCTGTCCTCTGTCTGTCCTCTCTGTCCTTTCTGTCCTCTCTCTGTCCTCTCTCTGTCCTCTCTGTCCTCTGTCTGTCCTCTCTGTCCTCTCTCTGTCCTTTCTGTCCTCTCTCTGTCCTCTCTCTGTCCTTTCTGTCCTCTCTCTGTCCTCTCTCTGTCCTTTCTGTCCTTTCTGTCCTTCCTCTGTCCTCTCTGTCCTCTCTCTCCTCTCTCTGTCCTTTCTGTCCTCTCTCTGTCCTCTCTCTGTCCTTTCTGTCCTTTCTGTCCTCTGTCTGTCCTCTCTGTCCTCTCTGTCCTCTCTCTGTCCTCTCTCTGTCCTCTCTCTGTCCTCTGTCTGTCATTAGCTCCTCTGGGACTGTGTGTACTTTCCTGTCAGCTGATTACTCACAAAGTCTCTGTAGACTGCTCTCACTTAGGTCCTCAAATCACACACACAGTTTAACCACCAGAGACTGAATATATTTGACAATATTTATTACAAACATTTATGATTTTATATTCCAGTGAAGGAAACACAGAGCACAGCGCCCCCTGCTGGTGCATCACTGTAATATCACAGCTCTCTGTGTGTTGTTGTTGTAGAACCACTGTCACTATCAAGGCTACGTTCAGGACATGGAAGGTTCTTCTGTCGCTATGAGCATCTGCAACGGCCTCAGGTAACACACACACACACACGCACACACACACACACACACACACGCACACACACACACACACACACACACACACACACACACACACACAGCCTAAGCTGGGCTCGTGGATGTTACCTGACCTGAACTCTTCATCTGCAGTGATGATCTGAGAAGCTTCTGACTCTTATTTTGAAACAGGAAGTTCTAAAGTTAGTTCATTAAGTCCTTTAAATAACATTTTACCAACGTAAATATACGTTACATAATGTGACAGTACAGGTTGTTGAACGTTCTCGTAGTCGACCCGACGTGTTGAAGATGTTCCTCGTCTCATCCAAGAGGCACGTGTTTACCTCTGAGGGTCGTTAAGGACACCTGAGGGTCGTTAAGGACACCTGTGGGTCGTTAAGGACACCTGAGGGTCGTTAAGGACACCTGAGGGTCGTTAAGGACACCTGAGGGTCGTTAAGGACACAGTTCACAATGTCGTCTTTAAAGACGTACACACTGTACACACTCCTTTCTCTCTCAAGGACACAGTTAGTGTCCTATTAATATTCTCCTCACAGATGGTGTGTGTGTGTGTGTGTGTGTGTGTGTGATGTCCACCCTGCTGTTTCAGTTTGTGTGATTTCTCAGTAATTACCGTGGTGGACGACACACACACACACACACACTAACTAAAACCTGGACGTAGTCTCCGTGACGTCCCCGCAGACTGTCTAAAACCTGGACGTAGTCTCTGAGACACAGACTGAATCTTTGGTCTGTCTTTGTTCAGAGGTGTGTTGCATCTCACCGATGACAGTTACGGCATAGAGCCGTTAGACTCCGCCCCCGAGCAGCACCTGGTGTACCGCCTGCAGGATGTGACATCACAGCCCCGGGGTTGTGGCACGCCGCATGATGATGAGCACGACCACAACAACGCCACGGAGCACGCACAGTACAGACCAGAGGAAATCCACCACAGACTCCACAGCAGGGTGGGTGCACACACACACACACACACACACACACACACACACACACACACACACACACACACACTCACTCTCTCTCTCTCTCTCTCTCTCTCTCTCTCTCTCACACACACACACACACACACACACACACACACACACACACACACACACACTCACTCAGTGTTTTTTAAAATATCTTCTTCTTCTTCAGATGAAGCGAGCTGTCCTCCATCAGACTCACTATGTGGAGCTGCTGCTAGTCGTCGACTACGACAGGGTAACAGATAGCTTTAGCATAACCACTCTCTGTACTGAACGCTTCCTTTAAATACAAGAACAGTTATTTAATGTTCCTCACTCCCTTCCTTCCTTCCTTCCTTCCTTCCTTCAGTATAATTACATGAACAGGAATGAGACAGCAGTGAGGGAGGAGATGGTTCATCTGGCCAACTTGATAGACAGCGTGAGTAAACGCAGCGTGAACACATCGACCATTTAACGACGAGTCGCCAAAGATTCATTAAAGTGTGTGTGTGTGTGTGTGTGTGTGTGTGTGTGTGCCTGTGTGTGCAGATCTACATGCAGCTGAACATTCGGGTGGTGCTGGTTGGTCTGGAGATCTGGAATCAGCAGAACTTGATCAGCACTGAAGGAGGAGCCGGAGAAGTGCTGAGTCGCTTCACCCAGTGGAGGGAAGGAAACCTGGTTACCCGCCGCCGGCACGACTCAGCGCAACTCATCCTGTCAGTACACACACACACACACACACACACACACACACACACACGATAATGATGACCTCAGTGGTGACGGTGATGATGAGGGTGATGATGATGTCGTTGCAGGAAGAAGAGTTTTGGGGGAACAGCTGGGATGGCCTTCGTCTCCACAGTCTGCTCCAGGAGCCACGGGGGCGGGATCAACGCGGTATGCTCTCTTCTTATTGGCTGACTCACCTGTCTGTCTCTTCACAAACTAATGCTGCGTTCAGGTCGTACAGAAAAGTTGGTAAACTCAAACTCTGAATCAGCAGTCTCTGGATCCTACATTTCCCATGATGCAGCTGGAGCGTGTCTTGTTTGAATAAACTTTATTGACACCTGTCCGTCTCTCTTCAGTTCACCAATAACAACGTGCCGTCGTTCGCCTCCATCGTGGCTCACGAGCTCGGTCACAACCTCGGCATGAACCACGACGACGGACGCTCCTGCACGTGCCCCGCCCCCGCCTGCATCATGAACTCTGGAGCCACGTGAGACACACACACACACACACACACACACAGGTGTGATCGGTCACCTGCTGTATATCTGTGACATCACCTGTCTCCTCGTCCTCCTGCAGAGGATCCAGGAACTTCAGCAGCTGTAGTGCTGATGACTTTGAGAAGATGATCTTGTTGACGGGCGGCTCGTGTCTCCTGAATGTCCCGCGGCCTGACGAGGCCTACAGCGCCCCCTTCTGTGGGAACCGGCTGGTGGACGTGGGCGAGGAGTGTGACTGCGGATCACAGGCGGTCTGTGCTTCAGCTCTGCTGCTCCAACAACTACAGCTCCCATGATGCTTTGGTGGATGTAAACAGGAAGTAATGTGTGTGTGTGTGTGTGTGTGTTCCAGGAGTGTGAGGAGGACCCCTGCTGTGAGTTTCAGACCTGTAAACTGAAGGCTGGAGCTCAGTGTGCGTATGGAGAGTGCTGCTCCAAGTGTCAGGTACGACGTGACCTTTGACCTCCAGTGACTCAGCACGTTAACACACGTGTCATCATTTTCAAGATGCTAGCAGCTGTTACCTTTAACGTGCTAGCTTCAGACAGTCACAGGTGTGTGTGTGTGTGTGTGTGTGTGTTTCAGTTCAGTCCAGGTGGAACAGTGTGTCGCTCCAGTACAGACGAGTGTGATCTAAATGAGTACTGCAACGGCTCCTCATCCCTCTGTCAGAGCGACGTCTTTGTCCAGGTGAGACACTTACCTGTCTCTCTGTCTCTCACTCTTCCCGTCTGCCTCACCTGTCTGTCTGACTCTTCTTCTTCTGTGGTGTCTTTCAGAACGGTCAGCCCTGCAGGAACAGTCAGGCCTTCTGTTATAACGGGAAGTGTCAGCACTACGACGGACAGTGTCAGGCCATCTTTGGATCCAGTACGTCCTTCACTGTGTACTTTAAAGAACCTTAAAGAACCCTAAAGTACCTTAAAGAACCTTAAAGAACCTTAAAGAATCTTAAAGAACCTTAAAGAACTGTAAAGAACAGTAAAGAACGTTAAAGAACCCTAAAGAACTGTAACGAACCTTAAAGAACCTTAAAGAATCTTAAAGAACCTTAAAGTACCTTAAAGAACTGTAAAGAACTGTAAAGAACGTTAAAGAACCTTAAAGAACCCCTAAAGAACCTTAAAGAGACAGAGACGTGACTCCTCTTCCTCCTCCTCCTCAGAGGCGAAGGCGGCTCCTGAAATCTGCTTCAAAGACGTGAACAGTAAAGGAGATCGCTTCGGTAACTGTGGTTACCATAACTACGGCTACAAGAAGTGTGAGAGCAGGTAACACACACACACACACACACACCTCTCTGCGATCACATGACCCTGGTTTTAATGATGCTGTCTCCATAGAAACGCTCTGTGCGGGAAGCTGCAGTGCTCCAACGTTCAGGCGGTGACGGTGTTCGGCATCGAGCCGTCCATCATCAGCACGCCGATCGCAGGAACCAAATGTTACGGAGTGGACTTCATGTTAGGGTCAGACGTACCCGACCCAGGGATGGTCAACGAGGGGACCAAGTGTGGAGACAACAAGGTGAGGAGGAGGAGGAGGAGGAGGAGGGAGGAGGAGGAGGAGAGGAGGAGGAGGAGGAGGAGGAGAGGAGGAGGAGGGAGGAGGAGAGGAGGAGGAGGAGGAGGGAGGAGGAGGAGGAGAGGAGGAGAGAGAGGAGGAGGGAGAGAGGGAGGAGGAGAGGAGGGAGGAGGAGGAGGGAGAGGGAGGAGGAGGAGGAGGAGAGGAGGAGGAGGAGGAGGAGGAGGAGGAGGAGGAGGAGGAGGAGGAGGAGGAGGAGGGAGGAGGGAGAGAGGAGAGAGGAGGAGGAGAGGGAGGAGGAGGAGGAGGAGGAGAGGAGGAGGGAGGAGGAGGAGGAGGAGGAGGAGGGAGGAGGAGGGAGGAGGGAGGAGGAGGGAGGAGGAGGGAGGGAGGAGGAGGAGGAGGGAGGAGGAGGAGGAGGAGGGAGGAGGAGGGAGGGAGGGAGGAGGGAGGGGAGGGAGGGAGGGAGGAGGGAGGGGGAGGAGGAGGAGAGGAGGAGGGAGGAGGAGGAGGAGGAGAGGAGGAGGAGGAGGAGGGAGGAGGAGGAGGAAGGAGGAGGGAGGGAGGAGGAGGAAGAAGGAGGAGGAGGAGGGGAGGGAGGAGGAGGAGGGAGGGAGGGAGGAGGAGGGAGGAGGAGGGAGGAGGAGGAGGAGGAGGAGGGAGGAGGGAGGAGGAGGAGGAGAGGGAGGAGGAGGTGTTGATGTGTGTCTCTTCTTCTGTGGTGCGTTCAGGTGTGCATGAACTTTGAGTGTCGCAGTGCTGACGTCCTGAAGTACGACTGTGACGTGGAGAAGAAATGTCACGGACACGGGGTGAGACACGTCCACCTGTCTGTCTTTCAGGTGTGTCACTACATCACAGGCTAACCTGTCTGTCTGTCTGTCTGTCTGCCTGTCTGTCTGTCTGCCTGTCTGTCTGCATGTCAGGTGTGTAACAGTAACAGGAACTGTCACTGTGACGACGGCTGGGCTGCACCTTTCTGTGAGGTCAAAGGTTACGGCGGCAGCATGGACAGTGGACCAACGTGGAACGGTACGTTTAAACACGACTGTCAGTGAACGCACCACAACCTGGAGTCCATGATTTAACCTGTCTGTCTGTCTGTCTGTCTGTCTGCCTGCCTGCCTGCCTGTCTGTCTGTCTGTCTGTCTGTCTGTCTGTCTGCCTGCCTGCCTGTCTGTCTGTCTGCCTGCCTGTCTGTCTGTCTGTCTGTCTGTCTGTCTGTCTGTCTGTCTGCCTGTCTGTCTGTCTGTCTGCCTGTCTGTCTGTCTGCCTGTCTGTCTGTCTGTCCTCAGATAAGGACACGTCTCTCAGAGACGGCCTCCTCGTCTTCTTCTTCCTCGTCCTTCCTCTCCTCGCTCTGGGTGCGTTTGTTTTCGTGCGTAGGAACGAGCTGCTGCGACGACTCGGGCTGAGCCGCAGGAAGAGGTCGCAGGGATACCAGTGAGACACACACACACACACACTCTCTCACACACACACACACACACACACACACACACACACACACACACACACACACACACACAGTAACAGTACAAACATCTCAGTGCTGCGCTCTGATGTCACTTCCTGTCTTCAGGGCTGACGGAGCAGCTTCAGCCAATCCCAGCAGAGGACCGCCTCCCAGGGCGCAGCCTCCATCTGTCGCCCGGGGCAACGCCAACAACATCGTCAGAGATGGGGTGAGTTTACCGCCTCCTCTTCCTCTTCCTGTTGTCCGCTCGCCATCATCTGTTTGATGACATCATAACCTTCACGTAATGACATGTTACTGACAGACTAATTAATATTCATGAGGTCATCCTCTGCTCTCTCTCCATGTGAAGCACCACGCTCAGCTGCTGCCGCCACAGGAGGTAAACCACTGCTAACACGCTAACACGCTAACACTGCTACAGGAAGTAGAGTAGACTAACATTAGTCATTCATCAGAACAGAAAGATGTAGCAGAGATTACTGAATGAGTGCAGTTAAACACCATCAAACATTAACCAGGCTTTTATATGACTCAAAAATATCATACAGGTAGAATGCGCACGGATGTTTGACTTGCGTGCGCGCGGGTCTCATTACGCGTGCACGATTTACGTCAGTGTTCTAATCCGATCAATGTTCATCATGAAGTCTGTAAATCTCCTCGGTACTGTGACGTTATTCCCTGTTGGTCTCAGAGGCTGTGCTCCAGTCCGGTCCGGTCCGGCTGCTGAGCCCGGTTCTGTTAGCATGTTAACAGCAGATTCAGCTAATTAGCGGTTAGCTACTTTAGCAAGTGGTTATGCTAAAGCTATGTGCCCATCATAAAGTGTGTAAAGATGTTTTAAATGAACTCGACAGTTAAAATAACTGAAGTGGTGTTTAAATGTATTTCCTGTTTGTGATCAGGTGGTGGAGACCAGCAGGACAGCTCCCTCCTACGCCCTGAGGCCTCCACCTCCTCCGCTGTAAGACCTCTGCTGTACATTTGACTAACAAGCTAATTGAAGCTAAGCTAAACCAGTTGATTTTCTTAACAAGTCTTGTTTTTATTATTTCTCTCGTAGAAAGCCAAAACCTTCTGCTGCGTCACAGCCTTTGGTGCCTCAAAGACCTGCCCCCGCTCCACCTGTTTAACCAATCAGAGGGCACCGCCCACCACACCTGGATGACAGCCCCTCCTCCTCCTCCTCCTCTTCTTCTCCTCCTCTTCAAAACTCAGTCCCCACCCACTTAGCGCTGGTTACCTAGCAACAGGCAGGAAACGATTCTGGAGCCAAGATGGCGGACAGCTGGCCCTCACGTCTGCTGGGCTGGACAACAAACCGGACCGCTCCATCAGGAAACTGGACCCGGTCAGACTGGACCGGGTACTTACCAGAACAAATAGGAACACACGGGACTGAACTCAAGCAGCTACTGTCGTCTGCAGTCTTTCTTTCTGAAGTGCAGCCTCCATCAGGTGACACCAAACCAGCCAATCATATCTCCAGAAAGCTGTGACATCAGCGAGCCAAACACGAGATAAACGCTTCATTAAGTTGATCCATTAGCATTTTGTATTCCTGCTGTAAAAAGCTGTTTGGACCTCTATTAGCATAGCTTAGCATCCTGGCTGGCTAATTAACATTTGCTAGCTAACAGGGCTTAGGGTTACAAGTTCATTGCTAACGCTAATTAGCTGCACTGTTTCCCAAATTTCAAACTAATGCTAGCACCTGAAAATGTCCACTATGTTGTTAGCTAGCCAGTTTGTTAGCTACTATGTCTTTTAATATCTAAGCTAAGCAAGCTAATCACCTGCTAACAGCTGACCTCATCACCGTACTGTAAAAAATCAAAGCTTATAATTCACTCCTCAGTTTTGGTTAGCATAAGCCAACGTAAGTTAGAGTTAGAGCTAGTTATATGCTAATGCTACTAAACTGTGCAGCTTCCCAGCCAATCAAACGTCCCCAAAACTCTGTTAATGAATAATGTAATCAGCAAGCTGGCTCGTTAACTCACCTAAGTTAATTAGCGACAATATATTCCAGATTTCACCCGAGTGTACATGCTAACACAAAGTTAGCTAGCCAGCTTGCTAATTAGCTTGTTACATGCTAGCACTATGAAGTATTCACGATATATATGACTGTAACTCTCAGTATTTTGGCAGTTAATAATAAATTATTGTAATTAACATGACTTAATTGTCAGTTGATAGCACCGCACCTCTTAACTAGCTAGCTAGCTAGGTAGGTAGCTATGATGATGTAACCACTAAGACAGTCCCACAATGCAATGCTCTGCAGCCTCGATGTGATGCTAACTACAGCGTGCTGAGAGGTTCTTCACTGTGATTGGCTGGTTTGAAGACGCAGAGGTCACTGGAGGCGGGGCTTGCACTTCCTGTTTCTTTCTGTCTCTGAGTGAACGCACTGATTGGCCGTCTGATTGCACTTCCTTCTGATCAGCACTGTCATAGAAATGTAACGCACCCCTGCTGCCGTGTGTGGGTGCGCTTGGTTTGCACCGCCCGGGTCAGCCGGCGAGCTCGCTCTCTCCAGAATTGTAAAATCACAGTATGCAACAACAACGAGTGCAGAACCACTCTGAGGTCCTCTAGACCTGGACCTGGATCCAGATGGATGTGAGATGCTGAACGGGACATAATCAGAACGTTTAAAAAACATTCAGGACGTTTGAGTCTCTCTGTTGCGAGTGAACGTCTCCTCCACCCTCCAGGCTCACAGGTTCATTCAAAGCAGGGATTTTTACACCACCTGTAAGCCAAATGTTTCTGCGTCTGCTGTTAGCCGACTGTTAGCCGCGTTAGCCTGGATGCAGTGTGTGAGGAGAACGTGGTGTGGTTGTGTTGATCTGCTCTATTCTCTTTAATCTGCTCAGTTTGTCTCACGGGGCTGAACTTTAACGTTTTCAGTCATTTTCATGCCAAAAGAAGTCAAAGAGTCTCGACCGGAGGACGTCTGCACGACAACCTGTTGGAGTTATTTCGAGCCACGAGCAGCTGGAGCTCAAACGGCATCGAGTTACAGTCAACTGTTCCCACCGCCGCCGCCCGCTCACGTTAAAGGTTCAAATCTCATGTTCAGACTCAAACCAACAGACAACCGGAGCGCCAAATGTGGATTCATCCGCCGCTGAAAATAGTCCAAACAAATGACCTGCTGCCTCCAGTTTCCACATCAACAAGGTCGACAACAGCAGCCAGCAGCCAGCTAATATTACTCACTAGTCCAACAGCAGTCAGTTTTTTGCTTACGAAACACTATTATATATTACATTAACATAAGCTAAACTCGCCCAGCTCCTGTTCTGGCACGACACTGACTCTGCTCACCAGGCCTGTGAACCTCCTCTTCTTCTTCCCGGTGGTCCTAAACACCTGTGGTACTGAGCTAACAGCAGCTAACAGCAGCTAACAGACTGAGCTAACAGAAGCTAACAGACTGAGCTAACAGCAGCTAACAGCAGCTAACAGACTGAGCTAACAGAAGCTAACAGACTGAGCTAACAGCAGCTAACAGCAGCTAACAGACTGAGCTAACATTACCTAACAGCAGCTACAGCTGGGAACATGTTGGTTTGGCTCCGCACATGAGATTTATCAGACAATTGAACCCGCTCTGGAGATTTCTGTTGGTGGGATGTCGAGCCCTAAGTTCTGTCTTTCAGGCAGAGAGGTAAAACTCAGGGCAACAACGCCCGTCAATGAGTGCAGTTATATTTATGCTAAACCTGTGTATGCAGTGTGTGTGCGTGTGTGTGTGCGTGTGTGTGTGCGAGCGGTACCACAGCAGGTAACGTGCGGCAAGACCGTATGATTGGTCGACAGGTGAAACACTGATATCGCCATGGCAACGCAGAGAATCGCAACACCGTTTTGTTTTTTTTCTATTCAAATAAGTGATTTTATAGGATTTTATTTCTTCTTCTTTTTTCTTTTTTTTTGCAAATGTAAACGAGTTTCCTGTGGTTTTAATTTCATGATTAAATATTGCTGTGTCACCATGGAAACCGCCTGAGTCTGACTGATTTAAAGCAGCTCAATCAATCAATCAAATTTTATTTGTATAGCCCAAAGTCGAAAATACATTTTGCCTCGGAGGGCTTCACAATCTGTACAGGGAGACACCCTCGTCCTAGACCCCGGTTCGAGTGAGGAAAAACTTGCCCACAAAAAACCCTTTAACAGGAAAAAGTGGAAGAAACCCAGGAAGAGCCACAGAGGAGGGATCCCTCCCCAGGACGGACAGACGTGCAATAGATGTCACGTGTACAGTCAACAAGTCAACAGAAACATTTTGTACAATTACAATAAAAATGACAATGGATTACAATGAATGATAAAATGATTACAGTAGCAGTGGAACCTGTGATAGAGATAGAGAGACACAGATGCACAGCAGCAGCAAATCATTAACTAAGTTACTATAAACTGTAATGGAGATCTGGTAACATTAATGACAGTAATAATATATGTAGTGGACGTCATGCGGACCACAGCAGCAGTCACGATCCACGAGAACCTGCTGGACAAAAGAGCACAGAAACTCCGGGGAAGAAGTTTAGTTAGTAAGATGCATTAATGTACATGTATGACAGACATGTATGTTTACAGATGGTGGTGGTGATGGTGAGAGAGAGAGAGAGAGAGAGAGAGAGAGAGAGAGAGGTTTTCAGTAAAGGGAGATGTGACTGCATCTTCAACCAATACCATGCCTGGCTAGGCATAACCCTGAAAGGAGGAGTCCCCGGCAGTATAGTCCTATAGCAGCATAACTAAGGGAGACCTGAGCCAGCCCTAACTATAAGCTCTATCAAAAGGAAAGTCTTAAGTTTACCTTAAAAGTGTTGACCGTGTCTGCCTCCCGAACCCAAAATGGTAGTTTGTTCCACAGAAGAGGAGCTGATAGCTGAAAGCTCTGGCTCCCAATCTACTTTGGAAACTATAGGAACTACAAGGAACCCAGCATTCTGAGAGCGCAGTGTTCTAGAGGGGTAGTAAGGTACTATGAGCTCTTTTAGATATGATGGTGCCTGACCATGAAGAGCTTTGTATGTAAGGAGAAGAATTTTAAATTCTATTCTAGATTTAACAGGTAGCCAATGCAAGGAAGCCAAAATGGGAGAGATATGATCTCGATCTTGGTTCCTGTCAGAACACGGCAGCAGCATTCTGAATTAGCTGCAAAGTCCTAAGAGACTTATTGGAGCAGCCTGATAACAATGAGTTACAATAGTCCAGCCTAGAAGTAACAAATGCGTGGACTAGTTTTTCTGCATCTGCTTGAGATACAATGCGTCTGATTTTGGCAATGTTGCGTAAATGGAAGAATGCAGTCCTTGAAATTTGTTTTATGTGGACATTAAAGGACAAATCCTGATCAAAAACAACTCCAAGATTCTTTGCGGTGGAGCTGGAGGCCAGGGTGATCCCATCTAAGGTAACTAAGTCTCTAGAGAGAGAGTCTCTGATGTAGCAGCAGCTGAATGAATATAAAGCCCGGAGGTTTGCTCGACTGCGTGCTGAAGGATGGATTCTTTGTTTTCAAGACGCAGTGATCAGTTTTCCAAAGAAAGGATCAAAATAAAGATTATTCAACAGAAAAAGGTTCCTCAAAGAACCTCAGTATTTAAATAAACATTTAATATATAAAAAACTAAGTTACATTTCTATAAAAATAATTTACACTTTTATTGGATTATGTTTCATGTTAAATATATCGTCATAAATTTAAAGATTTGTTATTTATTTGATTTAATTTAAGTCGATTAATCGTTAAAGTTTAAAAATAGCTTCCATACGGAGCGCTCTGCGTCATGACGTCACTCGGGCCTCGCTTGCACGCTCCGCGCCCCGCGAGCTGTCATCACTTTACCGGGAGAGGCGAAGGGCATCCGGGATACCGGCCGAGAGGGGAGCCGCTGAAAGCTCGTTTCTGGAGGTGAGTAACGGGGACGTGAAGACTTTTAACGACGCGGGAGTGTGAACCGGGAGAGACTGCGTGATCCGGTCCGGACACACAGACACACACACATCCGGGTCTCTGCTCAGAGAACTACAGAACAAAACCTGTTAGCATGTTAGCCGCGTGCTAACACACACACACACACACACACACACACACACACACACACACACCGTTCAGGGGAAACTGCCGTTACCGTGAGGGTTAGGTCATCTGTCAGGACACGCGCTCAAACTGTCGGTGTCCGCGGAGAGTGTAGCTCATTAACGGAAACGCAGAGCTCCCGTTAACCGTGAAGCTAGCTTCAGAACAGGTTAGCACGTTTAGCCGCTAGCCAAACGTGCTAATGGCAATTAATAGAGAAGCTAACCGGCTAATTACATAACGTAACGCGTTAGCTTTGAAGCTAACCATGTAGCCGCTCTTTAGTTCCCGCTCATTGTGTTTCACCGTTTAAAATCGTTAACGGGAGGTGTTTTATTATTTATTTATTATTTTACGGTGTTTTGATGAAGCAGGCTGAACATTTCGGGAACTCATGACTCGTGAAAGGACAAACTGATTGACAGGTGCTGTGGCCAATCGGAAAGCTCCGGAGTCCTATTTCCGGAAGGGATTTCGATGCAGACAGCCAATCAAGAGGCCCGGTAGGCAGGTGGTGGGCGTGTCCAAGGCCGTGGTGGGGGTTGAGGGGAAGGAGAAGCAGGGAGTGGAGACCCAACAAGGTCACAACACAGGCGGAGGAGCTCAGGGCGCAGGAGCTCCAGCAGGCTGGTGGAGCTGATGGAGCTCCTCCAGCCTGCTGGAGGAGCTCCGTCAGCTCCACCACGCTGCTGTTAACCACAGCTAGACGGTCTGTCTGCGTGTTTAAATAAAGTTTTGTCTGAATGTCAACAGCTGACATGAAGGTGCAGCTTCACACACACACACACACACACACACACACCTGTTCCCTCTGTGTGACCTCAGGTGGCTGATTGACAGCTGACTCAGCATATCACAGTCAGACATGTAAACATCTGTCAGAAATCAGCCAATCACAGCACACGATGAGCTTTGACGTGACCGTGTTTGGTGTGTGTGTCCTCTTCCTGTCCTAACAGTGTGTCTCTCTCTCAGTGGACAGACAGACAGACCGGTGGACGGTGGACGTTTGATTCATCCCTCTCTGTTCCGGGTCGGACTTCGGTGGACTGACAGTTTTTTCTTCAACCCCGTCGTTGCTCTGAGGTTGAGGACGTCCGGCCCGTCGGACTGACCGTCGCCGCCGTGTGTGCGTGTGCGTGACACTTTAAGGACTGCTGATGCATCGTTTAAGGACTTGTGCGGCGCGGTTGCGTCCGCTCACCGCCTCGCAGGCGGCTCAGACTGTCGGCCAGCAGCAGCGGCCAATCACAGTCACCTCCACGGGTGGCGCAAGGACGTTTCAGCCAATCAGGTGCTACACTGCGCCTGTGGCCTCGGAGCCGTTCCTGAACGGGACGAGCTCCAACTACGTGGAGGAGATGTACTACGCCTGGCTGGAGAACCCCAAGAGTGTTCATAAGGTAAGGACGAGTGGAGCCCCCTGCAGGCCTGGAGGAGTGACAGCGAGGTTTATGGGTAGCTCACGGCACCATGAAGGCGTCGTGCACAGATACAGCATGTTTCATTCATCGCCATCACCTGTGCTTTACAGAACCTCTACAGGATACTCGTGCGGTTGTAACCATGACCTCGTTTGGCACATGAAGGACACCGTAGCTTCTCTTTGTGTTGAATCTGTAACCCGACCACTAGGTGGCACTAAATCTTTCACGCTGTGCCTTTAATTAATGTTTACACTGAACAGCTCGTGAAGACGAGTCGAGCACATACATGAACACATCGGGTCAGTGTGCTGTCCATTTTGTGTGAGGCTGATCATGTGACAGCCCGTGTCCATCAGAGGGTTCATAAATCTTAAACATGTAAATGATCAAATAAAAACTTCCTGTCATCAGAGAAACACAGTTCAGATGTTTAAAGGACAAAGTGTTTCATGAAGGTGACACGCTGCAGCTGGTCACGATGTAGCGCCCCCTAAAGGACTGAATGCAGCTGCTGTTGTTTCTCACACACGCACACGCGCACACACACACGCACACACACACACACACACACACACTTTAACTGAGTCGTAAAGGACAAGCAGGCTAATAATAGCTCAGCTCAGTCACATGACAGACACTGTTTGACTGTCCACACTGAAGCCGGGGGACGATCTGCAGAGACATGGATCAGAGACGAAGAGTCTGAAGTTTAGTGTCCACACATTTACCCATGATGCACCTTGACTAAATGCTGAGTTTTTGTTTATAAAAGTGGGTCCCCCGCAGACTGTCTAAAACCTGGACGTAGTCTCCGTGACGTCCCCGCAGACTGTCTAAAACCTGGACGTAGTCTCCGTGACGTCCCCGCAGACTGTGTAAAACCTGGACGTAGTCTCTGTGACGTCCCCACAGACTGTGTAAAACCTGGACGTAGTCTCTGTGACGTCCCCACAGACTGTGTAAAACCTGGACGTAGTCTCTGTGAAGTCCTGCAGACTGTAGCTTTCTCACAGAGAGCAGTCTCAGTCTCAGACTGTGGTCATGATGTTTCTGAGTGTTCCTGATGACTCATGAGTCCAGTATGAGTTGAAGAACCACAGAATGGAAACAGAGCAGTAAACAGGGAGGACATGAATCCAGTGTGACGCCTCAGACAGACAGTGAGTCGTCTCTGTCTCCGTCCTGTTTTCAGGCTCTCAGAGGGAAACTGAACAGAACGAGTTCATACGACGTTGTTGGATCACGTCTGAAGTGTAACTGAAACTAAAAAGTTTACCACAGTTGTTGTTTTCAGTACAACATGTCTTCAGTGTGTTCAGGTGTTCTTCATGGTATTTTAGTTTGTCATTTCCTGATAAACCATAAAAACTTGTTGATGATGTCATCCTGCACTCGGGGTACGGCGTGTACTAATTTAACATCCAATCAAACACTTTCTCTCTTCTGACGCCGCTGGAGCGGAGTGCTTCCTGTTTGATCCAGTCTGTGAGTGACTGTGAGGGCTGCTACAGTCATCTCTGTCCGGGCCTCACTGATTACTGTACGGAACTTTAGAACTTTATTCAGACTGGATCACATTTTATACACAATATATTTGCTGCTTTTACCTCTGAAGTCCTCCAGCTGCTCAGCTAATGACACACAGGTGTCCTTAACAACCCGCAGGTGTCCTTAACGACCCGCAGGTGTCCTTAACGACCCACAGGTAACCTTAACGACCCGCAGGTAACCTTAACGACTCGCAGGTGACCTTAACGACCCGCAGGTGTCCTTAACGACCCGCAGGTGTCCTTAACGACCCGCAGGTGACCTTAACGACCCGCAGGTGTTCTTAACGACCCACAGGTAACCTTAACGACCCGCAGGTGTCCTTAACGACCCACAGATGACCTTAACGACCCGCAGGTGACCTTAACGACCCGCAGGTGTCCTTAACGACCCGCAGATGGCCTCTGTGCTTTACACACTTTATGATGGACAGTTAGCTTTAGCATAACCACTTGCTAAAGTAGCTAACTGCTAATTAACTGCTGCTAACTGAATCTGTCGTTAGCATGCTAACAGAACCGGGCTCAGCAGCCGGACTGGGCCGGGTTGGAGCACAGCCTCTGAGACCAACAGGGTTACACGTTCACACGTTACAGTACCGAGGTGATTTACAGACTTTATGATGGAAACATTGATAAGTAGTGAAGCGCTAACTGTGGTTAGCTCGGTCAGCCGTGTAGCTAACTGAACTGACTCGGCCCGGGATGCCAGGAGCCAAACCCGGCAAGAAAACCACCTCGGTAGGCTGCTGTATTCACTGTTAGACTGGACACTGCTGGTTCAGAGGTTCTGTTCGGTCCGGTCGTGTTCACAGGAAGGTAGACGCTCTATTAAAAATCTCTCTTTGTCTCTCCTCCCCTCCTCCCCTCCCCTCCCCCTCCTCCTCCAGTCGTGGGATGTATTTTTCAGGAATGCTAACGCCGGTGCTCCTCCCGGTGCTGCCTATCAGTCTCCTCTGGGTCTGACGGCAGCGTCGAGCCTCGCCGCTCCTCAGCTGTCCTCTCTGGTCGGAGCTCAGCCCAACGTGGAGAAGCTGGTGGAGGATCACCTGGCCGTCCAGTCCCTCATCAGGGCCTATCAGGTACACTCACACAAGTTTGTAATGCTTCTTAATAGCTCCATGAGCTGTGAGTCACTGCTGCTGCAGCGCCACCTGTTGGTGAGTGGCCAATAATAAACCTGCATGTACCTGTAGCTTCATCTCGTGTGTCCAGACTGTTTCTCGTGTTCAGATCTCAGCCAGACTTCCCAGCATGCTGAAGGTTGATTGCAACATTTCAAAGTTTAATTTGATTCGACTGAAAATTGAAATGTGCACTAAATTAAACAGAATAAAGTTTTTCACATGTAACAGTTCTCTTGAAACCTGACTGCTCGTCATACATGTGTATCATGTGTTGTGATATTTAACGTGTCTCTTTTCCACAGACCTTTGATGTAACCTGGAGCTCAGCAGAGTAAACACACTTTGTCATTAATGAAACGTTATTTTAAATTCTTGTTTGTTCTTAATTATTTTGCTGTTTATATATTCATATATATCTGTTAAGGTGTGATCTTTAAGTGACCTCTACACTTTATCATTATGTTATTATTGTTTGATGCTGTAACTGTTATAATGTGTATAAGTTGATTTGAGACGATGTAGCTCGGCCTGCACCACCCTCACATTTACATCAAGTGTTGACTCTTCTACTGATGGAGTTGGTGGAGGTCTTCACAGGTCCAAAATCTGCTCAACACAGCGTGAGTTCAAACGAACCGCACAGATTAAACTCTGTTAATTAGTTTGTAGAGAAAATAACAGACGAGTGAAGTGACTTTCTTCTTCGTTTAAGCACATGTAGGGTTGGTAGTTACAGGTAGAGCTGCAACGAGTACTCGAGTAATTCGAGTACAAAAAATCCTCGAATCATTTTTTTTGCCTCGTTTAGTTTAATTATTCATTTCGTTTAAGTAGTCACAGTCGTGTTCTACACGGACTGTAAACAGTGACGCACTCAGAGTCAAAAATTAGTAAGTAATTATATTTTCAGAAATAAAAGCCAGTTGTTCGGTTGTAACAGGCCTGTCGTTTCTGTCGCACATTATGAAATAGTATTGTTGTTTAAAAATGCCAAAAATAAAAAAATCTGATTACTCGCTGAAATATACACTCGACCTCAAAAAGAATGGATAGCTGCAGCCGTAGTTAGAGGTGGATCAGCGCAGTATCTGTGCCTCACTGTGAGGTCCATCATGACTCAAATGTAAACATCATATTAAATAAAACCTGGGTCTCTGATAACGACCGGGCCGTCGTCATCACAAGCAAATAAGAAGAAGAAGAGAAAAAAAAGTACATTTGGAAGTACAGGATTAGGGTTGCAAAATTCCAAGAATTTCCAAAGTTGGAAACTTTCCATGGGAATTAATGGGAATTTACAGAAAAGGTTGGCCCTTTAACAGTGAACTTAAATATAGTTTCGGGAAAATATATTTTAGCATCATCTTGACTAAAACAACCAGATTTCATGCAGGTACATAGCACACTGCTTACTGCAGGGCTGTTGAGGCCACGCCCCCTACCTGCACAGGTGATTTCTGTACCTGGACCACACTTTAGAGCCCAGAGCACACAGAGACTGTTGAAGACACACATTTGAGCCCATGTACAACACACAGTGAAGTAAAGTTTTGATGGTATTATGGTGTAAATATATTTGATGTGTGGTATTAATGTTTAAGTTGCAAACAGCTCATGAAGATGTGTTCATACAGTAGATAGCTAACTCATAAGTTCAATGCTAAATAAGCTAAAGCTAACATGTCATTGAGCATTTATGAGGCTAGCTTAGCTTACCCCCCAATTTCCAGTTAATTCCCATTCATGCCCATAAATTTTCATAATTCCCACGGAAAGTTTCTGATTTGGAAATTGCCCTGTTTAACTTCCCATGGACAATTTTCCCGCTCCTTTGCAACCCGATACAGGAAGTGTTGTATCAACAGCATAATGTAGAAACAAACAGACGTGGGTCAGAAAAGAGCGTTGTGACCAAACTGAGTGAATTAGAAATAAAGGCCTGTCTCTGATAAAAGAAGAACCACAGAAGAAGAATTTGAAGAACCTTTGGAGGAACTTCCAGCCCAGTGGGTAGTATTCCTAAAAGTCCGGGAACGTTAAACATTTCTGATTGGCTGAGCATTTCATTTTATTTCAGTCACCACTTTTTAAAAAATCTTCATCCAGAAAGCCAGTTTGTGTTTCGTTCGTTGTGCTTTGACACATTTGCAGAGTTACAGGAGAAAGAATACGATGGACGGAGTGTGAAAACAGGCGGCGCTTTTCGATACATGACAACCTTTCAGGTCCGTGAAAAGGAGTTCCTTTGACTAAAAGTTCCAGGTACAGATGAAGACGTTTCACTAACAGTCTCTGGGCTGCAGGATCGGTGCGACATCAATCATCATTCAGATGAATTACCTTCAAACAGATCACGACCCGGTCCTGATGAGGTCGTCTCTCCTCCGACCTGTAAAGACCTCCAATAATGAGACGTACCTGTTAGTGTTGTGATAACCAGGTGTGTGTGTGTGTGTGTGTGTGTGTGTGTGTGTGTGTGTGTGTGTTTAGGTGATGGGGCATCACAATGCCCAGTTGGATCCTCTGGGAATCAGCTGTGTGAATTTTGATGATGCTCCGGTCAATACCGGCTTCCAGGATGTCGGTGAGAACGCCAGAGCTAAAAAAACAAACTGCTTCCAGCCTGTGGTGTTAATGTTGCTCTTCCCTCCCACCCTCCTTCTCTCTTCTCTCCTCTCTCCTTCTCTCCTCTCTCCTCTCCTTCCTCTTCCTTCCTTGTTTTTCTTGTCCTGTTTGGATGTTGATCTTTTGACCCTTCTATATCTTTCCTTTCTTTTCCATCCTGCTTCTCATCCTCTTGCTTTTTGTTGCATCTTGTTTCCTCCTCTTCACCCTCTCCTGTGTCTTGTTCCATCCTCCTCCTCGTCCTCCTCACTCCTCCACCTACATCCCCTCCTCCTCCTCCTCACTCCTCCTCCTCCTATCTCGGGTGGGCTCTGTGCTGTTGTCACTCCTTGTAGATCCGAGGGCACCATGTGGCCCAGTTGGACCCTCTCGGCATCATGGACGCCGATCTGGACTCGTGTGTCCCCACTGACATTATCACCTCCTCCGACAAGCTGGGTGAGGAGCTAACCCCTTTAAAAAAACAACTGAACGTCTTTTTACTCCCTTCACTTACTAAAAAGAAGTAGCGCTAGTTGGGGGAAGATTCTTGTCCTGGGAATGTTTCTGTAACCTTGTGTTGACCTGAAACTTCTTCTCTTCTTGAACCTTCTCATGTACAATAAACTGAAACGTCATGATCGTTCTCGTGTACGATGAATGTTCCAGAAATTCTCAACAAATCACTCAAAACTTCCTGAACGTTCTCGTATATGATGAATGTTTCTGAAACTTAATCTTGTAATAATTAAATTTGTTCAACTAAAATCTTTCTGGAACATTCTTGTATACAACAAATGACTGTAGAAGGTCTAAATCTTTCTTGAATACACTGAATGTTTCTGAAACTTTCTCTTTATGGTTCCTTTAAAGGACTTTAAGCTTCCCTAAAACGTCCTGAGAGCCTGGGTCATGTTGTTTTATTGGTTTGCAGAGAAAGACTTTAATTGGATTCACTTTGCAGAAATAGATTTGGCCCTCAGGTGTTATAGATTTAATCCTTTGACACCTGGATGTGAAGGATCAACTGTGACATGACGGCTGGAACCAAAAGATGAGCTAAGAAAATATGATAAAACGTTTGAGACATTAGCCGAGGAAAAATAAGAAGTTCACCTTAAAGAGTAAATCCTTTCCAGCCATATCTCCTCTATGCTTTGTGTCCAAGTGACTAATGCAGAAAACAGTTTTGGAAAGTGAAACCTTACCGCACCGTTGATGTACGTCCACTAAAAGTGTTTGTTCTTGCCACTGACCGTGAACGTCTGATAAGATTATAGAAAGGATCCTCACAGACCTTTTTGTTGGCAGTTACATCGCTGTGTTCAAGCCAACAGACTCCACCCACAAAATGAGTCATTTCACCTCGTCGATGAAACTCAACAGAAACAAAATAAAACCTCAGTTTGTCTTTGCAGCGTAATCCTCATGGTCAGTTGTGAACCGTCTATACGTCGACGATATAAGTGTTTTTGTTAGCCCCTGATTATTGTTTCAAACGTCTGATAACATTATAGAAAGGATCCTACAGATGTAGAGAAGGTCAAAGTTGGTGACTGTAGAAAGACAAGCAGAGTTTTTGGTGAGTTTAGTTTTGTTATTACGACGATCCACGAGGTAAAATGTATAACTCATTTCACAGCTCTCAAACGTCTGTGTATGTAGGATCCTTTCCATAATGTTATCAGACACTTCTGAGTAGGACTGCAAAGGGGCAGAAAGTTTCTGGTACATTTCTGGAAACTTTCCATTGGAAGCTAAGCTTGGGAATGTTGGGAATATTCCAAATTGGAAACTCCACGGGAATTTTCTGTGAATTAAGTGTAAATTGTGGCTAATTTAAACAGACTGTATCATATCCAAATAAATATAAACAACCTGTGGTCCAGGTACAGAAATCACCTGTGCAGGTAGGGGGCGTGGCCTCAGTAGCCCTGCAGTAAGCAGTGTGCTATGTGCATGTCATTGAGGAACAGCAGATATGTGTACCTGCATGAAATCTGAGATTATGCAAAAATATATTTTCCACTATATTTAAGTTCACTGTGAAAGGACCAACTTTCAATTTAGTAAATTCACGGTTTATTCTCATTAATTCCCATGGAAAGTTTCCAATCCTACTTCTGAGCCGGTCAGTGGCAAAAACAAAGAGCGAGTTTAGTCTCTGAGACACAAAAACACGAGCTGGAAAAGTAGCAAAGTTAGACTTTAAGATCCGTTGAGTAGCTGTTTGTGGAGCTTTCAGTCACCTCACATGATCTTCATCAGCAGACATTTATCCTGTCACTCCTTCTTGTCCGTGTTCAATCAAAACTCCACAAGTTTGATTCAGTAAGTGTTCTGGAGCTTTCAGGAATAAACTTCGAGGTGAGATTCTGTTTGAAAGATCAGGAGTGAGTCGACAGGAAGTACCCAGAAAAAAAGGAAACTTGATCTCGTGACACTCGCTCACCCTGCGGAGGAAGATCATGTGATACGATAGAAATAGACGTGGAGTTGAGATTGTTTGGTTAACTGAGATGATTTCAGATCAGTTTGCCGTCCTTTGGCCTGACCACAAACATGATACTGTTAGCAGTGTTTGGATTGGTTGGTGTTGAGCTGTTAGCTTCATGCTAACCCTGTTGTCATGTTGGCCACTGTGATCTGACGGCAGAAAGCTGCTTCGCTCTTTCATGGTTTGGCTTCTGCTTCGACATTTTGGCGCTCAGCTGTAGCTTCGTTAGCTCGTTGTCGGCTGATCACTGCAGAGACATTTAAGGCAGCGCGACTGTTTTTAATATTTAACGAGCTAAATGGAGTCAAACTGATGCTGCGTATCATCTGTTCTCACTCGTTGGTGTGAGGGCTTTGATAAACGGGACAGGAAGAACAGGAAAACATTTTTACTGGTTAGTTTTAAAGAAAAATATCAGAATATAATCCGACTTTGGTCGAATGGTTCAACGTATCACAGATGTAGGTCAGTCCACTGATGAAACGAGCAAAGAGCGGCTGAGTTCAAACCCTCCATGATTTAAAGTCTGTCTCTACTGTCTCTTACTTTGAGCTCACTTGGCTCGTACGGCCACTAACTGCTAATTAGCTTTAGCATTGCCTAACTGACTCTGACTGCTTCGACTGAGTGCTACATCACTCTGTACACTGATGTTTTACTGTCACAACCCAGATTGTGCTCACACACTCTCCTACGTGGCCTAAAGATTTAAAGTTTGCGGTGCAAACAGGACCTCAGTGTCGACTTCTGCGCTCTGGCTGCTCAGGATTTAGCGGAGGTGACCTGTGCAGAATGGCTTCCTGTTTGGGGGAAACCCTCAGCGTGGGTTGGTTGTGGTGTGGCTTCTGTATTGAACCTCAGCATGATGTTTACTGCATCTCCTTTCTCCACCACCTTTTCTAAACCAAACTTCTTTCCTCTGTAAATTTGTGAACAAGTAAAAGAAGTGGTGGAGACGCTGAGATGCCGGGCCGGTGTTGTGCTCTGATGTAGCTGTAAATGTTATGACGGTGGTATGTAAAATGGCAGTGGATGTCGGGTGGTTTAAGCGGGTCGTAGGTCACTAATGGTGTCCGGGTGTCTCTCCCCTTGCTGCCCCCTGCTGGCGACCCTTCCAGACGTGGCCGTGTTCAAGGAGAGGCTGAGAATCCTCACGGTAGGAGGTACGAGACACGACAACGCTGGTGTGTCACTGCGCAGTGTTGTCAAGCCAGTAGTTCATCTTGAGTAGAGTTTTTAACGTCTGCAGGAAGTCCAGGATGTCCCAAACCTGTCCGGGACATCCTGGACTTCCTGCAGACGTCACTGCGCTAGAGGCTGCAATAAAAAGAGACATTTCATTTGGTTCATTGTCTTTGCTTCCATCACAGGAGTTATTGAATGGACTGCCACCAACATTGATGAGTTTTGGGAGCCATAGTCGACCCCACTGAACTATTTTTCCATAAAGATCCTACACAGACTATCTACTCTTTAATATGCAGTGATACAGACGTTAGTCTGACTGTACATGCAGAATATGATTCAAACAATGATAGTAGTGTAAACATAGCTTTAGAAGTTTGTTCTAAACCACGTGAATGTTTCTAAATCCATCCTGGAGAACGTTTCAAGGCCCTGGAGGATTTTTAAGCAGCTCTCCTTCATGTTTCCTTGCAGCTTATGTAATATATTTTTATTTTTAATGTGTGTGTATGGAAAGAAAGAAATGTAAAGATAGTTTGATGTTAACTTTAAATGTGATTCACTGTGATCACTGATCTTTCCTCCCGTGGATTTCAGACTTTGAACCAGACTGAAATTTCTCTTTAAGACCTCGAACACAGGAAACATTCAGAGAAATGAAAACAAACACGACCTCTGAATGTCTCCTGTGTGTTCCGGTCACAGTTGTTAGCTCGTAGCTGCTGCTAGCACCCCGCTCTGTCCAGTAAGCAGTAGAAGAGTTAGCAGAGTCCTGATAGACGAGTGATTTCACATACGGAGGCTACGGAGTGACGACAGGAGTCATTTTAAACTGTGGCCACAAAATGACTTCCAGGCAGTAACACGCTCACATTTGTTCATTTAATCTAGGTAAGACGGAGCAAAGCTGTCATGTAACAAACGTTTTTATGTTTATGAACTAAAAATAATGAGATAATAGAAACAAATGTTCTAACACCGTCTTCTTTTTTTCAGCTCGGATGAAAATTAAAAAATAAAATGAAACTTTTTGAAATTTCTTCATAAAAATAAATGAAAAGAACAAAGAAGACGAAAAACTTTCTATAAAACAAGCCGAAAAATCTGAAGTCATAAAATCAGGATTAAGTCGATGTGATATTCAGAAAAGAATAAAAGAATAAGTCAGTCTTAGTCAGTCTTAGTCAGTTTCCGTCAGTTTCAGTCAGTTTCAGTCAGTTTTAGTCAGTCTTAGTCAGTTTCCGTCAGTTTCCGTCAGTTTTAGTCAGTCTTAGAAACTGACTAAAACTGACAGAAACTGTCTGTCAGTTTTAGTCAGTTTTAGTCAGTTTCCGTCAGTTTCAGTCAGTTGTGGCCACGTGTTAAAAATCATTTCCTCGTGTCGCGCTGTAAGTTTGATCTGTCGGCTGAAATGTGACGACGTTTCAAAAGTGTTAGTCTAAAAATGTTTTTGTTCAAAAGAAAACTTAAAAACTGTTTTTTTGATCTCAACGTTTGTTTTGTTTTTTTCTATCGATCTGATTTTGAAAACTTTAAAACTTTCTGACGTCTTTGTTCAAAATACAAACAATCATTTAATATAAAAAACAAACAGGATGAAGCACTTTTAAATATTCAGTGTTTTATAACAAAATAAGTTATTACGCATGTTATCATGTTTATAATGTTTTATAAACAGTTATAATTATAATTCACTGTGATCAGATGCTTGACCTTTAGAAGTCACTATAAATGTTTTGTTATGACTCGATGCTGACGTCTATAATACTTCATAAACATACTAATAACGTGTTATAACAATGTTCAAGTATAGTTATGAACATAAATATTCATAATTCTTTATAACAAACAAAACATCATTCATTTAGCAAGTTCACATAATTATAATAATCATAGTTGTAATAATTACGATCATTGTTAAAATACATTAAAATGTGATTTATAAAAATATTGATGATAAATTTCACAATTATAAAACTTTCTGAATGTTTATGAGTTCATAACTTGAATTATACTTTACTATAAACACAGTACAACACGTTATAAGTATGTTTGTGAAACATTACAGACGTCATAGAAAGTGTTAGGTCGTGCGTCACGTCTAGAAAATGTTCAGTCGGTGTTGTTAGCTTGTAGCAGCGTTAGCTCGTTTGCTGTTTGTGTCACTGCGAGGCAGAGCTGCTCTGAACTGGACCTCCTTTTTGTTTGTGGCTTTGTTTCTGCTCTGCTTCTCATTCTTGATTTTAAATTTCCTTTCAGCTCTTCTCTCTGTTTTCTGCTCCCGTCATGTTTGGGAGCTTTTCTGTGATTTTAAAATGAGGACAGACGATATGAGACGCTTTATAAATCACATCACTGCGCAGTGATCGTCGTCTGAAGGCTGGAAATCAACTTCAGATACTCGAGTAAAGAATAGTGAGGTAGCAGAAAGACTCAGAGGGTTTATACTTTTGTACGGTGGCCATGTTAGGACATGAAATGATATTTAAGGAGCTAACATGCTCAGACTTGACACTGAACGTGCAGCATGAGAACACAGATGATCATTTATTTAAACGTTCAGTAGAGTTGGTGACAGATTTGTGTTGGTGAGTTTAGCTGGGAGTTTTTTAATATGTTGCAGGAGATGTGCAGGAAGGAAACATTCTTACATATTTTCCTCATGAAACAGAAAAATACAACTTCTAAATTCAACTTTCTCTCTCATCATTCAAACAAATCCATCAGTACGCCTCCTTAATTCAGAGTTAGCAGCTCTCCATGAAGAGCGATCAGAGAGCTGACGTGTTCGTCCAGCCCTGCAGTGCACGTCGATGAACATTCCTGTAACTGAACCAAGACGACGGCACGAAGTCTGAGAGCAGAATTTAACATTAAAGTCACAAAGATTTATCAGAACATGATTTCTAAACACACAGGTCCACTTCAGACTGACCAGCGATCGCTCAAACGTGTCCCACTTATTGATTTATTTATTGATTTATTTATTGATTTATTGATTGATTTATTTATTGATTGATTGATTGATTGATTGATTTATTTGGCTTCTCGTTCCTGGAACTCATTTTGGGAGAACAGTTTCTCTTTGTGAGCACAGAATATCTTCAGTGATGCTTACAGACCTCGCTGTGAGGCTTCACATCACTGTGACGGTAAAGCTCATCCACCAATGTACCAACTTCAGTAAGGCATGCTGTGTAATCATACAGTCATCTCTGTTTCCATGGAGATACATGGTGATGACTAAGACACAGCCGTAGACTCCTATGTTATATTACCCAGTGTACTACTCCAGGAAGTAGTCCGAGCCTTCACAACGACCTGCAACAGACAGCTGACATTAAAGCTGACTCAGTGAACTTCATTTATTGTGAAGCTAGCAGCGCTGTTTGTGGGTGTTTTATTCATCTTCAGCGTCTTTACAAACATTTTCTGTGCGCTCACTGAATGTTCTGATGGATGAGGTGTAGGTGGTGGTGGTGATGGTGTATAAGATGTCCTGACATGCCACCTCACAGAAGATAAACCCATTCATCTGTCATGGTGAATAACAAACCTGTAATATGAACAAACTCCTGACGAGGAACTTGAAGGTCAGAAGTCAAACAGCGTGTTGGCATGAAGCGTGTCTGCTCAGATGTTGGCTGGGTAGAGAAGCGTCTCGTTGGAGCCGGGCAGCTGTGATTGGTTGATAAATGCAGTAACTGAAGTGTTGGCTGTGTGTTTCAGAGTCAGACTGCGAGTCACAGTTTAGTGTCGGCTGCACACCGAGCGGTAAACACAAACCTGTGGAGCTGTTTGTGCTGCTACGCCTTTTTAGCAAAGAAGAAGAGTTTCCTCACTGCCTTCCTCCTCTCCTGAGGAGGAGGAGGCGAGGAAAGGAAGTGAGGAAAGTGGATGAGAGGCTGAGCAGTGATCTGTCTGCCTGAGACTCTGCTTCGTGATTGGCCGGCTTGGCTGTCAAGAGTGTGATTGGTTTGTGAGTGTGGTGTTTTATGACATTTCTGATTGGCTGAATCAGCTGTCAGTCTGCCCAGCTCAGCCCTCTGATTGGCCGGTTTCTGCTCACTGAAACGCTTAAGGTCGTCGCGTGGTTGGGTTTAAGGATCGTTCAAGGCTGTTTCTTTCTCCATCTGTCCTCACACCATCACACATCCTCCCGATTAAATACCCATAATCCCCCCGACATGTCATCCATGTCATGGCTGCCGTCATGAACACATCGCCCTCTCAGCTTGTCGACCCTCCGTCTTGTCTTCCAGGAGACGGGTGCTGATGTAAAGAGGTCAGCCAGTCATGAAGTAAATGTAGACTCAGGGCAGCGAGAGCCCGACGGACACATCAGCCCATCGCAGACGTCGATATGAAAACTTTGTATATGTTCAACAATTTAAAGAATATTTCACTTAAATATTGTTCCCTGAAGATATGTTAAACAAAGCAGAGCGTGTGTGCTGTCATATCTGTGCACAACCCTCATAGAAAAGTCTTCAAACATGGAGAGGGAACTCGGTCTCCAGCTGGAATCAACAGTGACCAAAAACTGAGTTAAAAGAGCTAATTAACTCCATTCTTACAATCTTCTCTGCTCGAACCTGATTGGTCCTTTTGGTGCGGTCCGACAGCTGATTGGCTCACAAATAGAAGTTTTCACACACCAGGAGTTTACCTCGACGTTTTCATCAAGTAGATAAAAACCAGGCACAAAAGATTAGGGTTGCAAAATTCTGGGAGTTTTCAAAGTTGGAAACTTTCCATGGGAATAAACTGGTAATTTTCAAAACTGAAGGTCGGCCCTTTAACAGTGAACTTAAATATAGTTGGTGAAAATATATTTTATCATCATCTTGACTAAAACAGATTTCATGCAGGTACACTTGAATATCTGCTATTCCTCAGTCACATGCACATAGCACACTGCTTACTGCAGGGCTATTGAGGCCACGCCCCCTACCTGCGCAGGTGATTTCTGTACCTGGACCACACTTTAGAGCCCAGAGCACACAGAGACTATTGAAGACACACATGTGAGCTCGTGGACTACGTACAGTGAAGTTAATTTCCATTAATTTACATAATTCCCATGGAAAGCTTCCGATTTGGAATATTTCCCAAATTCCTCAGCTTGCCATGGAAAGTTTCTGGAAATTTACCAGAAATTTCCACCCCTTTGCAACCCTACTAAGGATACACATCAGGAAGTAAACGTTATAAATATAAATACACGTACAAACTTTAAATATATGCAGACGACTCGTTTATAAATCTCAGGTGACGATATCTGACGAGTCACCGCAGCGCTGCCGTCCAGACTCTCCTGAATATTCAGACTGTATATGAAGTACTTTGTACTTTACTTTATACTTTACTTTATACTTTACTTTGTACTTTCTACAGTTCATCCAGACTCAGGCAGACTTGTCAGTCGGCTGACCGCGGTTCAGTTTCTTTACTGCTTCAGTCTGAACGTTCCCCGGAAACCAAACAAGCAGCATCTTCAATAAATCTGCATAAAAAGTGAATAATTAACGGGACCTGAAGCTTCGTTATTCATCATCCTGAAGGCCAGTGTTCACCTGCCTGCAGCAGCTTCATTTAGAGACGTTCACGCTGAAGGCACTGACCGTGTGAACCAGAGCTTGGACCACCACGAACACCCTGACCTCATCAGCAAACGAGGTCCTGACGCAGGAAACATTGACAGAAACTAAATATTAGAGGACGAGCACACCTCGTTAGGAGACTCTGGTCGTCCGGTCCGCTCACATATTTTATCAACAGAGCTGTAAAGAAAGTCTGTTCCAGGATCAGTCTGGTGTTTTTGTACTTTATTCTTCTCCAAACCAACGACGTGTTCATTCACATTTTTATAAAAGCTCACGCTCGTTTTTTTCCTCAAACTGGAGGAAGTGAAGCGTCTGTTAGGGACTACTTTCAGCGGAGGATGAATCCACATTCGGCGCTTTAGTGAGCATTTCAAAATAAAACTACACCAACCGCCCGATTTGTTCAACTTTCATGAGTTTTAACTGAAGTGCAGTCGAGGAAACAGGAAGTACGTCAGACGTTTGTGTTACATCAGGAAACAGCTCATCAGTCATGTGACTTCAACGTCCAATGAAAAACCTCGATGGAGGCGGTGCAGCTCTGTGGCACCGAAGAAGAAGAAGCAGCGTCAGGTGGACGCGTTCACTGTTGGTTTGAGGACTGTAGATGATCACCAGACTGATCTGAGAGCTGTCAGGTCAGGTTTGATGTGTGAAGCTGCTGATTGGCTCCATTTAATGACACTAACGATGTCTCTCCTGACTCCTCCTCCTCCTCATCCTCCATTAAACCTCCTGCTGCCATCACTTCACTCTGTCCTCCTCCTCTTCCTCCTCTTCTTCTTCTCCTCTGCTGCACGCCGTCTCTTCCTGCATGTTCCTGTGTTCATTCATTCGTTCATCACTAACTCAAACGCATGTTTTCATTTGTCCTGTTCGTCTGTCCGTCCTCTGTCCTTCAACCTTTTCTCACCTCCTTCCCTCTTTTTTTCTCCTTGCACCCCCCCCCTTTTCCTCCTCTTCCCTCCTCCTCCTGTCCTCTGGTGCATCGTGGGAAACGTAGGCTTCTACGGTCTGGACGAGTCGGACCTGGACAAGGTGTTCCGGCTGCCCACCACCACCTTCATCGGAGGCTCGGAGAGCGCTCTGCCGCTGAAGGAGATCATCCGCCGCCTGGAGGTAAAGACACGGAGCTCCACCTGAGACGTGACGGTGTAATGATAGATGTAAACAAAGGCAGCTGTCACTCACGTTCTCTCTCGCCTCTCGTTAGTCATCCGCCGATAACGTGACGATTTATCTGCAATGATTGGTCAGCGTCGGTCATGTGAGGAGGCGCCAGATCAGCCGGCGTCCTCGACGATGATTGATCCTCGACTGCTTCTCCGAGAATACGTAGCAGGAAGTCTGACACGACAGAGAGAGTCCAGCTGATTTTCAAAATAAAACATCCTGTGCAAACTCTAGATTTGACCACAGAGCTTCAGAAAGTGACCGCGTACAGTTTCTGACATTTGAACCTCCTCCGTGTTCTCAGTGGTAGCTACAGCCCTAACGCCCAAATCCCACCGGGCGTCAGACAGAAACAGCAGAGAAGCCGGTGGATTTTCAAAATAAAACACCCCGTGCAAACTGCCGGTCGTAAAAACAGACAAAAGAGAAACAAATGAAGTACGTAGCATGTTTCCATGTAGAAGCATATTTAGAAGAACATGAACCAGGAAAATGACCAAATCTGAGCAAGTGATCAAAGTCTGGATCCCGGTGGTTTGAAGTCGATGCAGGACGGTGCGTCGCTGTCCACGTCGTACCATCGGTCCGGCTCTCGACACGCTCACGCTAAATGTAGCACCTGAAGTTCTGAACGTTTGATGTGCTGTCATGTGACACTCCTGTGTGTGTGTGTGTGTGTGTGTGTGTGTGTGTGTGTGTGTGTGTGTCAGATGTCGTACTGTCAGCACATCGGCGTGGAGTTCATGTTCATCAACGATCTGGAGCAGTGTCAGTGGATCCGACAGAAGTTTGAGACTCCTGGAGTGATGCAGTTCACTCTGGAGGAGAAGAGGACTCTGCTGGCCCGCATGGTTCGCTCCACCAGGTAAACCTCCGTGTGTGTGTGTGTGTGTGTGTGTGTGTGTGTGTGTGTGTGTGTGTGTGTGTGTGTGTGTGCACAGAGCAGTCTCTGATGTGTGTGTGTGTGTGCAGGTTTGAGGAGTTCCTGCAGAAGAAGTGGTCTGCAGAGAAGCGTTTCGGTCTGGAGGGCTGTGAGTCTCTGATCCCGGCTCTGAAAACCATCATCGATAAATCGTCAGAGAACGGCGTGGAGAACGTCATCATGGGCATGCCTCACAGGTAACACACACTTTAATTCATGTTCGCGCACACAGTTTGTATCCATCAGCCTCTCTCTCATTGTGTGTTCACGCTCTTCTTTCAGGGGTCGTCTCAACGTTTTGGCCAACGTGATCCGAAAAGAACTGGAACAGATTTTCTGTCAGTTTGACTCCAAACTGGAAGCTGCTGACGAGGTAAGAACGTCAACTAAAGCTGCGCTGTCCCTTTAAGAAACATGACACCTGAACAACTCATTACGTGTCCGAAAAAACACGAGATAAAGGACGTCAACCACGTTAACAGTGATAGCTCCTGTTAGTTAGCTCCTGCTACCTCCCCTGAGCTGACCTCTGCTCGTGGTTTTCCTCTGCAGGGCTCCGGCGATGTGAAGTACCATCTGGGAATGTACCATCGTCGTATTAACCGTGTGACCGACAGGAACATCACACTGTCTCTGATGGCGAACCCCTCTCACCTGGAGGCCGTGGACCCCGTGGTGCAGGGGAAGACCAAGGCTGAGCAGTTCTACTGCGGAGACAACGACGGCAACAGGGTGAGATGGAGAGGACGTTTAGTCTGAGTGACTCTGAAGCAGATCTGAGGTCAGTCTGAACTCTTCTCTGTGTGCTCAGGTGATGTCCATCCTGCTCCACGGAGACGCAGCGTTTGCAGGACAGGGTATCGTCTACGAGACCTTCCATCTGTCCGACTTGCCGTCCTACACCACGCACGGCACCGTGCACGTCGTCGTCAACAACCAGGTAACGAACGCGAACACAAAACAAACCGCTGACAAACCATTGGACGGCTGAACTGTGACCTGTCTGTCTCCAGATCGGTTTCACCACGGATCCCCGCGTGGCTCGCTCGTCTCCGTATCCGACCGACGTGGCTCGAGTCGTCAACGCGCCGATCTTCCACGTCAACGCCGACGACCCCGAGGCCGTCATCTACGTCTGCAAGGTGGCAGCTGAGTGGAGGGCCACGTTCCACAAAGACGTGGTGGTCGACCTGGTCAGTGTCATCCCTGACGTTCGAGTATCAACTTCACAGCGATGTGACTGTTAGTGTTTACCTGTATGTTTGTGTACGTGCAGGTGAGCTACCGTCGGATGGGTCACAACGAGATGGACGAGCCGATGTTCACTCAGCCGCTGATGTACAAACAGATCAAGAAGCAGAAGCCGGTTCTGCAGAAATATGCAGAGAAACTGATCGCAGAGGGAGCCGTCACCAGGCAGGAGTACGAGGTGAGAACACACCAACACCAGGTCCACGGTGGGAACCACACATGTAGATACCATCCGTTCACAAAGACACGGCGGTCTGAACCAGAACTCTCAGATTTGGACTCCTCAGACTAAAGTCCAGACCTCCAGCTCTTCAGAGAGGACCTCTTCTACAACACTACCAACACCTGGACATGACACGTCTGTCACAGCACTGACTGCTGCGGTCTGATTGCTCTGAAGTGCTCGATGATGAAATCTCCACGTGAAGACTAAATGTTGTCCTGTCTCTGCTCGCAGGAGGAAATTGCCAAATATGATAAAATCTGTGAGGAGGCGCACGCTCGCTCTAAAGATGAGAAGATCCTCCACATCAAGCACTGGCTGGACTCTCCATGGCCCGGTGAGACCGGATCAGTCGATCTCAGTAGAACTGCCCTCAAATCAGCTTCATGAATCAGGTCCAGGTTTGGATCTGGGCTGTGTTCTGCTTCTGTGTCAGGTCTTTGACATGTTGTTGTCTTCAGGTTTCTTCACCCTGGACGGACAGCCAAAGTCCATGAGCTGCCCCTCCACCGGTCTGACAGAAGAAAACCTGAACCACATCGGACAAGTGGCCTCCTCCGTCCCTGTGGAGGACTTCACCATCCACGGAGGTCCGACACATTTCCAGTCCTTTAAAACTGACCAACACACACACACACACACACACACACCGATCTTCATCCATAACAACGTGTCACCATCACTCTGCTTCAGGTCTGAGCCGCATCCTGAAGGGTCGAGCTGAGATGATTCGGAACCGGACCGTGGACTGGGCTCTGGGAGAGTACATGGCCTTCGGATCGCTGCTGAAGGAGGGAACCCACATCAGACTGTCGGGACAGGACGTGGAGCGAGGGACGTTCAGGTAAACAGAACAGCTTCAGGTGTCTCTGGTTCTGAGGTCCACAACCTGAGGTGATATTAAACCCATGTTTGTCCTCTCTCAGCCACCGTCATCACGTCCTCCATGACCAGAACGTGGATAAGAGGATCTGTATTCCCATGAACCACCTGGCTCCTGACCAGGCGCCGTACACCGTCTGCAACAGCTCGCTGTCCGAGTACGGCGTCCTCGGTGAGTCCGGGCGCTCCGCCGCTCGTTCAGAACACGCACCGCTCGCCTGCGTTTGGTTCTTTAACCCGTTGGTTTGTGTCGACAGGCTTCGAGTTGGGCTTCGCGATGGCGAGTCCAAACGCTCTGGTCCTGTGGGAGGCTCAGTTTGGAGACTTCCACAACACGGCTCAGTGCATCATCGACCAGTTCATCTGTCCGGGTCAGGCCAAGTGGGTCCGACAGAACGGCATCGTGCTGCTGCTGCCGCACGGCATGGAGGGCATGGTGAGGACGGGCGCCACGGATACGATACACTATACACCGAGAACTAACACTCACACAACCTTACCACAACAGTTAGCTAACGTTTCTGTAACGTTGACAAAACGTTCACAAATATGAACAGCTCCACCTGGTGGACATCACCTGTGTGACGCTGCGGTTCTGTCTGCAGGGTCCAGAACATTCTTCAGCTCGTCCAGAGAGATTCCTGCAGATGTGCAACGACGACCCCGACGTCATGCCGGTAACACACACACACACACACACACACACACACACACACACACACACACACACACACACACACAGTTTGTTTGATCATTTGTTTATCGAAGCCGACAGCTTCCATGTTACCATGGAAACAGCAGTGATTAGTACAGTGTGATGTCATATCGATGAGTGCACATTTTAAATGTCTAGGATGTCTCTCTTCCTGTCTGTCTCTCTTCCTGTCTCTCTCTCTTCCTGTCTCTCTCCCTTCCTGTCTGTCTCTCTCTTCCTGTCTCTGTCTCTCTTCCTGTCTCTCTCTCTTCCTGTCTCTCTTCCTTCCTGTCTGTCTCTCTCTTCCTGTCTCTCTCCCTTCCTGTCTGTCTCTCTCTTCCTGTCTGTCTCTCTTCCTGTCTGTCTCTCTCCCTGTCTGTCTCTCTTCCTGTCTGTCTCTCTCTTCCTGTCTGTCTCTCTTCCTGTCTGTCTCCCTTCCTGTCTGTCTCCCTTCCTGTCTGTCTCTCTCCCTGTCTGTCTCTCTTCCTGTCTGTCTCTCTCTTCCTGTCTGTCTCTCTTCCTGTCTGTCTCCCTTCCTGTCTGTCTCTCTCCCTGTCTGTCTCCCTTCCTGTCTGTCTCTCTTCCTGTCTGTCTCCCTTCCTGTCTGTCTCTCTCCCTGTCTGTCTCTCTTCCTGTCTGTCTCCCTTCCTGTCTGTCTCTCTCCCTGTCTGTCTCTCTTCCTGTCTGTCTCTCTTCCTGTCTGTCTCTTCCTGTCTCTGTCTCTTCCTGTCTGTCTCTCTTCCTGTCTCTGTCTCTTCCTGTCTGTCTCTCTTCCTGTCTCTGTCTCTTCCTGTCTCTGTCTCTTCCTGTCTGTCTCTCAGGCCATCACAGAGGACTTTGCGGTGCGTCAGCTGTACGACTGTAACTGGATCGTGGTGAATTGTTCTTCTCCTGGAAACTACTTCCACGTCCTCAGACGACAGATCCTCCTCCCATTCAGGAAGCCTGTGAGACACACACACACACACACACACACACACACACACACACACACACACACACCTGTCTTACCTTCACGTGTCATCAGTCTCCTCCAGCAGGTTGCAGCTCACTGATTGGTCCGAGTGAGAAGTGTTAATCCTCCTGAACAGACTTCAGTGTTGTTGTTGTTGTTTCAGTGCTTTTATTTTGAAAGTCAAACTCATTTTTCATGATGAACTTCCTGTTTGTCTCCAGCTGATCATCTTCACGCCCAAATCTCTGCTGCGTCACCCCGAGGCCAGATCCGGCTTCGACGAGATGCTGCCAGGTACGTCTAACTCCGTCTGTCCAATCAGAGAGCAGGAAGTGACATCAGCCCCCCCCCCCCCCCCTCTTCCTCCTCCTGCTCCTCCCTCCTCCTCTTCCTCCCTCCCTCCTCCTCCCCTCCCCCTCCCCCCTCCTCCTCCTCCTCCTCCTCCTCCTCCTCCTCCTCCTCCCTCCTCCTCCCTTCCTCTTCCTCCTCCCTCCTCCTCCTCCTCTTCCTCCTCCTCCCTCCTCCTCCTCCTCCTCCTCCCCCTCCTCCTCCCTCCTCCTCCTCCTCCTCCTCCCTCCTCCTCCTCCTCCTCCTCCTCCTCTTCCTCCTCCTCCCTCCTCCTCCCCCCTCCTCCTCCTCCTTCCTCCTCCCCTCCTCCTCCCTCCTCCTCCCTCCTCCTCCCTCCTCCTCCCCCTCCTCCCTCCTCCTCCTCCTCCTCCCTCCTCCTCCTCCCCTCCTCCTCCCTCCTCCTCTCCCTCCTCCCTCCCTCCTCCTCCTCCTCCTCCCTCCTCCTCCTCCTCCTCCTCCTCCTCCCTCCCTCCTCCTCCTCCTCCTCCTCCTCCTCCTCCTCCTCCTCCTCCTCCTCCTCCTCCTCCCTCCTCCTCCTCCTCCTCCTCCTCCTCCTCCCCCTCCTCTTCCTCCTGCAGGTACTCACTTCCAGAGGTTGATCCCAGAAGCCGGCGTGGCGGCGGAGCGTCCAGAGGAGGTGAAGAGGCTGATCTTCTGCACGGGGAAAGTTTACTACGAGCTCACCAAAGAGAGGAAGAACAGAGGGATGGAGGGAAGTGTGGCCATCGCTCGCATGGAGCAGGTACAGGCCAACACACACACACACACACACACACACACACACACACACACACACACACACACACGCACACACACGCACACACACACACACACAGCTCACTCTCTCTCTCTCTCTCTCCAGTTGTCTCCGTTCCCGTTCGACCAGGTGAAGGCCGAGTCGGAGCGTTTCTCCAACGCCGACCTGGTCTGGTGTCAGGAGGAGCACAAGAACCAGGGTTACTATGACTACGTGAAGCCTCGCATCAGGACCACCATCCAGAGAGCCAAACCTGTCTGGTAACCGTCATCTTCATCATCACCTTCATCTTCATCGTGTTTCACCTTGAAGTCTCTGTGAAGTCAAACTGTGTGTGTGTGTGTGTGTGTGCAGGTATGCTGGTCGTGAGCCGGCGGCCGCTCCGGCTACAGGAAACAAAAACACTCACCTGATGGAGCTGCGGCGTTTCCTTGACAACGCCTTCGGCCTGGACGCGTTCAAGGATCAGCAGTAACCTTCTACCTGCAACACCTGGAATAAACACTCACCTGTCTGACCTTTGACCCCCTGGATTCAGTTGTGACCCTTAAACTGCATCAACACACACACACACACACACACACACACACACACACACACACAGTAATACTGCATACTCTGTACTGTTGAGGGAACAGAGTACACAGAGTGTGTAACAGACAGATCAGTTGTTACTGTCAGTGAGTTCAGCGTTGGTTCATCAAACGTTGACACAACGTTCAGTTAACTGATTTTAAATCTTCGTTAAGTTTCAAAGACGTTAACGGTTAATTAACGATCGTTTATTTCTCCACGTGACGAGTTTGTTTGGATCAGTTATGTTCAGGTTTGTGATGTTTGAACGGTGTGTACTTCACAGTATCAGTATGTAGTACTACTTTTACTCATTTGTTCATGTATCAGTACTCTGTAGTACTCTGTAGTACTCTGTGTACTCTGTAGTACTCTGTGTACTCTGTAGTACTCTGTGTACTCTGTAGTACTCTGTAGTACTCTGTGTACTCTGTGTACTGCTTTGCTTCATCTGCAGTACAGACGTCTGTCGTTCAGCATCAGGCTCAACTCCACAAACTCAGAAAGACTTCAGGAAACTCGAGCAGCCGTGCTCGAACATCACCTGAACGTTGCCTGAACGTTGCCTGAACGTTGCCTTGTCTAAAATCGACTACAGTTTGAGTTTGGTGTTCGATGAAAGAGCGGCGCTCTGCGTTGTTGACACGTTTGGCCGACTTCACGAGTTGCTCTACAAGTTGACGAGCAACCTGGAGACTGGCAACTTTTAGGGTTGACGTCGCTCCAGAAATGTTGAGTGGAGCCTGAAGCAGAGGGTCAGAAAAACAAACACACCTCCCTCCGTCCACACACACACACACACACACACACACACACACACTCCAATAGGTCAGCAGTTATTACATCATCATCATCATCACTCCACACACACACACACACACACACTCCAAAATCAGCTGTTTGTCACCTGAAACATTTTTTCTTTTAGTTTTTAATCAACGGCTCGTTAGCATCATTAGCATCGTTAGCACTCCCCATTGGGAATGAATGGGAGCTCAGCTAGCTGAGAGAAGTGAGTGTTTTTAATATTGGAGGATCACTGCGGCAGGTGGAGGGGGCGGGGTTTGTTCTTTTAGCCTTTCAGCGGGGTGTTAGCTCGTTAAGACAAAGTCTGCAATTAGTCACCACGGCAACGCTTAACTCGCACACTGAGATTTGATTGTTCTTTTATTTTGAAGGGATATTTTGGGGAATAAAATGATTCAAAAGGTCGACGTCTGCGCCGCCAGGCGACTCTACAGGAACCAAATGCACTGCTGACTCTGAGTTAACCTTCAGTCTCCTTTACCTCCCTCTCATTAACTCTAACGCTCTCGTTAATTATTTCTCTCTCTCGTTAACTCTCTCTCGTTAACTCTCTCTCTCTCTCTCATTAACTCTCTCTCTCTCATTAACTCTCTCTCATTAACTCTCTCTCTCGTTAACTCTCTCTCTCTCTCTCTCATTAACTCTCTCTCTCGTTAACTCTCTCTCTCGTTAACTCTCCCGTGCCAAATTGGATCGGAGCGTGTGGTGTTTTGATTGTCCGTGTCCGGCGATCAGCTGATTGAACTCTGAATCCTCCTGGTTTGAAAATAAACGACAAACAGCAGAAGATGAAAATCAGCTGCAGGTTCTGTGAGACAAAGAAAATGATTTATTTATTTTCATAAAAGGGGATTAAATTTCTCTTCATTATTTTGCTTCATTCAATAAAGAGTCCTGTATGTACTGACGAGCTTTGTTCTGTCATTTTAATTTGAAGGAAAGTTTCATTTGTTCCTGACAAACTGTCGCATGATCATCACAGCGAAGAGGATTCACGATAACTGGTGTAAAGATTTAAACATCACATGTTCCGCCTTCCCTTTACATTTAGTCTTAAATAATAAACATATGAATCATAATCAGTGCCTTCATGAGTACCTGTGCTTCATGTGTTCACACCTGTAGTTGGATTGTCTAAATACTGAACTGAGAAACTCACCTGACAGTTCAGATGCATTCACTAAAGATTCTGTTTATAGATTTAAAGGAACAACACGTCAGATATTAAATCACTTCATACAAACAAAATGTAACAGTGATTCACACACTAACAGCAAACCTCCACCAACACCGTCATTAACTCACGTACAACAAACTGAGGAGGAGACGTCTCAACAGTTTGCAGCAAGGTTAAAAAATCTAATAATAAAATTCATAAAAATATATAAATGGACAAAATAGAATAAAATAAAAGAAATAAAGGTTAAGATCTAGACAGACAACTAAGACTGTACATATCTAAGTTTAATCAACTATTAAGAGCTTTACTGCAAACGGCGCACCGACCCGACGATCCATCACGCTCCATTTTCCCGTCACTCGTGAACAAGACCCGACGTACGTGAACTGTTTTCCAGCAGAGCACCATGGCCTCTGACTTGGAGGTGCTGACCGTCATCCCGGCTGCTTCACACTCGGCTGCAAATCGCCCCAGTGAGTGCTGAAGGTCACGGTCTGATGAAGCCAACGGGACCACAGATCCAATCCTGAGGTTCCCAAACCCAACACCCTCCTCACCCTGACTGAGATCCGGTCCATGAAAATCACAAACAATCCAGGACAAGAGGCAGCCCTCCAAGTCCAACACCCACTGAGAACTTGTTTGACTTTGTGCGAGTATACGGACACAACTCTCACTTCAGTTGTACAAGGACCGGATGGCTCGTATCCCATACTCCCTCAGTACCCCCACAGGAGCACCAGGGGGCACTGTCGTAAGTCCACAAAGCACATGTAGACTGGAAGGGTAAAGAGCTGGTTCATTGTTGAACAGCCAGGACAGAATCTGCATCGCTTCTCCTCAGTCTGGCTGTTCCACGATCTTTCTGAGCCTCTTTTCAGCACCTGGAATAAACTTTCCTGGGGAGGCTGAGCAGTACCTCGATAACTGGAACACACCCTCCGGCCCCCTTTTTTGAAAATGGAGACCACCACCCAGTCTGCCACCCCACAGGTACTGCACCCGTCCTCCACGTGACTTTGAAAAGGAGTGTCAACCAAGACAGCCCGACAATGTCCAAAGCCTTCAGCATCTCTGGGTGAATCTCATCCACCTTGCTGCCAAGGAGCTTTCTAACTACCTTGGCGACCTCTGCCAGAGATATGGATGAGGCTTCCCCCGAGTCTTCAGGCTAATGAAGGTGCCTCCTCCACAGAGGACGCGTCGATTGGGTTCAGGAGTTCCTCAAAGTGCTCCTTCCACCGCCCGTATTTTTTCAACATTACATGACACTATCTATAATATTTCTCCGTCATCACTTGAAGAAATTAGGAGACAGTGGGAGTTGGACTTGGGTGAGGAGTGGATTAATAAATACTTCCTCTCCATGTGCTCGCCACAGCCTGATACTTAAAATGATTTTAAGAGTCCACCTGACCAATACGAGAACAGCAGATATATACCTTGATGCAGACCCCTCTTGACGTCAGTGTGGAGGCCAACCAGCAGATCATGTCCACATGTTTTGGTCTTGCTCCAAACTTTCCACATTCTGAACTGATGTTTTTGAGGCTTACACAAAGATCTTTAAGAAAACAGGTTTGAAATCGTTGTTTTGTATTTAGTTTTTCTCTCTTAGAACTATACTGAAAATGTAAAGAAATTTAAAGGAGTGTGTCATCAGCATAGCGATGAACATTTATACTGAGGCAGCATGTAAAAGTTAAGTCCTCATACAACAGCAATAAAACCACCTTTGGATGCTACAGTGTCACATGACAGGAGGCATAGAGCGTCGCTTTGGACCGCCCACATCTGTGTCCCACTGAGGCATGTCAGTAAAAAGTCATAAAGTTTGGATGATGATTTAATTTGGTCTAACTTTCTAACTCAAAGACAAAACAACTTTTCTTCCTGTCAGTGTTTGAGATTTCTCACAGGTCAGATCACACAGAGGGAGAGACGACTAGAACATGTTGTAGTATCTTGACATTGTTTATATTTGATATTTGGTATGTCCCTAGAGGGAGCTCTAGGGGATCAAGGCATGTGTTACCTGGCAGGAAGTTACCTGTCAGGAAAAGTATATGTGAGGCCCCCTGGTGGCGTTTGATGTACTATGTCTGTGCTGACTGAAATGTTTGGAAGTAAAGCCAAAGAGCAAAGAACTCTATAACTGCTGTCCTGTGTCATATTTTAACAAAGTGAGATCCACGATGTAACATTGGTGACGAGCATAATTCGTATACGTATGCTGTGACCAGGCCGGAGCACAGGGAGTGGACGAGGTTGATTGTTTGAAGACTCCCTGAGAACAAAGGACTTGGTGAAGGGGGAAGACACATGTGAGTGAGATGGCAGCAATAGGGACGTTGCCACCATTTGATCACAATGTGCAAGCCTGGGAGGAGTACTGTGAAATTATGGAACACTTTTTCATTGCAAACAATATTAACGATGAAGATAACAAGAAATCCATATTGCTCAGTGTGGTGGATGCACAAACCTACAGTTTGATAAGAAAACTAAGTTCCACAAAGCCTGGAGAAAAGACTTTTGCACAGTTGGTAACATAACTGAAAAACCATTTAAATCCCAAGCCAAGTGAAATTGTCCAGAGATTTAAATTTGATTCCCGCATGAGGAAACCTGCTGAATCTGTTGCTGAATATGAGGCTGAATTAAGGAAGTTACCCCAAGACTGTAACTATGTAACTCACATTTGAAAGTGCCTTGTCTCTAGCCCGAGTTATGGAGTCTGCAAATAAAAATGTGCAGGACTTGCAAAGGAAAGTTGGAGCTATGTCGTGTGATGCAGTGAGGAGTGGTGAATCCAAGAGTCATGGGAATGTGCAAATTGACAAAGAGTGTTACCGCTGCAAGGGGAAACATTCACCAGCAGACTGTCGTTTTAAAAAGGAAAAATGTCATGCATGTGGAATGATTGGACACCTGGCACGAGCGTGTCGCAATAAGAAAAGAACAATGCTGAAAAGAGGATGGACAAAAGATCAAGAGAAGGAAGGGGAAGGAACTTCAAGCAGGAGCGCAAGGTGCACTATTGTTCATCAAGAATGGCAGAGGAGAGTGATGAGGATCAACCGTTTTCCCTGTACCATGTCCAGGGCGAGGATGGAGAGGAGAGGGAGCCACCCTATAAGGTTAGCATGAATTTGAATGGGGAACCAGTGACATCTGAAGTGGATACTGGATGTGGTTTCACCAAATTAAATGAAGGAACCTTCAGAGAAAAAGTAAAAAATGCTCCTCCACTAAAAAAAACCCGCCTGGATTTGAGAACATAGAATAAACAAAGGATAAAGGTGCTCGGACAGTCTTATGTGACAGTTAACTACAAGAGGCAGGAAAAGATGCTGCCTATAAGATGGTGGTTGAAGCATGTTAAACTAGACTGGCCCGAAATCAAAAGCAGAGTGCAGCACATTACAAACCACCCCGATTCCTGACCCTGCAGCAAGTGCTCACAAAGCATGAGGGAGTGTTTAAAAAGGAGCTGGGGACATTAAGAGGGTTTAAAGCCACTATTCAAGTGCCTGCTGATGCTACTCCTCGCTTCTATAGACCCAGGTCTGTTCCCTATGCTATGAAGCCATGACGTTGATGCTGAGATTGAAAGGTTGATTAGAGAGGATATCATCACCCCAGCTAAATATTCAGACTGGGCAGCGCCTGTTGTTCCCTTACTCAAGTCAGATGGAGACTGTAGACTTTGTGCAGATTATAAACTCTGTCAATAGAGTCTCCACCCTAGAACAGTACCCCATACCCAAAGTTGAGGATTTGTTGGCTGTGTTAGCAGGAGGGCAGCAGTTCACTAAACTTGATGAGTCATGCATATCAACAAGTCCAAATGGATGACCAATCTAAGAAGTATCTAACTGTGAACACTCATCGCGGCATGTTTACGTATAACAGACTACCCTTTGGTGCATCCTCTGCACCTGCAATCTTCCAAAGAACCATGGAGGGGGTCCTTCAGGGAATACCTGCTGTCTGTTAGGATGATATTTTGGTTACCTGGTTAAACATGTTCAGGTCCAAAGTCAACTTGGAAGTTTTCCAGGTTCTGAAGGTCAGCTTGTAAAGTATCCTGTTCAATGTGCTGGTGAAAAAGAGTGTTTTCCTACAGATAATGATTAACCATTGACAGACGGAGGTGAAGTAGATTCTGACATTGTTGAACAGAGCTGAGACGCCATTACAGGGTGTGAGATCTCTGCTGGAAAACACACATTTGGAGTGTATGAAGTGGAAAGCTGAAGAGACAAGTTGGTGAGTCCTGCTGCTGAAGAATAACTTGCTCATCAAATGGCTGACAGAGCTCTTCTTGAAAGTTTCCTGAGCTGCCATGTGTGTTCAGAGACTTTCAGAGATCCTGTGTCTCTGAGCTGCAACCACAGCTTCTGTTCAAGCTGCCTGCAAAACTTCTGGAAACAAGCTGGAAACAAAAACTGTCCCATCTGTAAAAGAAAATCCTCAAAGGATGATCCAGGGGTGAACTTTTCATTGAAGGATGTGGCTGACTCGTTTGCTGGGAGACTGAAATCTGGATCATCTGAGACAGAGAAAGGACAGAAGAAGGTGGAGGTGGTGTGTAGTAAACATCAAGAAGAGCCTAAATTGTTCTGTGAGGATGAAGATAGAGCTGTGTGTCCTGTCTGTGAGTTTCCTCAGCATCATCACGGTCACAAGGTGGTTCCTATAGAACAAGCAGTCGATGACCTGAAGGAGCAGCTGAAATCTGACTTAAAGTCTCTGCAGGACAAGAGGAACAAATACAAACATGTGGAGGAAACATACAATGAAGTGATTCAACACTCCAAGAAGCAGCTGCTGTCCACAGAGAGGCAGATCAGAGCAGAGTTCAACAAGCTCCACCAGTTCCTGAAAGAGGAAGAGGAGTCCAGACTGGCAGCTCTGAGGGAGGAAGAGGAGCAGAAGGGGAAGACTATCAGCAGAGCGATGAAGAGGATTCAGGAGCAGATCTCCTCTCTGTCAGACAGTATCTCTGCTGTGGAAGAAGACCTGAAGAAACACAAGGTGGCGTTCCTCAGCAGTTATAAACCCACTCAGACCAGAGCCAGAGACCAGTGCTCACTGTCAGATCCACAGCTGGTCTCAGGAGCGCTGATAGATGTGGCCAAACACCTGGGCAACCTGTCCTTCAGAGTCTGGGAGAAGATGAAGGACAAGGTCCACTTCAGTCCTGTCATCCTGGACCCAAACACTGCACACTGCTGGCTCTACCTGTCTGATGATCTGACCAGTGTGAGATACGGAGACACAAAGCAGAAGCTTCCTGACAATCCAGAGAGAAACACTTACTCTGCCATTGTTCATGGATCTGAGGGCTTCAGCTCAGGGAAACACAGCTGGGAGGTGGAGGTGGGAGATCTTCCTGACTGGAATGTAGGTTTGGTTAAAGAGTCAGTGGACAGGAAGGGAAAGATATTTGTCTCACCAAAATATGGAGTCTGGTGTTTACTGCATCGCAGTGGAAAATACACTAATGGTCTTAGTCAGACTGTCACAGTGAAGAAGAGTCTCCAGAAGATCAGAGTCCAGCTGGACTATGACAGGGGGGAGGTGTCCTTCTACGACCCTGAAGACATGACTCACATCTACACTCACAGAGACACTTTCACTGAGAAACTCTTCCCATATTTCAGTGTTGGAGAAGCTGCTGTTGCTGAAACCAAAGAACTCAAAGTGTGTCTAACTGATATTTCTCTGTGATGTTCAGGAATGAAAGTTGATTTTTAACTTTGACCTTCAATATTTTTTGTATCTCGATGGTTTGAGGTTCATTCCACTCTAATCTCATCATCACACTTTACACCCAAAGCAGCGCTCTGGATCTGCTCGTCTTTTTATTTTCTCTTTTCCATCTAAAGCGGATTTGATTCCATGTTTGGGCTCCTCACTGTGTCTGTGCTCTGAAATAAATGATCCAAAGTGGTTTGAATGCAGCAAACTGAGATCATTGACACCTAAAGTTCATCGTCTGTTCTGAAAGACAATGAAGACTTTACTCCGACCTCGATGTCTGTCTCCATCAAAGGAGAAAAATCAGGGTCAAGAAAGTTTCAAGCAGATTCCAAAGAAATCCTTTGACTTTCATCCAGATACCAATCAGTTCTGATGTTTGGATTCTAACTTCTCAGCCTGGTTAGCAGCAGCATCTTGTTTCTAGAACACAAACTGTATCCACTATACCAAATGTGTTGTTTCTTGAAGGTGTGAACTCGTGCTTCTGATGTTCTGTTGACTTCTTCATGCGTGCCAACAGAACGTTTGTTGATCTGCTTTTGTAAAGACTCTGATTACACTGACGCTGCTTTCTTGGCTTTTTCAAAAAATAGATTTGGTGTTAAAGTTTGAATCCAGGAGAAAATGTGTGTACAACATGCTGAAAGTGTATCACATCATCAGGAGACACAGTTGACCAATGAAAGCTGTTCATTATCCTGCTTATCAGCATCTTTCTGTGAGGCCAACAACATTGTATAGTTGTATATATCCACTGTAGCCAATGCTTGGACTCTTTCAGCTGTTTGAAATCAGTCATCACTTGAACTTTCTCATATTTTGGATTCTTTCACTTTGGATCTGTTGTTTTCTTCTTTAGAAACAAAAATGTTTGAATGGAGTTTAGTTTGGATTCAGTCTTTAATTCTTACATTGCTTCTTCTGATGATATAGGACTGCAGCTGGCTGACACATTTACAAAACGTTGATTCATGTGTGTTTCCTTCTACAAAGATCAATGAAATGTGAGACTTGTTACAGTGTATACATGCTGGATGATCAATAAAAATGTCCACGTGAAGGAACGCATGTATGAGCTTGTTTCCACTTTCTTAACATCCATCTGTCAAACAGAGATTTGAAAAAGACAAATGATGATAAATACAAATCAGAAATGTCTCCAAATGACAAACAGTCAGAAATCTCATTTCAGCTTCACTGCATGATTGTAAAGTGTTTGAAGCTTCAGTCAGTCAATAATAATCCATGTTTCCACTGTCAGACTTTAGATTTCTTCAGAAACAAACCAGCAGAAGCTTTGCAGTTGTTAATGAACATTAGAGTTTGAAGTTGTGACAGTATGTTGATACCAGACCGCCTCATTGAAGAGAGGGAGGACTGAGGGCTGTGTAGACCTGGACGCCCGTCACTGCCGTCAAAGTCCACCGGTCCTCCTCAGTCTGAGAGGTCAGCCGGTGCAGCAGCGCCATCTGCAGGAGGGAGGGAGACATCACGATGGTGCTTTGACAAGTCATTTATACTGTGACACTGATGAACACTGCATGTCCTTGTTGTCCTTTAAATTCACATTTGTTCACATTTTTATTCTACTTTCTATTTCTGCTTCTTGACTTGTTTCTTCTTGTTTTGATCTTCTGGATTTTTTTCTACTTACTTTGTTTCATGAACCTGATTCTGGTTCTGATCCGGGCATCAGATCCACCCTCACCCTCCAGCTGCTCCATGGATTCAACATCCAGCACACCTCCATCACTTCATCCACTCCTGTGATTGGCCTGTTTCTTCAGGATCTGCCGTCCAATCGCTGCCAGTCGTCGAGGTCACCCTCTTTGGATCGTGTCTTAGTGTGTTGCTGTTTGTTGCTCTCTGATGTAACGTGTGGCATGTGCCTGTTAATATTCTGGTACTTAATGAACATTTCTGATTCTTTATTTGGTGAAAAAACATGACAGATCAGATTTGGACCTGTTTTATCCATTTTGTCTTTTGTGTTTGTCTTCCTACAGATATCTGAAAAGTTCAATATTTCCCTCTGAAAGACATCCTGACGTCATCTGCTGCTGACTACAGAACACTGCAGCATTTCCTGATGTTCATGTTTCACCCTGTGACAGACGGAGGTGAAGTAGATTCTGACATTGTTGAACAGAGCTGAGACGCCATTACAGGGTGTGAGATCTCTGCTGGAAAACACACATTTGGAGTGTATGAAGTGGAAAGCTGAAGAGACAAGTTGGTGAGTCCTGCTGCTGAAAAATGATGATTTCTGTGCTAAACGATGAAGCTTTGGTTCAGGAACAAAGACCACACCTTGAACTCATCTTATTTCTGCACCTGAAACGTGTTCTCATTCCCAACTCGTCAAAATCTGAAGCTTGGTCAGCGGCCTTACACTTCAAAAAGTGACTCTGCAGACTCTGGCATCACTTTTGGACAACCAGGGATGTTCGATAGATATGAGACCACTGTCTCATTGCACTGTCAAGTTAACACGTTTACAACGCCCGGGTACTACACAAGAACAGAGAAACATTTTATATTTTATGAGCAATAGTAAAACTAGTAAAATCCTGTAGGAACTAGGACAAAGAAAAAGTTAAAAGAGTTGCACAATTACTTTTGACTGAACGTCTGGTGATAGTCTACGTGTCCACGATTGTAATCCAATGCACTTCACTTCTTTTCTAGTATTCTGTCACATGATTTTACAAGCACAAACTTGCTTAAACATCATATTTATAGATTTATAGATTTCTTCTTAAAATCATTATTGGCCATTATTATTATTGGTCTGTTTCACCAAAGATGATCTCTAACAACTTAACTAAAACTTAAATCACCTTTTGAACTCGTCCCTGCTTTCATCGTGACGTTCAACATCCTCTTGTCGTGGATAAATTCTACTGCATTACAAAGACCTTAGAGAAACACTGAAGTAAAGACTGGACAACGAGAGTTGTCTTTTGAAATGTATTTCTGTGCAGAAGGAGCGGTCAGCAGTTCACAGTCTGTCAGTGCGGCTCACAGACAAAGTGTGTGCAGAAGCCGGCTATGAAAGAGGAAGTCTCTGTGGTTAGAGCACGCTTTCAAACTGGCAGGCAGCTCGCACTCGCTCCAAAGTGCACTCCAAGGTCACAAGGGCAGAAGTGTCATGAAGGGGAAATTATTTCTTTATTCTGAAATACTTTGTGCAAAGCATTCTTATTATATATTATTATTATTATTATAATGGCATGATACATGTTCCTCGTTTCTATTTAGACGGTCAACAGGTTACATTTATTAATTGTCTGGACAGTGTAGTATACAAATGTATGCATTTATGAAGAAACATAAGTAAGGCGTACGAATAAGATTAATCTTTCGGTCTTTGTGCTTTTAAGCTTGATTCTTATTTTAACACATATATAACCTTTATACGTATATAACCTTTACACATATATCATCCTTATCTTGACACATATATGGTTTGAAGTAGTTTAGAAGAGGGGTAAGGGAACTGAGAACACATTGTTATGTATGATTTGAGCACGAGACTGCACAGATAAAGTCTGGTTTGACATAATGAGTAATGAGTACCATGGTAATAGTTAAAGTTGATTAAGAAGTATGAACCATAAAGTACTCCATCGACTGCATGTATCGAAGGTAAAGCTCTGTAGAATGGATCCAAATATAAATCCTGCATGTGATAGATGCAGGCAATCACCAGCCTCATTAGCACATAAATGTTCTGGCACTGTCCGAGAATAGCAACATACAAAAGATTTTCCATCTTTCTCGGACATCATAGGAAGAGTGATCGATCCTAACCCACTGACAGCCATCTTTGGAGTTGAAGAACCTGGTCCTGTACTATCTAACTCTCAATATAACATGATAACATTTATATCTCTTCTAGCACGCAGACTGATTTTACTAAACTGGAAGCAGGCTCACTCTGCCCTTTTGAAAGATGTTATGCAACATCTACAGTTAGAAAAATGGAATTCTCATTGAGAGGGTGTGAAGACAAATTCCATCAAATCTGGCGCCCCTTTATAGAACACCTCAACAGAAGTAAACCAACACTTCCCACAAACTTGCCTAATATTAATATGAAGACTGAGGTACTCGATATCCTCTTTGGTGTATATCTGTGTCATTAATATATGTTAATATGTCAAACATGTCAAAATATTGTTTGTATGTTAAACTCTGAAAACCCCAATAAAAAAAAAAGAAGTATGAACCATGCAAAAACATGTTAGTCAACATATGCAGTGACTGCTGTAAGTATAGTAACACTTTAACAACAAGCACTGAGTGTGTTTTAAAAATGCAGCAGACATCTACTGTATGGTTTGATGGTGTAACAAAAATGAGAGTCGTGGGTGCTAGACAAAAACAGGCAAAGCGAGCTCTAATGGTGTCATCCTGAGAGAAGGCCAGCAAAGGAGACAGACATAGTGAGTGTAGTAGTGTAGTGAGGCCTGCAGCCTGTGAATCATGCTGAAGACAGGCTGCAGGCCTGACTGTGCGGGAGAGGCGCAGGCTGAACAGTGTGTGAGGCAGCCATAGCAAAATGACAGCGTGATATGGCCTGAAGAATTTAGATACCATTAAGGAGAACACCCCAAAGTTCAACGAATACACCTAGCACAGAGTTGCACCATTGTGTCATAGATGGGGTAAGACGCAAAATGGGCTGGTTTCATGCCATGGGTGTAGAACAGTTGAGGGTATAAAAGGAGACGGATGTTTGGGGACAGACAGATCAGTCTATCCATGTGAGACTCGGGCTTTGTTTGTCTGTGAAGATAATAAAGCTCTGATGAATCCTGCGTCTTCTTGAAGACTTATACAATTTGACTGATTGAAGCTGAAATCGGACTTGGTCTCTGGCGGGGACCAAGACATCTGAGCTGAGCCATTTTTGACCCGTCAACAGTCAAAAGGTTAGAGCATCAAAAAGTCATACATGGAAACTCCCATCACACTTTCCTTTATGCATGTAGGACTCAGTAAGGCAAAAGGCCAAATCTAGATCAGTGTGTGGTTTGTCCTCTCAGGGCTACTGTAGAAAAATGCCGGTTCAAATAGGCGGACTCCGTGGAAGAGGACTCGCTTTCTGTAGATATGAAGGCTCATTTTAATGCAACAAAAACAATTATTCTTATTTTCAGGTGATTATACACGAATGAAAACATATTTATTTTCAATTCCTGCCGTTACATCCTCCTAAATCTTACACACTGGACCTTTAATTAACGTGGCACATCACAGACTGTAGTTGCAATGGTGGTGTAATCCACATATTTATTAGCCTTCTTCACTCAAACACTGACTGCATTGATTCTGTACATACTGATGTTTTTATACACTGCTATATATATTTTTCATTGCTTATGGTATAACATTGCACATATGACTTCCATATTAAAAACACTGAAGGAGACTGGCTGTGTGAAAGAAACATTCAAAAATCTTCATTTTTACTCATGCAAACTTTTTTTTTACTTTTTATTTAAACAGTTTAATCATTTTACATAATAACATTTGCTGACATAGGACTTCATGCTGTATGTTAAATGACAGGTAACTGAGTGTGCCTGCAAGGCGCACTATTTACTATTCCCCTATACGCCAGACGTCTCCAATGAATTTCATCAAGACTGCTCATAGCAATAAGCAAATACGTGATTGGCCACGTCCACTTGAACCCATTCAATGTGGCACTTCAGATTCTGTTTAAAGCTTGCCCCCATAGCATGCACACTGAAACGGGTGAAATTTAACATTTGGGTTTCATTAATTCAATTCAATTCAGTTTATTTCTATAGCTCCAGATCATAACTTCAGTTATCTCATGAGACTTTCCATACAGAGCAGGTCAGACCGTACTCTGTATGATATTATTACAGAGACCAACAGTTCAACCATGAGCAAGCACGGCGGTGGCGAGGAAAAACTTTCTTTTAACAAGCAGAAACCTCCAACAGACCCAAGCTCATTGGTCATTACAAACTGAAGTCATCATCAAGATGTTCCTGATGAATTGATCCATGATAAGTGATGTTTTCACTTATCATGTATTCACTTACACCACCAGCCTCCAGGAGGATGGTGGGGCTTGATCCTTCACCAAAACACACCATGGTGGGGATCCTTTACTGTCCTTTACCAACCGAAACACACCATGGTGGGGAAGTCTTTTCTTGCTCTTCCACTGGTAACAGAACCACCAGCCTCCTAACATCCCTGTGGAGGATGGTGGAGGGACAGTTCTCTACACCACAGCTTCTCTTGGACTGTCTGCTGAAAACTGGACAGCTCTGGCATGTTCTCACCCTCACGTCTCATACTACGCCCTTCACATCAGGACACGCCTCCACGACTCGACCCAGCCTGAATTGGCCCCTCAGCGCGTTCTGGTCAGCCAACCACACCAGGTCCCCCGCCACAACATTTCTAGCAGGTGCATGCCACTTCTGTTGGACGTAAAGGCCCGGACCCGCCAGCTGGCTCCACCGCTTCCAGAACTTGTTGACCTCGATCTGGATTGCTCTCAGATGCACAACGGGGTAAGATGGATACTCGAACCCTCAGGTGTCTCCACTAGGTCCTGAGTGACTGAGCAGAAGGGAGTTGGGAGTGATGACTTCCACAGTCTCGTCTTGGACCTGGGCCCTGGCACCGATTGGTCTCTTGTTTGACAGGTTAGCAGCCAGGTAGAGGAGGGTCTGGAACTCCAACGCTGTCAGGTTACCTTCTTCGCCAACGCTGCTTAACGCGCTCTTGAGAACACGGACAGCTGCCTCAGCTGCCCCATTTCGGTGGGGAGAGTCTGCCGGGTGAAACACCCACGTCCAGTCGGTTCCTGCAGCTGCCGCCTTCTTCTGAACCTGATCCTTGTCAATGCTACTTAGGAACTCATAAAACTTCTGTAACACCGGCCTGGCGCCCATGAAGTTGGTCCCTGAATCCGACCAGGATCGACAAGGATTTTCAGGAATCCTTCTGTCGAGAGATCTTCCACGATGTCTGCATGCGCTGCTCTTGAAGCCATACAGTTGAACACCACACCCCAGACTTTCATCTTTGTTCTTCGTTTTACAGTATCTCTAACAACGTAGGGGCCGAAGAGGTCCAGTGCCGTAAACTCGGAGGGTGCGGCTCGTTCAGTTCGTTCGAGGGGGAGCTCACTCATCACCTGTTTGCACATTCTCGCTTTGGTCTTTCGACAGTGCATACAAGAGTCAATGACATTTCTGGCGATCCTTGGTCCCTGCACCACCCATGCTTTAGACCTCAACCGGAGGAGTGTACCAGCAACACCTTTGTGGTTAGCTTCATGGGCCTCCCTCGTGAGAAGGGTGCTGATCCACGCATTGTAGGGAACCAGGGGCACACCGGTCTCTCCCTGGGTAATGGCCTGGACTGTACCATGACATTGCAGGAGCCCTGAAGCTTCATCCCTGCTGACAACGAGTCTGTTCAGTGTCGTCACAGGAAATGTAACTCCCGTCTGGGCTGCCAGGCACAGGTCTTGAGTTGAGTTCCTTTACTGTCAGTACTGGCTCCCACTTTGCTGGTATAGGGGCTCTCCCTATACGAGCCAACCACTTCTTCACAGCTCTGCGGACATAACCGATTACTCCACAAAGCTTAGCTAGAGAACTGCACCTTGTTGGATCCACTTGGTCTATGAGCATGGCTCCCCACAGCGTCTCTGTTTCCTTGGTCTCAGTTGAGGTCAATTTTGCCCCACTTTCTGAGGACACTGGAACTTCATCTGTGACTACTGGACCTTCACCACCAGGACCATCGGGGTCTTTGGCTTGAGCTCTGGTGAGGACTGCCGAAAAGGCCTTTCTCTGGAGTTTGCCCACCATTTCTCTAGCATCAGCTGCCACTTCTGAAGCGGACTTCATCGGCCAATCTTCGACTGGACTAGACAGGAACTCGGGACCCTTCTGCCACACAGAGTTTTCACCCAGCAGTTCAGGAGAGCACCCCCTCGTGACTAGATCAGCGATGTTGATCTCACCTAGTATCCACCACCACCAGTCAGCCTTCTGAATCTCTCCGACTCGGTTCGCGAAGAACGTCTGGAATCCATAGCTCTCTCTCTGGATGGCTCCCAGCATCGTCTGACTGTCAATGAAGTGGTACCACTTCTCCACGTCCATTCGCCCATGCTTCAAAACATATCCCTTTAGACGTGTGGCAAAGACAGCCCCGCAGACCTCAGCCTTGACCGCGTCACCTTTCTGGTCGAGGGGGGTTAACTTGGCCTTTGACTCCAGCAGCCGGGTGACCACACCATCTGACGTCTCCCATTGCAAGTACAGTACAGCGCCATAGGACTCACAGCTCCCGTCAGAAAACGTGTTTCCCCAGGGCTTACCCTTCCAGCCGGAGGGCATGAGGCTTTTGTGGAACTTGATGCTACTCAGACGAGCGTACTCCTTGAACAGTTCAATTGCCTTTCATCGGAGCACGTCAGACAGAGGCTCATCCCAGGTGTCTTTAGTAAGCTTGCCAGCTTCCTGGAAGGTTCTTCTCACAAGGATCACTCCTTTCTGTTTCACAGGTGTTGCTAGACCAATTGGGTCATACAGCCCGGTGATCTGGCTCAGTAGAACACGACGAGTCAGTGGGTTTGGTGTCTGTACTTCCACTTCCCCTTCAGTGAGGTCAATCTCAGTCCTCATCTTCTTCTTCCTTCTGGAGAAGTTGATGGAGACCATCACAAAGAGTTTGTCCTCTTGCACGAGGTAACCAACCCCCAGGGCTTTGTTGTCTTCCTCCTTTAGCTGGTTGGGCAACATCAGAGTCACTGGCTTGGACTCTTTTTCGTCCCGCCTCCCACTTTGACCGGACCGGACCCAGGGCTTGAGGTAGAAGCCCCCTGCCTTCAGTATCTTCTCCACTCCCTCTAGGATCTTGTCTAGACAGCGTGGGTCGTTGTGGGACGTGAGGAGGTCATTGACGTAGGAGTCTTCCTCGATGACTCTTCTTTCCTCCTCCATATCAGAGAACTGGGGCAACTTCGCGGTCTCACGCATGGCTACCTGCGCAATGCACCCCGCCAGTTTGTCTCCCATGTTCACCCTCACGACAGCGTAGTCCTCAGTCTCATCTTTTGGTGAGTCTCTCCACAGGAATCGATGCACATGGACCTCTTGTTCCTCCAGCCATACCGAATTATACATCTTAGTGATGTCTCCGATGGCTGCGTGTTCTCCTTCCTGGAATCTGAGGAGCACCGCTCTGATGGGATTGAGGATGCCTGGGCCCTTGAGTAAAATGATATTCATGCTCACCCCTCTGAACTCCTGACTGCTATTCCAGACGAGGCGCACCGGCGTAGTCACTGAGTGGGGGTTTCGTGCGGTTAGGTGGCTCACCCACCACACGGCACCAGCTGTTCATCACGTCCTTGGTGAGCTTAACAGCAGCTCCCCTCTCCACCATCTCATGGATTTGCCTCGTGTAAGCCTCTTTCCACATGGAGTCTTTCATGAGCCGCTTCTCAGCCCTCAGGACGTTGCTTCCACAGCCTTTCGGTTGTTGGGAAGAGAGGCTGGGTTTTCCTTCCAGGGGTACTTCGTATCCCAGTGTGGCTGGCTGCTGTGGGTGTCACTCTCTCTGAAGGTCAGACCTGCCCTTATTATCTCCAGCTCCTTCTCGTCAGCCAGGGACATCTCCTTTCCTCCCGGTGGGCACTTTCCACAGCGACACCCTCCGCAGGTAGGGTCACAGGAAGCTCCAATGCTGTCCCATTTTAGCCACTCAAGGACCTCTTTATTACACGCTGCTGTCATTCGAACTTCCACGCTGCTTTCTAGTTCCAAATGGCTTCCCGGCCTTCCCACAAAGTGTTCTTCAACTTTGACGGCTACCGTCCTCATGGAATGTGCGAAGTGCGTGAAGTGAGATCGGTTCACCGGTCAGTCCGAGTCTCTCCGCAGCTTGGTGTGTGATGTAATTGGTGTCGGAAGCGAGATCGACCAAGGCTCCAAGGCTGTCTCCTCTCTTTGTCGTGACAGGTACGAGCATCATGAGGACTGGATGTTCTTTTAAGCCGCTCTATTCTATCAGACCCTTGCCGGAACAAACTCTCGACGTTGCCTTGTTTGTACAGGCTCTGCGGACAGCCTCCAACTGGCAGGGAGTCAGTCCTAACTCAGCGAACACAGCCTCTTGCTCCTCTGTCGGACCACGAGGTCCCCTCTTTTCCTCCTCTTTGTTTTCCCTCTTAGCAGCATCTTTCTTTGTCGGTGCCTTAGGGCAGAGGAAATAGGGGTGGTCCGCCAGAGTGTCGCCTTTCTTACACTCCTCCTTACGACAGAGGAACCTTGGAGTGCAGGCACCGTCGACCCCGTGAACATCCAGGCACTTTGTACATGCTTTTGCTTTTTTCACCTGAGCTTTCTTCTCCGACAGATTGGCCTTCCTGAAAGTTTTACAGCCAAACAGTTTTCCTCCATGTTCTACATCACCACACACAGCACATGGTATCTGCTGGGAGTCTCTTTTGACTTCGCTTACTGTAGTCTTAGTGTACGACTTCTTTTCTTTCCATCTGTCACCCGGCTTCTCCCGGTAGCTTGATCTCTCAGGAGCGTTAGCAGGCCATAGCTTACTGGGTAGCAACTGCTCCAACCTCACGAGTAACGACTTTTGGTCTTCCAGGAACAGCAAAACGGTCAAAACGGTTTCCTGGGTGGACATTGTTAACAGGGTTTCATGAGCCACTCTCTTTTCATGAGTTTACTCTCTAAAGACCGAATCACCAGTTGGTTCTGTATAGCATCTACACACCCCAGGTCCGTGAGGTCCAATGCTGCCCTCTCCACTGCTAGGATCAACTTTAACGTCTCTTGTGACTGATGGTTCTTCACAGCAGGTCGTGATTGTAGTTCCACCACGATCTCTTCTGCCGTTTGTGCTTTATCACCATAACGGTTCTCTAATTCCCTGAAGATATTGTTTGCGTCTCTGCAACGCAACAGTCTGAGTTCATTTCTCACAGCCTCATATATACTGTCGAGCAAATGAAGTTTCTTGCATTCCCGTGACCCCTTAGGTTCTGCTTGCGCCTGGATACTCTCCCATTCAGCCTTCCAGCACCAATAGTCCCTCCTTTCCCCAGAGAACTTAGGCAGACTCATGGGTGTGAGCCTTATTTTAGGTCGAGCCCACTGGGAGCTGTTATCCCCCCCGGTGTATGCACCAGAGCCGCTATATGGCATGCTACTACCTTGTCCCATGCTGAGATCAAAAGGCGGAGCAGCGCGAGCGCCCAGCAGTTGTGGCATGCTGGCGAGGGTCGGAGGTAGAGCAAAACTGACATTAAGACCACCGTCAGACCGTTGTGACTGCAGGGTTGGCTGTAATGTCTGCTGGGGAGTACTGAGTGTCACAGCTGCTACATACCTACTTGAAGGTTGACTATTGACAGTTGCAACTTGAGCAGCGGGTAAAAGTGTCCGCAGCTGTAAGGCTGTCGCTAGCTGATCTGACATGCCCACCGACCATGTTATCGCCTCCCACATCTTCATCCTCTTCCTCCTCACCTCCGTCACCGTCGCCATCGTCATTGTGTTCTGTCCTGTTCCTCCTCATGACCTCATTTTCACGCCGGCATGTCCACTCATCCATCAGTTGCTCCTTGTCCTCTTTCAACGATAAACAGAGCATCCATCTGTCCTTTCTGTGCGGCCGATAGTCTCTCCAGGCATACACAGTGCCTCTGAGTTCATGGAGTTTTCTATCCAGTTTACCACTTTCGACCCCTTGCTGCATGGCACTACTTTATCTTTCCCGAGTGCCTCAGCCCGATCAAAACCCGACTTGAACCGTGCTACAAGAGCATCTATGTCTGGCACTGCATACTTGGACCACAGCATTGCCATGATCGTGTTCTCAATTTCAAGGAACTTTTGCTCACTGGCGTCTCTCCTCGCCAGGGCGTCCCGCAACTCACTGTCGTCGCCTATTGGGTCTATCTGCCTCTGTGCATCAATGTATTCATTACGGGCATCGAGAAGTTTATCATAATCATCCTTCAACCTTGCTAACTCTTCTGACAACTCAACTTCACGTAAACGGCCAGCACTAACATCAAGGCAGTTTATTCGTGTTGTAAAGCTCCTTTGCGCACTTGAACGCCTCCGCTTTAGGCTCTCCAGATCTGGCTTGTCGTCTGCCATTTTGTCCTTTTCAGGTGAATTGAATCACTAGAATCACTTTAGTAAAAAGACTTGTTCGAAAGACTCGATTTGTTTCAAAAGATTCGTTCGAAAGATTCGATCGAAACAAACGACTCGTCCGCGAACGACACAAACGTCTCTTGCCGGCTGCTGTGGCTGGTAGCAACGTTGTGTACGGTTGTGGAAGTTACTTAGCCCTTTCAGCCCGTTGTAGTGGCGTTGTTGACAGCCGCTTCCCTCACAGACTCCGGGTCTCCGGTCCCGACGCCAGGCCTCAACGATGGCTATTCTCCACTCGGGGTCCGTGTACTCTCTGGCACGGCTCCGACAGTGGTTTACAACTGTCCAGACTTTTATTAAGCTACCTCCTATAGTTTAATAAACTCCCCTCTGGAAGGGTTATCGGGACAGGTACGGCGGATACAACTCAAGTCACTTTTATGATTTATCTGATTCCGAACGGGAAGGTGACCCAGGTGCATCCTCATCAGAACTGGAATCCAAGTCTTCATCCTCCTCCTCTACCTCTTCTTCGTTATCGCTAAGCCGTTGTATCTCAGTGATGATCTCCTCAAGATCAGTGATTCTCTGTCTCTGTCTCACGCTGTGTGGATCAATTTTGCCAGGGTTAAGAGAAATGTACAGCTCTGGAGCTGCCCACATTTATACCCTCTTCCCCTGTATGAACAAAGAAAGAGTTCCCACCTCTATGTGAACAAGGCCTTAATTCAAAGGCACAGCTGTGTGTGTGTGTGTGTGTGTGTGTGTGTGTGTGTGCTAGTCTGTGTCATGTGTGCGCATTGCCATTTTATGCTATTGCCCCATAGACTTCAATTCATTTTTTTTATAATGGAAGTCTATGGGAGCCATTTCTTTAATCTGACACTACAAAAAAACTAAAAAACCCTGGAAATCAATCTTGTTACTCATCAATGACATATCCAAGACTGTTATAATCTGCACAAACCAAATTCAATTTGCATTCAGTATACTGGAAATATCCACCTTTTCATGTGTTTTACTTTTTTCACCATTTTTTTTTTTACTAGGGACTCTATTTTCTGGCATTGAAGGGGTTAAAAGTCTGAAATTAATTAAATCAATGGTTTGGATCAATAGAGGAGAAGTGGATTAGAAGATTCATGCAAAAAAAAAAACTGAAAAAAAATTCTCAAATATGCCTTTTTTATGGCATCAAACACGTTGGACACTTTTGTCCAATGTGGTAAATGTGCCAGTAAAAAATATTAGGGTACAAAGGTTAAGTCATTGTCCTGCAGCATTTGGGTCCCATCCCTCATGTTCCTGGTGACCCCATTTGCTGTGACAGCCTACTGTTGCTCAGCTTTTCAGATCGTTGTAGCTGCTTCTAACTATGAAAAGCAGTTGATAGTAAAAGGTAGTTTTGAAACATAATTGAAAGCTGTGGCCAATTTGGTAACTTTTCTCTTTCAATCTGAAGTCAGATTAACTCATGAATGATTGTTATGTACCCCTCTATAATATAACATGTTCATTTTCTTTTAGGGTGGACATTGACCGAAACCCAATGACTTTGCAGGATAATTTGCAGGAGTACAATAAGAGTTTCCCAGATTGTGTCAAACAGATGGAACAGGTTGGTGGACTTTATTTTACTTACTATAAAACTAGTTATCAAAACAAACGTCTGAATACATGGAATGAGATACCACATCTTGCATAGGCGATTACCTTGATCTCATCTGATCATCTGCTGTTTTCTATTTTTATTCTAAAATTATTTTCCAGGATTTTCAGAACTTCTTGGAAGTTATTGATGAACAGAAGACACAAGATTGGCTGCTACATGCTTCAGAGATCTCGCACAGCTACAGCCAAAAACTTCTAGTCATGACCGACAAAGAAAAGTCAACAGATGACAGAGTCCGACAGGAGTACAGCATGGATCCTCATTACTCAGTAATAGTCAGCAAAGAATGCCTGGACAATGTCTCATGTGTTCCAGAAGCAGACAGCTACACTGTGGTGAAAATATTTGGAAGTGTTTCAGAAGATGGACAAACTGTGTCAGGCCTTTCTGGTTCAGCACTCGCAGAGATGATGTTGAAACCATCTCTGGAAGATGTACCAGTGTTCTCCATCGACGGAAACACAACCACACACTTCCAACATAACTTCATTCGTGTTTTTGTGGTCCGTGGTATCAACGCAGTCTTAGAGACAAAGCAGGACAATCACCAGGTTTACCAGATCATGAATCGACCTGACTCAGTTTCTCGCTACCAAATTCCACAAAGACCGGTTGATCATACCACGCAGTACGACCACCAGCAGATCCTCATTATGGAGAATGATCCTGTTGTCCAAAAAGCTTCTACTTTTCTTTATGAGAAGCATCCAGCTGTTAGCTCTGTCTACGTTCTTGATGAAAACCAAAGACCAAAACTGATTCACGGTGACTCTGTGCCTCTGACAGGTGTTGGTAGGCCATGGCGTGAGAGACAACTCCGGAGAGATGAGACTGGCAGGATACACCACACAAGAAGTCGGCAAAGTCATTGAACAAACCCCCAGGGTTTCTGATAAAATCAAAACAACGAGTGTGGTGGCCTGTGAGGCCGGATCAGATAAAGCGTTTGTTGAAACGCTGCTGAGGGAGCTCCATGACGCCGGCATTAAGACAGAGCTGCACCTCAGGGATGCTGTGGTCCAGGTCAGGCACACTGGAGAGAAAATCACCCAACAGATCTCTACGGACGGACTGAAATGGCGACATAAAGATGATAGCAAGAAAGTGGTGGCAACCCTTGATAGGAATGGAGATGTAATTATTAGAAATGAGCCTGGCAGTAAAGGAGAAGCACCTACAGAGACAGCTGGCCAGAGAAACCACAGAGATTTATTGACCAGAATGTTTTTAAGTCCAGGGACCAAAATAAGGCTAACAGAATACGTGCTGCTTGTGATGAACTTGAAGCTATGTCCTGGGGAATCTTTCACAGTGAGCGGACCACTATAGCAAAAATGAACACTAACAACTTGAAGGATATCAGAGAGAGTTATGTAATAGGGGAAAGAATTGAAACTGGAAACAACATTAAGATAAATTGGATAAACAGTGAGCAGGGACTAAAGGATGTTCTTTCAAAGTGTTTTGAGATTAAATCAGGAGCAGATGTCAGAAACGTGATCCGACACTATGCAAAAACTGGAGAAAATGTGCCCACATACCTGATGGTCAATGACTGGATATATGTTATTGATCCTAAAAGTCTGTATGTGTTTCCAGTTGGAAAAAGGCTTAACAACAATCAAATAGGAAAGCAGCCAAAAATTGAGGAAGTTCAGAAAAGTGTTGTTGATCAGAGAGGCCAAGAAAGATACCCACAGATACGAAACCATATTTCTTCTAAACAATACGCTGAATATGCACGAGGCATTCTGATTGGAGAGCCTCTAACTTACCTCAGCCCATCCAGTGAGGCCTGGTACACCACATATTTCACTGCATCAGTAATATCTGAATCTGTCAGAAACTTCCGGACGTTTCCTCTGACTCTTATGGCCCTGGATATGGTTCGAAGTGGAGACAACAACTACATGAAGAAAGGACTGGACTTTCTTTTTGAAGGCCATTCAATGGCAACTGGAGGTAGTTGGACTGACTCAAACATGCGTGGATTTTTTGGCACAGCATCAACTTCTAGTGAACCAGACGAAAAAGGACGATCAATGGCAAAACTTGAAGAAGTCTTAAATAAAGAACTGAAACTATACCAATCATGGAAGAGTATGAAAGAATCACAAGGTATTCAGTCTCCATTATTGACTTTGTTAAGCAAGGCAAGGCAAGGCATTTTTATTTATATAGCGCATTTCATACCAATAGGCAACTCAGTGTGCTTTACATACAAAATGTTATGTTAGAAGAATACCAGTCAACTATGGGTGATCCACAAAGCATCATCAATGATTACAACACTTTCAGAACACAAATAGGTGAACCGTCAGCATCTGGCGCATTAGGAGGCTACAATGACGGCCAGGTAACACCCCAAGATCTAAAATCTTCCATAGAGTTGGAGAATTCCTTCAAACATGAATCATATTTCTCCAGGGCACAAGCTTTGTCTTCTGAACAAATCCACAATCAGCTAAAGGCAAAATATGGTGAAAATCTGGCAGGGATGCACCTCCAGGAGGGCAGTGCCAGGATGGAGAACGGACAGTTCATATGTAACCTTGTGTCTGAGGGGGCTGAACCTGAGGAGTTTAGGGTTAAGATGTCTCCAGAGAGTCAACACTACAATGAAAAGTTGTTGAAGGGCATTGAGACAGCAGTTCATGACCTGGAGAGTCATGGTCCAGTCCCCTCCCATCAAGTCAACAAGTATGTAGAGCACATTGGGACTGCTGTGGGGACTCTGGGCCTCATGCTGGGGATGAAAGGAGCTGTTCGTGCCTTTGAACAGGGTGACGTCAAAGATGGTGTGATGGGAGCTTTACAAACGGCTCATGGAGTAACAGCTATGACAGCATCTGTTATTGCAAGACAAACTCTGTCCTCAGAAGCAAGAATCGCCAAAGCTATAGCAACATTTATGGAAAGCCCTGTAATGAGGCGTACAATGAAAGTTATACCAGTGGTGGGAATTGGATTTGGGATATACAATTTAGAACAAGATTTGGAGAGAGGTGACACACTGGGATACATTGATGCGGTCTTTGATGGTGGTATGATTGGTTTGGATGTTGTTGAAATTGCTCAGCCTGAACTGGCACCATTTATAATGCCTGTAAACTTGGCTCTGTCAGCAGTCAGGATGGTCTTTGATGATGTTTATATGGGCGTAGAGAATGAACTAAAGAGCCTCCCAAAGGACGCTGGAGTTCTGGATAAACTGAGGGCTGTTGCTGTTGGCTTAGGGAAGGGGATTCTGCATTTTGGAATTCATGTGGCAAGTATATTTTATGATTGGCATTATGATGAGATTGAGGAGGGACACAGATTGGTTGCACAGATATCAGACTATCACAAATATTACAAAACTGTAAAGGAACAGGATGGAACGAGTGCTGTTGACTTTAGTAGTGGGGACTCTTCTTGGAATGGTGGTGGTATTCACTTCCGCCTCGCTGACCAGGGTCAGTCTGAGCTCTGCATGGACTACTTTGTATCTAGTGATGAGAGTTTTACAAAGAGGTGTTGGAAGATCGATGCGCAGGGAAGTAAAGATATTATTCTTGGCCTCGGGGAGTCACATCAATTAGAGCACACGACACTACAGAAGAAAGTACTCATGTTCATACCAGCCGGCTCTGTGACAGTAGTTTCAGGTTATAAAGCTGTATCAAATTCAAGATATGGGATATACACAGGAAATAAAGATGCTAATCGTTTTTTTGCAGTTCAGTCAGCAGAGGGCCAACAGATGACTGAAGTCATGTTAAGTTACTACTACAGGCTTTACGGTGAACCAGGTGATGACATGTTCTTCCTCGGTCCACAGATAAGTTATGTTCAAGGCTCTGGTGGTAAAGACACGTACATCATTCCTAAAAATGGAGGGAAAACAACTATTAACAACTACGATCCTTCCAAAGCACGAGACACTCTTCATTTCAGTGTTGATTACAGCCACATTTCTGTGTCTAAATCTGGAGATGATGTTGTGTTAAGGTATGAGGGCAGTCATACGGTGACCATAGAAGGATGGTTTTTAGGGGAACTGTATCGTCACATGAACATAATTTCAGGAGACGGTGTTTTATTTGAGATTTCTTCCACTGTGATTTCTTCTGTTCGGCTGGTGGCCAGAGGAATTAACAAGATGTCTGAGGAACATGGTGCACGAGTGGATTCATCACAGCCACTTTTACGTACTGTTACCACCATCTTTGGGTCTCGGTATGATGACACGCTCATTGGGAATGAAGAGAAGAATGTGATAGATGGAGGTGGAGGTCGAGATCATTTGATTGGTGCTGAAGGAGAAGACATGTACATAGTTAAAGACAGACAGCAGTCTTCAGTGTTGATTGAAAATCACTCCAAAGACTTGGAAACAGACCTGGCAATAATAGAGGCAAATCTTCACACTTTTAAAGTCAGTGTAGAAGATGATGATGTTGTTCTGAATGCTTTCCATGACAATACAGCGATCCATGTGACTTTAAGAAGTTGGTTCACATCCCCAGAAGACAGACACTTGCTTGTTGTCACAAAGGATTTGATCACGTTCACAATCTCAGATAACAAGGCTGACTGCCTGCACGGTGACCCGTTCACCAAGTGTATACAAAGTCGCAGTATTGACTACAGCAAGTCTCCATCTCGTCTGGTGGTGGACCTTCAGGAGGACGAGGCTCTTAACAGCGTGACGGAGGTCCGCGGGTCAGATTTCAACGATGTGATCAGAGGGAACAAAGAGCCCAACGTTATTGTTCCAGGAAGAGGAAATGACTTCATCCAGGGTAGAGGAGGAGAGGACTGGTACGTTATCACACCAGGTCAAGGAGTAAAAACCATCAACAATGAATCACCAGATCTCGCCTTGGACGTTCTCTTCCTGAAAGAACATTCGAGGCATATAACAAGTACTTGTGACGGACGGAGCATCATAATTTGGGTAAATGGCACAAAAGAAGTTGTTTTACAGAATTGGTTTGATTCAAAGAATTATCAGCACCTGCACATCAGGACCAGCGATGGAATAACAGCTGGATTTATTTCCAACCGCAGCAACTGTGACACGTCTTTAATGTTGCCCTTAACTGTTGATTATAGAAACCAGAAACCTGAACCACTAGATTCATTCCAAACACATTCAGTTAATGTAGAAGGTGTGTTCTCTTTTTCTGAGCTTGTTGAGTGTTTCACATACAGAAGCAAAAATTCAACAGACAGAATCTTCTGTGGCCTTCAAGGCAAAATGATGAATGTGGCCGATGTTGGTTCAGTGAAGGAATTGTACGGCTCCTCAGGTTTCGACATCATAGTTGGGAACAGCAATGAGAACTTGCTTGATCCTCACACTGGGGGTGCAGTGATGTTTGGAGGAGAAGGAAAAGACACCTACATAATCAAACATGGATACAGAAACAAGTTAATGATTGATAACTTTGCAGAAGATCTGAATATTGATACTGTGTTGGTTGACATGGATTTCCTCAGTGGCAGTCGAATTGCACTGGACTCATCAGCACGAGATCTGAATGTGACGATCGCGGCAAAAGAGGATCTATTAGTAATTAGTCTGCTCGACTACAACAGCGGTTACCAACACCAGCACCTTGAATTTCAGAGCTCTGACGGAGTGAATTTTAAATTGAAATCACTAAACTCGACTGGACACGTCCCTTTGTTTGACATTGAAGCTTTCAAAGTGACTCTGAAACAATCGCAGGTTGACTGCCATTTGGACCTCAACTCTCAGAGAAATCTGTCAAAGGTCCATACAGTGCAAGGCTGTCCCTCCCTGTCCAATGACATCGTAGGTAATGATCAAGACAATGCTCTAATTGGTGGGTGGAAGGATGACGCCTTGGAAGGAGGTGAAGGAGATGACACACTGATGGGGGGGAATGGAGATGACATCCTCATTGGTGACTTGGGAGACGACACACTTTATGGCGAGGATGGAAATGACACTATGATGGGAAACTCTGGTCAGGATGTCTTCGTTCCTGGACCAGGGGCTGATCTCGTGGACGGAGGTCCTGGCAGAGACACTGTTCTGTACCGAGGTGATCATGACACGGGTAAAGGGGTTTACGTTAACCTGATTACTGGACAAGGCCGCTATGCTGATGCTGAGGGCGACGTGTTGAAGGACGTGGAGACGGTCATTGGCACCATCTATTCTGATATCTTGGTGGCTGGTTACGAAAGTTCTCTTCTCAAAGGCTCGGACGGCAATGACATCTTGGTGTCTACTGGTGGTGATTACCTGGTCGGGGGTGAAGGGAACGACATTTACGCGTTGGCTTTCCACGACAGTTCAGTCACCATTAACAACTGTGCAAAGGACAACGCCATGGACGTCTTGTACTTGAGCTCACTGTCAATAGCAAGGTCTGACTGCCAACTTTTATCTGACAGACTCCTTCTGACTTTCTATGGACCAATGCAAACTGCTGTTAAACTTGTACTGGAAGGCTGGACCAGTGATCATCATGAATGTGGTCATTTGAAGGTGGTCTTCAGAAACATGGAGCTGTCAGTGGGTTGGATGGTAGTTGGCTGTCAGGAGAAAAGATGTAATTGAAGAAAGCTGTTTGGTCTTTAAACATAAGTTGGATCACCTGCATCACTTTCTGTCCTGTTGTGTTTTCTTTTGACAAACAGATAATCAGTTTAAAGGGTGTAACAACTGAAATGTTGATGCAGAATCAGTTTCCATGATGGCTGATGTAATGTAGACTTCTCTGCATGCTGTCATTTCATTTTCCTTCATTTTTTTATGATTTGCAATCACTTGTAGTTTATATTAGTTTGTTTTCTACTGAGGTGTCTGAAGTGGATTTACACATTTAGGATTCAATCAACTCGATAACCAGCTGAGCTCAACTAGCCTGTCAGACTTTCACTTGAAGAAAGCTTCAGCTTAAAGTCAAATCTGATCCAGTCGTAGACTCCAAACCTCCAGAACTTCTGAGAAACAATCAAACTGTGTTTGTGTATTGAATGAATTATCCGGATCTTATTACTGCATACATACTTTATGATACTACACACTGTTTGATTGTAATGTTTAAGAGTCATTTCAAACAAACTGAATCTCTGTGATTTATTTTTGGAAATAAAATCACTGAAATTATTATTTGTGCTGACAGATTTGTTTTAAAGAAGAATGTGCTCCCCTCAACAACTCCTGACAGTTAAAATACAGTAAAAAGAGAAAAACTGCAGAGGTTTGATGAATGTCTCCATACAGTTGTTAATATTTACAGATAGTTCAGACCACAGTCTTTGTTCAGTTTACAACCAGAACTCAACAGACCACTGACTACCGCGGAGAGCTAACTGCTGGCTTCTTCATGTAAACATTTCAAATTAGAGATACACAGAAACTGGCAGCAAATCACTCAAATGATCATTTCTGCATTTGAATTCAAACAAATCATCCAAACGTTTTACCTTGTTTTGGTTTGAGTTAAATATTCGAGTTCAAAACATCATTTTTAACTTATTTTCCATTGAAACAACATTTTGTAGAAATTGGTGGATTTGTTCTGATTACATTACTTCTGATGAAAAACTAGCAAGTCGACAACTTTGCTAACAGCCAAACATCAACAAGGTCACCAACAGCAGACATAGCAGCCAGTTCAAAGACAGTGAACGATGTAGTACTGAAAAGTGGAGGTAGAGAGTTAAACCGTTTTTCACCAGTTTTGAGTTCAGGATTTTTTAGGCCGTCTTAAATCATGGCTTGATGACGCTCTGAAGCTTTACTTAGCTTAACCTCGCCCCCGAGCACTAATACAGTATTAAACTTTCAGCGCATTAGAATCTGTGGTTCTCTGTTAGTGAGTTATTAAACCTGGTTACACTCAGTTGGTACAACCCTTGCTAGCTAGCTAGCTTCAACAAACTGCAAATGCATCTTACCTGGACGAACAGCTCGGTTACTCCATCCAGCACACCTCCATCACTTCATCCACTCCTGTGATTGGCCTGTTTCTTCAGGATGTGCCATCCAATCACTGCCAGTCGTTAAGGTCTAATGCGCTGATATATTCAAAATTCAAGGCTCACTTAGGGGTGGCTGTAGCTTGGAGGTAGAGCGGGTCGTCCACTAATCAGATGATCGGTGGTTCGATCCCCTCCAGTCTGCATGTCGAAGTGTCCTTGGGCAAGATACTGAACCCCAAATTGCTCCCGAAGGCTGTGCCATCGGTGTGAATGTGTGTGAATGGTTAGCTCCTCAAACTGATGAGCAGTTGGCAGCTTGCATGGCAGCTAATGCCATCAGTGTGTGAATGTGGGTATAAGTAGTGGGTATATATAAGTACAGTCCATTTACCATATACTTAACCAGCATGGCTACCACAGCATTCTGCAGAGACATGCCATCCATCTGGTTTGAGCTCAGTGGGACCATCATTTGATTTTCAACAGGACAATGACCCCAAACACACCTCCAGACTCTGTGAGGGACATTTGACCCAGAAGGAGAGTGATGGAGTGCTGCATCACATGACCTGACCTCCATAATCACCTGACCTGAACCCAGCTGAGATGGTTTGGGATGAGTTGGAGCACAGAGTGAAGGAAGAGCAGCCAACGAGTGCTCAGCATATATGGAAACTCCTTCAAGACTGTTGGAAAAACATTCACTCGTGAAGCTGACTGAGGAAGGAAAAGTGTGCAAAGCTTCATCAAAGAATCTAAAATATGAAACAGATTTTTACTTCTTTACACTTTTTTGTTGACACATTATTTCACGTGTTGTTTCATAGTTTTGGTGTCTTCAGTGTTTCTACAGTGTAGAGGGTGAAGGTGTGTCCAAACTTTTGACTGCTCCTGTACATTTGGCCTCTTTGACCTCTGATGAAAAGCAGAATATTGGACACGTCAATCAAATCAAATGTAAATAAAAGCTTTTTAAATGAGTGTTCTGTGTTTAGTGACTGAATGAAATGAACACAGTCACACAGACATGTTAGCAGATCAGGTTTGCTGTTAAATGTTCCTGTTGGCAATAAAATGGTGTCAAACTGGTTTAGTGTCAGTCAGTCTGTTGAAATGTTCAGTGGGCACAAAGCTCTCCTTGTTTCTGGTATTTAATGAACATTTCTGATTCTTTATTTGGTGAAAAAACATGACAGATCAGATTTGGACCTGTTTGATCCATTTTGTCTTTTGTGTTTGTCTTCCTACAGATATCTGAAAAGTTCAATATTTCCTCTGAAAGACATCCTGACGTCATCTGCTGCTGACTACAGAACACGGCAGCATTTCCTGATGTTCATGTTTCAGCATGTGACAGACGGAGGTGAAGTAGATTCTGACATTGTTGAACAGAGCTGAGACGCCATTACAGGGTGTGAGATCTCTGCTGGAAAACACACATTTGGAGTGTATGAAGTGGAAAGCTGAAGAGACAAGTTGGTGAGTCCTGCTGCTGAAGAATAACTTGCTCATCAGATGGCTGACAGAGCTCATCTTGAAATGTAAATTATAGGAGCAGTTTATTTAAACACAATATTTATCCATCACACAGTTTCAGCCTCAACATTTATGGACAGTCCAAACTAATTCATGACTTGATGTTTTCTTTGTGAAGTCACATGACAAATGAAGCGTCTGAATCTGTTCTCTGAATTACAAACAGTCAGAAATCTCATTTTAAAGATGGTTCAGCTTCAGCCTCCTAAAATGTCACTGCATGATTATAAACTGTTTCAAGCTTCAATCAGTCAATAACAATCTATGTTTCCACTGTCACTGAAGTGAACGAGTGGAGTCAGTCAGCAGGACTGTGTAACTGTATAACACAGTGTATGAAGGCTGTAGAAATGGATGAATGGTTTCACTTTGACATTTTATTGATTTTCTAACTGACTTTATGCAGTTTTCATGGACAACACGCTCACATCATGTGGTCACCATTATTGAATGTAGGTAACACTTTGAGTCCACACTATTAAGCATTAGTTAAGCATTAATAAATACTGAATTCATCATTTATAAAGCATGTTTCTGACGTAAATACTCATTAGTATATGGTTTATAATCACAGTTATAAATGTTTTACTCTTCTGTACTAATGGTTAGTGAGTGTGTTAGTAGATGTTTTATAAAAACAAATTCCATTTCCAATGGATGACCTATAAACAGTTATTAATGCAGGAATTCATGAATTCAGGCAGTTACAAAGCACTTACTACTCGTTAATTAAGTATGTTGTGTGAGCTCATCTAAAGTGGCCACTATCTATGCCTTATAAAGCATTTATGAATGAGATTTAAAGGCTGGCAATGCCTCACTCTCGAAAGTTTCAGTTATCTTAACAGACCAAGGAGAGACACAACACAAGGGATGTGTCAGACCTGGACTCAAAGAGGACTCACATGCAGAGAAATAATAGTTCAGGCAGACTTTATTTAAATACTCCAACCTCTCAGACAGAGTGACAAACAAAGGCTATGAAAATCAGTCTATGAAGTCTAAGGAAAAAACAAAACGGAAGATAAGACAAAAAAAACTCAGAAAAGGGAGGGAAGAAATCAGTAATCAAAGAGAAAATCTCTCCGCTAGGAGGAAAACAAAAGGCCATGAACTATAAACTCAAAGCGCTCCCAAGGGAGGAAAACTAAACTCTGGTCTTTAAGACTTAAAGAAACACACACTCCTAAAACCGGAGGCTCAACTAGACTCTATGAAACTTAAACTAGAACAAAAAAAACCCTCCAATGGAGGTTAACAAAGGGCTATGAAACTTAAACTAGAACAAAAAAACCCTCCAATGGAGGCTAACAAAGGGCTATGAAAGTTAACTACAACGCCAAAGTATGAAATGTACAAACAAAATATCACTCTCAAAGAGGCAAAGAATACAGGCTTACGTCAAGAAAAAAACAAGGACAAAACGTGGACTAGGACGACTGGCTGGAGGAGCACGACAAGAACGAGACACTCTGGCACAAGACAAAGAGAGACGCAGACTGTAAAACACATGAGGGTAATGGGGAACAGGTGGACACAATCAGGAATCAGGGAAGACACTCGGACCGGTGACACATGAGGAAGGGCAAGTGACCTGAAATGAGAGGAGGGTTAATATTCAAAATAAAACAGGAAGTAGTACATTTTCAAAATAAAAGACAAAAACCCAGGACAAGACAAAACCTCACCGCCGGTGTGACAGGATATAGAACATATTGCATTGATATTATCTGTTGATGTAAAAAGACTGCTGAATAAAAACTTGCCAACGCCAACAGTGGATCACAGAAGTTTCAGTACGACAAATACAATCTTTGTTTGAAAAAAATAAAATCTTTCTGTATCAAAAAATAAAGTCAGAAAATATTTCAGTGTCACAATTTAACGTAATTCTAAATCCTATCTTCAAGAAAAGTCTAAAAATTCTTTTTGGCCCTCGTCCGCCTGACTCGACGATTCAGGTCAGAGTTCTCCATCTCCATCTTTCCATTCATCTTAGCTGCACCGATCAGAAACGTCTGCTCCTGAGAGCGTTAACGTAAAGTATTGCCGCCTCCCACCGTCGCACGTTGACGACGTGTTAAGAGCGGGATTGCAAGTTCAACGTAAACGTCCCGAGACGCACTTTGTTTTTGTAGTGTCGTAAAATTCATTTTCCTGTATTATTTTATCATGTGTTGAGTATATTTATTTTATCTGTCTCAAATAATTTTTAGACTTTTCTTGAAGATAGGACCCACCGGACACGTCTCTGTCACATCGCAGCTTTTGTGAGTCTTGAGGCATTGCCAGCCTTTAAATCTCATTCATAAATGCTTTATAAGGCATAGATAGTGCCCACTTTAGATGAGCTCACACAACATACTTAACGAGTAGTAAGTGCTTTGTAACTGCCTGAATTCATGAATTCCTGCATTAAGAACTGTTTATAGGTCATCCATTGGAAATGGAATTTGTTTTTATAAAACATCTACTAACACACTCACTAACCATTAGTACAGAAGAGTAAAACATTTATAACTGTGATTATAAACCATATACTAATGAGTATTTACGTCAGAAACATGCGTTATAAATGATGAATTCAGTATATATTAATGCTTAACTAATGCTTAATAGTGTGTACTCATTATAAAGTGTTACCTTGAATGTTACCTTGAACACACAGCCTGCTCCTTTAAAGGGACGGATTCTGCTTTCCTTAGTTTCTGTCATAGACAGGAGCAGTCAAAAGTTTGGACACACCTTCACCCTCTACACTGTAGAAACACTGAAGACACCAAAGCTATGAAACAACACGTGATTTATGTGCTAAACAAAGATGTGGTACACTATTTTGTTAAATGAGTGTTCTGTGTTTAGTGACTGAATGAAATGAACACAGTCACACAGACATGTTAGCAGATCAGGTTTGCTGTTAAATGTTCCTGTTGGCAATAAAATGGTGTCAAACTGGTTTAGTGTCAGTCAGTCTGTTGAAATGTTCAGTGGGCACAAAGCTCTCCTTGTTTCTGGTATTTAATGAACATTTCTGATTCTTTATTTGGTGAAAAAACATGACAGATCAGATTTGGACCTGTTTGATCCATTTTGTGGTACACTTTTTTGTTTACACATCATTTTATACATGTTATATGTGTTTTTTATTGTTACTGATAAACAAAGTTTTTGTTTGTATCGCTCTTTGAATGTGTCTGCTTTATTGTGTACAGAACATTTGAAACTAGAGATTGAGACCATAGACTCATGAGTAAACTGTTTACAGAGGTCATAAATCAACTGAGAAGTAAAAGCACCAATTAGCATTCAAACCTAAGCAGCTTAATCAGCCAAAATTAGAATAAATTAAAGCAATGAGGGAAGTCCAAAGTTAATTGTGTTTAAAGGTGTGGTAAGGTGGTACTAAAATATGTGTGACCAGTCTGGGGCACTCAATTTTCTGCTATTTGCTCCACCGTCATGATTCAGTATGACACTTCAGATTGTGGTTAAAACTTGCCCCTGGAGCATGCACACTGAAATTGGTGAAAATGAATATTTGTGGCATCAGTTGCGTCCCCTATGGGTCAGCCTCAAAATGCTTCATTGGACCTGATCCCAAACATGGCCTGAAGACTTCCCCGATATCCTGTTTCATGAAGACTGGACAGGTAATGAGTTATGGCCAGTTTCCTGCTAAGCCCCGCCCTTTAGAAATATACTTTGATTGATGGCGGCCATGTTTTTTGACTAATCTTTCTCTTAGTAATGTGTCTCCGATCCAAAGAGCTCTGTTTATATAACTCTTTACACTAAATCCATGCTGGACTTTTGTGTTAGAGCACTCTGAGCTGGACTTGTGTGTCAGTTCATTTCAAGTCACTCAGACTTACAGGGTGAGGAGCATCACCTTTTCAAACCTGCATTTTTGGGCCTTGATTACAGCGCCACCATCTGGCCGACTGAGCTCATATTTCAGGGAATCATTTCCAGTTGTTGGACAAAGTTTCATCATTCTTGCTCATTCCAGCTGACGGTAACTTGAGCCACGAATAAATAAACGGGCACAAAGAGTTGTTCAGGTCGGGTTCTTTAAGTTTGGTGGCTCGTTCATAGATTCAGGATTTCTCAATGTGGGAGAAAGAGTAGATTTATTTTTTGAATTTTATGATGGAAAACTATGATGAACAAAATATTAATCACAGCAAAGTATTTTTACTTTAAAACGTGTCTGCAGGGGAAGTAAAGGACAAACAAACTGAAGTCATCATCAAGATGTTCCTGATGAACTGATCCATGATAAGTGATGTTTTCTTCTCTGTGTTTGTGATATTTTGCAGTGTGATGGCAGCTCGGAGGCTCCTGATCGTCTTCAGCCTCCTCATCCTCACCGAACAGTTTGGTAAGACATTTTTTTACATGTTAACAACCTCTATTTCTTCTACGTCTTTTAAAGATTCAGTCCTGTTTGGTGACACCACAGTAATGTTACACCTGTGAACTTTTGTGAATCAATACAGCATCTGTCTTGTTTGTTGAACTCCCTACAACGTGACAAACCGCACATGACTCGTCACAAGAATTCAGATCCAGACAAAGTTCTGAGTGACGGACTTCATAATTCCTGACAGTTTCTGCTCACTTGTCAATAAGCAGGAATGTAAGGAACAGCTACAACGATCCTGTGGATCATAAAATATACATTTTATTTCACAGAGGTGAGAGAAGATGAGTGGGAGGAGCTCAGACCCGATATCGCTGCATTGCACCACCTCAGAGGACTTCCTACACACATGTCTCATGAAACGCTCAAGAACTCTGTGAATCAAAGGTATTTCAGTAAATGTCACTGTATTTTCTTGGGCGCATCAATGACGTTCATATATTTACTGTGTATGTACAGTACCAGTCAAAAGTTTAAACACACCTTCTTCTTCAGTGTTTTTCTTTAGTTTTATGTTTCTTCATTGTAGAAACACTGAAGACATCAACACTATGAAATAACACGTATGAATTATGTGGTAAACAAAGAAAGTTTCATATTTTAGATTCTTTGATGAAGCTTTGCACACTTTTCCTTCCTCAGTCAGCTTCACGAGTGAATGTTTTCCAACAGTCTTGAAGGAGTTTCCATATATGCTGAGCACTCGTTGGCTGCTCTTCCTCAGTAACGTGCAGTGAGGTCCATGGCTGGGTAGGCAGGATCAGCCAGAGCTTAAATCGCATACAAAATATATATTATGTAGAACTCAATATTAAAAACACTGCAAAGTCAGTCAAAATGCTGCTGTCAAAAATCAGCGTATTATACACAATTACTGCCAATTAATTTTCAGAGACGTACATTCACCTGCATTGCTACAAGATTTACAGCTGAGCACCCAAAGACAAGAGCCCAACAAGAAATCACCTGTATCTCAACAACACAGGACTTACAGCTCCGGCGCACCTATAAGACCAACATTATAATCACTGCTCTCTCTTGTTGTCGTCAAGGTTGAAAATCTTCTCAGATGAGAATCCATCTTCGCTAGCCGAAATCACTGCACAGCGGTGACAACAGCATCGCGAGACCTTGGGGGGGTTTGGGACATGTCGGGATTCCCGCCGGGATTCCCGACATGTCCCGACTCGGACTGTGGAGGCAGAGAAGCGTTGTGCCTCAATGATGCCCATTGAAGACAGTGTGAGAACAGACTACGCATGCGCGAACCTCCTAAACTGTTTGCGTTCATTTCACACAGGGCAGAGAGGCAGAGGTTGAGTCTGCCTCAGCCTCATGTATTCACATACGCCAGCTTTGAAAACAAGCTCTCCTGAGTAGTGGCATTCCTTATACTGTTAAAACACATTTCACGTTTTCATTTTTTATTTTTACAACAATAAATCAACAATCAAAACAAAATTATAAAAATATATAAAAATAAAAAAATAAATTATATCATTTTTATTTCTTTTTCTTTTTTCTCATTAGCCCAGGTGAGGCACTGCCTACCCTGCCTCACCTGACTGCACACCACTGCTCTTCCTTCACTCTGTGCTCCCAAACCATCTCAGCTGGGTTCAGGTCAGGTGATTGTGGAGGTCAGGTCATGTGATGCTACCTGTAAATTAAAACTGAGAGAATGAAAAGTGTACAAAGCTTCAAAGAAAAGAATCTGAAATATGAAACTTTATTTATTTACCACATAATTCATACGTGTTATTTCATTCAGAAAGATACAGAAAAACACTGAAGAAGAAGGTGTGTTTAAACTTTTGGCTGGTACTGTACATACACAGTAAATATATGAACATCATTGATGCCCCATGGTGCATTGTATTTTATGTGTCTGTAACTTTGACATTTTGCAGCTATGAGTAATTCTAAACTCTTAAACACGTCACTGACATTTGTTGACATACATCACATGTCTGTGATCAGCTAAGGTCAACCTTTATATATCAGCCAGGCCCATTTATCAGTCTAGTGTCAGTACCTGTGATGGTTTGGTTTTGGTTGACCTGTTTGGATGGCTGGTTAGTTTGGTTAGTTTGGGCTGGTGTCAAAGCTGTTGATTGAACATCCAGATCAAGACTGCTTGAAAAGAGTAGTCTTGGTCCAATTCCAAACAGATTCTGGTGCGGCTCACTTATGATGTAAAAGGAAATAAACAAACTCCAGATTTCATGATAGATTTGTGATTTTAGCATGATTTCAAAGGATAAACTACAAATAAATCCATCGGCTGATCGTGAAATCTGTTTGTTTGCTTTCAAACCACAGATGATCCACACCAGAGCCACAGATTAGAATCGGACTGAGACCACCCTTTCTTGGCGATCTCATTCCATTTATTTTGTCCTGCATCTGAATGTGAATTAATGATTTGCAATAAAGGGGGGGCAATTTTTGGAACAACTTCTGTGTGAATACACCCTTACTGTGTTTTTAATCAAGGTGAAAGAAATGTGCATTGAAAAGGTAACAAGGATTGTATTTCATCATAGGGACATGTCCATCCATGGGCCCAGAGTTCAGAGATCCATTAGCAGGTAAGGAGTTATTTATTACTTCATGTGCTCAGCTTTTTGCTTTTTGGTGCAGTTCTGGTGAGAACCTCCACCCTGAAACCACTGCAAAGACTGATTGACATTTCAGTTAGAAAACTGAAACAACACTACCCTGCTGAAATTAATGTACTTGAAACGATCTGGAGGTGGATCCAGTAGCACACGCAGGCAGGAAAGTACAGTTCTTAATGTAGTAGAGTTTACACCACAGACTAAGGTACAGGCAGGGTGTTTTACCAGGGTGAAGAGGGGAGTCCTGAACAGGCAGGGTCAGCAACGGGAGGTCCAAAGGATAAGTGCTAGAGAGTCTTGCATGGGATCCGCTAAGAATTCCTCCGAGACCCCATCCCAGTCCATAGTCACGACAGGGTGGGAGGCAGGGGATGAGGGAAGGGAATCATCTTCCTCCATCTCCTCGTCTGGGAGCCGGAAGGGGCAAGGTCGTCCGGGGTGCCCTTATGGAGGTGGGAGTGGACCTTCCTGGTTGTTCTGGATGTTGGCAGTGGAAGTTCTTGATGAGACTGGGGTCGAGGCGGGGATCCATGACCTTTCTTCTTGGCCGTATCCCTCCCAGTCGATGAGGTACTGCAGGCTTCTCCCTCAGCGATGGGACAGCAGCAGGCAGAGCTGCCGGGATCAAGGGGCTTTCCTGGACTGGCTTCACTTTGGAGACATGAAATGTGGGATGAATTTTCATCGACCAGGGAAGCTTTAATTTCACTGTGGCTGGGTTGATGACTCTTTCAATTTCAAAGGGACAGATGAAATTGGGTGCTAGTTTCTTGGATTCTACCCGAAGAGGAATGTCTTGGGTGGACAGCCATACTTTTTGAGAGAGTTGTGGGCATAATCTACCCACAAGAGCTGACTGGACCAGGAGGAGGGATTTTGCGAGACCATGCACTGCCAGGCCTGGCCTCTCTGTCTTGCCATTGGTTTGTTGATGGAAGCCCGAGGACAGGCTAACTTTGGCCCCCAGTGCTTTGCAGAAGTCCCTCCAAAATGCAGACACGAACTGGGGACCTCGGTCAGAGACTATATCCCCAGGCAAGCCATGGAGCCAGAACATGGAATTGTTGGGTCTCTGTAAATAATATTATACAGAGTACAGTCTAGACCTGCTCTGTATGAAAAGTGTCATGAGATAACTTTTGTTATGATATGGCGCTATATAAATAAAACTGAACTGAATTGAATTGAACACATGCTGGAGAATGACTGTGGCTGTCTCCCTGGTGGATGGCAACCTCAGGAAGGGAATGAAGTGTGCCATTTTGTTGAACCGATCTACCACCATCAAGATGGTGGTGTTATTATCTGACGGTGGCAGACCGGTGATGAAATCCAGGGAGATGTGGGACAACGAGGGACTGGCAGGAGTCCAGCGGGGGCCTGATAAGACAGCTTGTGCTGGTTACACACAGGACAGCCATTGATGTCACCCTGGGTGTCTGCATCCAGCGTGGCCCACCAGAACCGCTGTTGGATGAAGTCTTTTGTTTTCTGGATAGCGGGGTGATAGGAGAGGCAGGATTTGTGGGCTCACTTGAGGACATCCCCCCTCAGAGCTTGAGGAACAAATAGGCAGTTAGAGGGGCAGGCTCTGGGGCCAGGCTGGTCCTCCAGAGCGGCCCTCACTCTCTCTTCAACCTCCCAGGTAACTGCCAGAACTAGGCATGGAGCAGGGAGGATCGGGTCAGCTCCTGGAGTGACGAGACAGGGCATCAGGCTTGACAATGCAGGAACCAGGATGATAGGATAGGGTAAAGTTGAACCAAGTGAAGAAGAGCGACCGTATGGCTTGTCTGGAGTTTAGCTGCTTGGCTGTGCGAATATTCTCCAGGTTCTTGTGGATCAATGGAACCTTGGATGAGGTCAGCATAGTGAGTGGAGTGGCGATGGTGCCCGGATAAACTTCCTGTAAAAATTGGCAAAACCCAGGAATCTCTGGAGCTGTTTTGGGTCCTCTGGGTTGGGCCAGGTGGTATCTATATGGCCATCTGTATGTTTCCCTGGCTGATGATGTAGCCAAGATATGTGACGGAGTCCATGTGAAATTCACATTTCTCTGCCTTGACAAACAAAGAGTTCTCCAGGAAGTGCTGGAGGACGGTCTGGACATGGTGGATGTGGTCTTCACGGGAACAGAAGACGATGAGGATGTCATCTAAATAAACACAGACATGCTTATTCAACATGTCTCTGAGGATGTCATTGACCAGAGCCTGAAACACGGTTGGGGCATTGGTAAAACCAAAAAGCATAACGAGATACTCGTAATGTCCACTGGGGGTGTTGAACGCTGTCTTCCACGTGTCTCCCTCACGAATCTGAACCAGGTAGGCGTTTGAGCTTGGTGAATATGGTAGCCCCTTGGAGCAGTTCAAACGTGGAAGAGATGAGAGTAAGGGGGTAACGTTTCTTCACGGTGATGTTGTTGAGGCCCCGGTAGTCAATACAGGGCCTCAGTGACTTTTTCTCAACAAAAAAAACCCCGGCCCCAGCAGGTGAGGAGGACGGGCAGATGACACCAGCAGTCAGGGAGTCATTGATGTATTTTTCCATGGCTACTTTCTCCGGGGCTGACAGGGAGAACCGGTGTCCCCTAGGGGGAGAAGCACCCGGTTGAAGATCAATGGCACAGTCGTAGGGTCTATGAGGTAGCAGAGATGTGGCTTGCAGGGGTGATGACAGGATATAGAACTGCAGAATCTCATGGTGATCGCCAGAAATCAGCATATGAACTGAGCTGGTCTGGTGGATCACTATCCCCAGCAGGTGGCCATCCAGGGAGTGGCCTTGAACAGACTTGGGTAGGGGAACTTGGCCTTGCTCCATCTGGGTTGCCAAACTTTTGTCCATAATACTGACATCTGCTCCAGAGTCAACTAGACAGGAAAGGGTGTGGGCACCGCCAGGCAGAAGGAGACGGGCATGGATCAGTCATCTTTAGGTATGGGGAAGTTTGGTCGGGGTATGACTCATCAGGACTCCCCCAGTCACTGATGAGCCTTGCCTTTTGCTGGACAACTGAAATGGCCACCTTGACCGCAGTAGAGGCAGAGGTCATTCAAGTGCAGACACTGACTAGAGACAAATGGGAACACCCCAAATGCATTGGTTCGACCCCCTCAGGTGATTGCTCGGCTGGCCTGGCTGAAGCAGCAGCTACCCGAGGATGGCCTGATGTCCTGACATTTCTCTCATCTGCGAGCCTGGATTTGTTGGTCAACTCGGGTGGCTAGCCCAATGACCCCATCAAGCGTGGTTGGAAGTTCATGTGTCAACTCATCCTTGTAAGAAGGCATCACACATGGGAGGCATACTCCAGTTACTGCAGTGAGCCTGAGTACAAAAGTCTATAGAAAAGTCTGATACTGTCTGAGCCCCCTGACGCAGGTGAAAAACTCCTCGCTCTGCATCAGAGCTTTTGGCAACCATACCGAAAACCTTGCGCAGCTCCTTCGAGAAAGCCTGAAAGGAAGAACAGGCTGGTGTCCCACGATCCCATTCTGCTGTTCCCCACAGTCAGGCTCTGCCTGTCAGGCGGTTAATAGCAAAAGCTACCTTTGCCACTGAGGAGGCAAAGGTAGCTTTTGCTATTAACCACCAGGATGGGGTTGCAGAGCAAAAAAAATAGAACAGTTTGTGAGAAACGGCCCACAGGTCTCAGGATCTCCGGAGTAGCACTCTAGTGCTCCCACCTGGGGTTCAGGAGAGTCTCTGGGTGGTGGGGTCTCCGGCAAGGGCGACTGAGGCATGGTCATTGAGGATGTGGCAGTCGACTGGGTTACGATGGCTGTTAGCTGTTGTACCTGGACAGCCAACGTATCCATGGTTTGTGCCAGGTTGGACACAGTCTGGTGGTCATGTGCTCCTGCTGCTGTTGGAGCACTTCCTCAATCCACTCGAAGCAATTCTATGGTGACACTGCACATGCTGGATCCATGTTTAGCCAGATTGTAATGTAATGATCCAGAGGTGGATCCAGTCGCACACATAGGCAGGAAAGTACAGTTCTTAATGTACTAGAGTTTACACCACAGACTAAGGTACAGGCAGGGTGTTTTACCAGGGAACAGGCGAAGAGGGGAGTCCAGAACAGGCAGGGTCAGCAACAGGAGGTCCAAAGGATGAACACTGGAGAGTCTTGCACGGGATCAGCTAAGAACAATCTGACAGTGAGTGTGAGGGGATCTCGTGTTTAAGTACAGGCTGAATAGATGGGAATCAGGAGTGTGTGCAGGTGGTGAAAAGCAGTTGATAGATTAACTTGTCATGTGTAATTGTTATGTACCCCTCTGAGATATAAACCTGTTAATCTTCTTTTAGGGTGGACATTGACCAAAACCCAATGACTTTGCAGGATAATTTGCAAGAGTGCAATAAGAGTTTCCCAGAGTGTGTCAAACAGATGGAACAGGTTGGTGGATTTTATTTTACGATCAGTTTAATTAATAAAACTAGACATCAAAACAAACATCTGAATACATGGAATGAGATACCACATCTTGCATAGGCGATTACCTTGACTTCATCTGATCATCTGCTGTTTTTTATTTTTATTCTAAATTATTTTCCAGGATTTTCAGAACTTCTTTGAAGTTATTGATGAACAGAAGACACAAGATTGGCTGCTACATGCTTCAGAGATCTCGCACAGCTACAGCCAAAAACTTCTAGTCATGACCGACAAAGAAAAGTCAACAGATGACAGAGTCCGACAGGAGTACAGCATGGATCCTCATTACTCAGTAATAGTCAGCAAAGAATGCCTGGACAATGTCTCATGTGTTCCAGAAGCAGACAGCTACACTGTGGTGAAAATATTTGGAAGTGTTTCAGAAGATGGACAAACTGTGTCAGGCCTTTCTGGTTCAGCACTCGCAGAGATGATGTTGAAACCATCTCTGGAAGATGTACCAGTGTTCTCCATCGACGGAAACACAACCACACACTTCCAACATAACTTCATTCGTGTTTTTGTGGTCCGTGGTATCAACGCAGTCTTAGAGACAAAGCAGGACAATCACCAGGTTTACCAGATCATGAATCAACCTGACTCAGTTTCTCTCTACCAAATTCCACAAAGACCGGTTGATCATACCACGCAGTACGACCACCAGCAGATCCTCATTATGGAGAATGATCCTGTTGTCCAAAAAGCTGCTACTTTTCTTTATGAGAAGCATCCAACTGTTAGCTCTGTCTACGTTCTTGATGAAAACCAAAGACCAAAACTGATTCACGGTGACTCTGTGCCTCTGACAGAGGACAGCAGACTGGTGTTGGTAGGCCATGGCGTGAGAGACAACTCCGGAGAGACGAGACTGGCAGGATACACCGCACAAGAAGTCGCTAAAGTCATTGAACAAACCCCCAGGGTTTCTGATAAAATCAAAACAACGAGTGTGGTGGCCTGTGAGGCCGGATCAGATAAAGCGTTTGTTGAAACACTGCTGAGGGAGCTCCATGACGCCGGCATTAAGACAGAGCTGCACCTCAGGGATGCTGTGGTCCAGGTCAGGCACACTGGAGAGAAAATCACCCAACAGATCTCTACAGACGGACTGAAATGGCGACATAAAGATGATAGCAAGAAAGTGGTGGCAACCCTTGATAGGAATGGAGGTGTAATTATTAGAAATGAGCCTGGCAGTAAAGGAGAAGCAATTTTTACCAATGAAAGAAACTTGCTAATGCCCACCGAGGCAGTCCGGACCTACAAAGACAGCTGGCCAGACAAGCCACAGAGATTTATTGACCAGAATGTTTTTAAGTCGATAGACCAAAATAAGGTTGACAGAATACGTGCTGCTTGTGATGAACTTGAAGCTATGTCCTGGGGAATCTTTCACAGTGAGCGGACCACTATAGAAAAAATGAACACTGACAACTTGAAGGATATCAGAGAGAGTTATGTAATAGGGGAAAGAATTGAAACTGGAAACAACATTAAGATAAATTGGATAAACAGTGAGCAGGGACTAAAGGATGTTCTTTCAAAGTGTTTTGAGATTAAATCAGGAACAGATGTCAGAAACGTGATCCGACACTATGCAAAAACTGGAGAAAATGTGCCCACATACCTGATGGTCAATGACTGGATATATGTTATTGATCCTAAAAGTCTGTATGTGTTTCCAGTTGGAAAAAGGCTTAACAACAATCAAATAGGAAAGCAGCCAAAAATTGAGGAAGTTCAGAAAAGTATTGTTGATCAGATAGGCAAAGAAAGATACCCACAGATACGAAAACATATTTCTTCTAAACAATACGCTGAATATGCACGAGGCATTCTGATTGGAGAGCCTCTAACTTACCTCAGCCCATCCAGTGAGGCCTGGTACACCACATATTTCACTGCATCAGTAATATCTGAATCTGTCAGAAACTTCCGGACGTTTCCTCTGACTCTTATGGCCCTGGATATGGTTCAAAGTGGAGACAACAATTACATGGAGAAAGGAAAGGACTTTCTTTTTGAAGGCCATTCAATGGCAACTGGAGGTAGTTGGACTGACTCAAACATGCGTGGATTTTTTGGCACAGCATCAACTTCTAGTGAACCAGACGAAAAAGGACGATCAATGGCAAAACTTAAAGAAGTCTTTAATAAAGAACTGAAACTATACCAATCATGGAAGAGTATGAAAAAATCACAAGGTATTCAGTCTCCATTATTGACCTTGTTAGAAGAGTACCAGTCAACTATGGGTGATCCACAAAGCATCATGGAAGATTACAACACTTTCAAAACACAAATAGGTGAACCGTCAGCATCTGGCACATTAGGAGGCTACAATGACGGCCACGTAACACCCCAAGATCTAAAATCTTCCATAGAGTTGGAGAATTCCTTCAAACATGAATCATATTTCTCCAGGGCACAAGCTTTGTCTTCTGAACAAATCCACAATCAGCTAAAGGCAAAATATGGTGAAAATCTGGCAGGGATGCACCTCCAGGAGGGCAGTGCCAGGATGGAGAACGGACAGTTCATATGTAACCTTGTGTCTGAGGGGGCTGAACCTGAGGAGTTTAGGGTTAAGATGTCTCCAGAGAGTCAACACTACAATGAAAAGTTGTTGAAGGGCATTGAGACAGCAGTTCATGACCTGGAGAGTCATGGTCCAGTCCCCTCCCATCAAGTCAACAAGTATGGAGAGCACATTGGGACTGCTGTGGGGACTCTGGGCCTCATGCTGGGGATGAAAGGAGCTGTTCGTGCCTTTGAACAGGGTGACGTCAAAGATGGTGTGATGGGAGCTTTACAAACGGCTCATGGAGTAACAGCTATGACAGCATCTGTTATTGCAAGACAAACTCTGTCCTCAGAAGCAAGAATCGCCAGAGCTGCAGCAACATTTATGGAAAGCCCTGTAATGAGGGGTACTATGAAAGTTATACCAGTGGTGGGAATTGGATTTGGGATATACAATTTCGAACAAGATTTGAAGAGAAATGACACACTGGGATACATTGATGCGGTCTTTGATGGTGGTATGATTGGTTTGGATGTTGTTGAAATTGCTCAGCCTGAACTGGCACCATTTATAATGCCTGTAAACTTGGCTCTGTCAGCAGTCAGGATGGTCTTTGATGATGTTTATATGGGCGTAGAGAATGAACTAAAGAGCCTCCCAAAGGACGCTGGAGTTCTGGATAAACTGAGGGCTGTTGCTGTTGGCTTAGGGAAGGGGATTCTGCATTTTGGAATTCATGTGGCAAGTATATTTTATGATTGGCATTATGATGAGATTGAGGAGGGACACAGATTGGTTGCACAGATATCAGACTATCACAAATATTACAAAACTGTAAAGGAACAGGATGGAACGAGTGCTGTTGACTTTAGTAGTGGTAGCTCTTCTTGGAATGGTGGTGGTATTCACTTCCGCCTCGCTGACCAGGGTCAGTCTGAGCTCTGCATGGACTACTTTGTATCTAGTGATGAGAGTTTTACAAAGAGGTGTTGGAAGATCGATGCGCAGGGAAGTAAAGATATTATTCTTGGCCTCGGGGAGTCACATCAATTAGAGCACACGACACTACAGAAGAAAGTACTCATGTTCATACCAGCTGGCTCTGTGACAGTAGTTTCAGGTTATAAAGCTGTATCAAAGTCAAGATATGGGATATACACAGGAAATAAAGATGCTAATCGTTTTTTTGCAGTTCAGACAGCAGAGGGCCAACAGATGACTGAAGTCATGTTAAGTTACTACTACAAGCTTTACGGTGAACCAGGTGATGACATGTTCTTCCTCGGTCCACAGATAAGTTATGTTCAAGGCTCTGGTGGTAAAGACACGTACATCATTCCTAAAAATGGAGGGAAAACAACTATTAACAACTACGATCCTTCCAAAGCACGAGACACTCTTCATGTCAGTGTTGATTACAGCCACATTTCTGTGTCTAAATCTGGAGATGATGTTGTGTTAAGGTATGAGGGCAGTCATACGGTGACCATAGAAGGATGGTTTTTAGGGGAACTGTATCGTCACATGAACATGATTTCAGGAGACGGTGTTTTATTTGAGATTTCTTCCACTGTGATTTCTTCTGTTCGGCTGGTGGCCAGAGGAATTAACAAGATGTCTGAGGAACATGGTGCACGAGTGGATTCATCACAGCCACTTTTACGTACTGTTACCACCATCTTTGGGTCTCGGTATGATGACACGCTCATTGGGAATGAAGAGAAGAATGTGATAGATGGAGGCGGAGGTCGAGATCATTTGATTGGTGCTGAAGGAGAAGACATGTACATAGTTAAAGACAGACAGCAGTCTTCAGTGTTGATTGAAAATCACGCCAAAGACTTGAAAACAGACCTGGCAATAATAGAGGCAAATCTTCACACTTTTAAAGTCCGTGTAGAAGATGATGATGTTGTTCTGAATGCTTTCCATGACAATACAGCGATCCATGTGACTTTAAGAAGTTGGTTCACATCCCCAGAAGACAGACACTTGCTTGTTGTCACAAAGGATTTGATCACGTTCACGATCTCAGATAACAAGGCTGACTGCCTGCACGGTGACCCGTTCACCAAGTGTATACAAAGTCGCAGTATTGACTACAGCAAGTCTCCATCTCGTCTGAAGGTGGACCTTCAGGAGGACGAGGCTCTTAACAGCGTGACGGAGGTCCGCGGGTCAAATTCCAGCGATGTGATCAGAGGGAACAAAGAGCCCAACGTTATTGTTCCAGGAAGAGGAAATGACTTCATCCAGGGTAGAGGAGGAGAGGACTGGTACGTTATCACACCAGGTCAAGGAGTAAAAACCATCAACAATGAATCACCAGATCTCGCCTTGGACGTTCTCTTCCTGAAAGAACATTCGAGGCATATAACAAGTACTTGTGACGGACGGAGCATCATAATTTTGGTAAATGGCACAAAAGAAGTTATTTTACAGAACTGGTTTGATTCAAAGAATTATCAGCACCTGCACATCAGGACCAGCGATGGAATAACAGCTGGATTTATTTCCAACCGCAGCAACTGTGACACGTCTTTAATGTTGCCCTTAACTGTTGATTATAGAAACCAGAAACCTGAACCACTTGATTCATTCCAAACACATTCAGTTAATGTAGAAGGTGTGTTCTCTTTTTCTGAGCTTGTTGAGTGTTTCACATACAGAAGCAAAAATTCAACAGACAGAATCTTCTGTGGCCTTCAAGGCAAAATGATGAATGTGGCCGATGTTGGTTCAGTGAAGGAATTGTACGGCTCCTCAGGTTTCGACATCATAGTTGGGAACAGCAATGAGAACTTGCTTGATCCTCACACTGGGGGTGCAGTGATGTTTGGAGGAGAAGGAAAAGACACTTACATAATCAAACATGGATACGGAAACAAGTTATTGATTGATAACTTTGCAGAAGATCTGAATATTGATACTGTGTTGGTTGACATGGATTTCCTCAGTGGCAGTCGAATTGCACTGGACTCATCAGCACGAGATCTGAATGTGACGATCACGACAAAAGAGGATCTATTAGTAATTAGTCTGCTCGACTACAACAACGGTTACCAACACCAGCACCTTGAATTTCAGAGCTCTGACGGAGTGAATTTTAAATTGAAATCACTAAACTCGACTGGAGACGTCCCTTTGTTTGACATTGAAGCTTTCAAAGTGACTCTGAAACAATCGCAGGTTGACTGCCATTTGGACCTCAACTCTCAGAGAAATCTGTCAAAGGTCCATACAGTGCAAGGCTGTCCCTCCCTGTCCAATGGCATCGTAGGTAATGATCAAGACAATGCTCTAATTGGTGGGTGGAAGGATGATACCTTGGAAGGAGGTGAAGGAGATGACACACTGATGGGAGGGAATGGAGATGACATCCTCATTGGTGACTTGGGAGACGACACACTTTATGGCGAGGATGGAAATGACACTATGATGGGAAACTCTGGTCAGGATGTCTTCATTCCTGGACCAGGGGCTGATCTAGTGGACGGAGGTCCTGGCAGAGACACTGTTCTGTACCGGGGTGATCATGACACGGGTAAAGGGGTTTACGTTAACCTGATTACTGGACAAGGCCGCTATGCTGATGCTGAGGGCGACGTGTTGAAGGACGTGGAGACGGTCATTGGCACCATCTATTCTGATATCTTGGTGGCTGGTTACGAAAGTTCTCTTCTCAAAGGCTCGGACGGCAATGACATCTTGGTGTCTACTGGTGGTGATTACCTGGTCGGGGGTGAAGGGAACGACATTTACGTGTTGGCTTTCCACAACAGTTCAGTCACCATTAACAACTGTGCAAAGGACAACGCCACGGACGTCTTGTACTTAAGCTCATGGTTACCGCCAATATTTGACTGCCAACTTCTATCTGACAGAGTTCTCTTGACCTTCTTTGGACTAAATCAAACTACTGTTAAAATCACACTGGAGAGCTGGATCAGTGATGATAATGAATGTGGTCATTTGAAGTTGGTCTATGGAGAGTTGGAGGTGTCAGTGGACAAACTGCTAGAAGAGTGTGAATTGAGACAGGAGAAAGCAGTTTGGTCCTTAGCCATAAGTTGGATTATCACCATCAGTCTTGTTGTTTCCACTTTCATCTTACACAAATGCAAAAAATTAGTTTTAAGGGTCCAGCATTAGACGCCGGAACAAACGGAAATAAATGCAGAATCAGTTTCCATGATGGCTGATGCAATGTAGAGTTTCGTGGAGAGTTTTGTGCTGCAGCTCAAAGTGATCTTTGAACACAACTCCAGCATCTCCTACTCAGCAGCAGCCTCCAGTCCTGCCAGTGACTGTAGGTCCTCCAGCTCTCTGCCCTCCAGAGGGGGGGGGCAGCTTCTTTGCCTTTGTTTGCTGCTCCTGGGGCTCCAGTCCCTTCTTTGTCTGTCTGTTGTATGTCTGCTCGTTCTGTATGTGTCTGTAGCTTACCTGTGTTTGTTCCTTTGTTCCCAGTTTTTGTTCTGGTTCTGGGTTATGGTTGTATTTTTGCCTGGATCTCCAGTCACTTTTTGGTTAGTTTGTTAGCTATTAATATTTTGATGCCATTATGCAATTGTTAATGGTGCCTATAGTTATTCTCCTCACTTCAGTGAATGGTGAGTGGCTGTCATTCATCCAGTCATACCTGCCCAAAGATGATTTTGACTTGATTACCCCACAAACAGTCACAGCTTCCCTATCAGAGCAGCTTAGTTTGGATTATAACCTATAAAAAAGTTAATTAAGTGCTTCACACAACAAATGAGGGCGAGGTCTGCCTGGCTACGAATAAAGACGTACCTGTCTTATTTACCTGTTTTTTAAGTCTCCTGAACTTGCAGCTTGGGGGCCCCCTGGTGGCTGTTTATATTAGTTTGTTTTCTACTGAAGAGCATGGTGTCTGAGCTGGATTTACACATTTAGTATTCAATCAACTCGATAACCAGCTGAGCTCAACTAGCCTGTCAGACTTTCACTTGAAGAAAGCTTCAGCTTAAAGTCAAATCTGATCCAGTCGTAGACTCCAAACCTCCAGAACTTCTGAGAAACAATCAAACTGTGTTTGTGTATTGAATGAATTATCCGGATCTTATTACTGCATACATACTTTATGATACTACACACTGTTTGATTGTAATGTTTTAGAGTCATTTCAAACAAACTGAATCTCTGTGATTTATTTTTGGAAATAAAATCACTGAAATTATTATTTGTGCTGACAGATTTGTTTTAAAGAAGAATGTGCTCCCCTCAACAACTCCTGACAGTTAAAATACAGTAAAAAGAGAAAAACTGCAGAGGTTTGATGAATGTCTCCATACAGTTGTTAATATTTACAGATAGTTCAGACCACAGTCTTTGTTCAGTTTACAACCAGAACTCAACAGACCACTGACTACCGCGGAGAGCTAACTGCTGGCTTCTTCATGTAAACATTTCAAATTAGAGATACACAGAAACTGGCAGCAAATCACTCAAATGATCATTTCTGCATTTGACTTCAAACAAACTGAGCTAACAGCAGCTAACAGCAGCTAACAGCAGCTAACAGCAGCTAACAGCAGCTTGAATTCAGGAAGCATCAGGAAACTCTGTAACTCACAGCCGGAGGACATCAGAGGGAAAACCAGGAAACATTTGCGGTTAGCAGGTAACAGAACCGGACTCAGCAGCCGGACCGGACCAGGTTGGAGCACAGGTTCTGTTGCTGTATTCACTGTTAGACTGGACACTGTTGGTTCAGAGGTTCTGTTGCTGTATTCACTGTTAGACTGGACACTGCTGGTTCAGAGGTTCTGTTGCTGTATTCACTGTTTGACTGGACACTGCTGGTTCAGAGGTTCTGTTGCTGTATTCACTGTTAGACTGGACACTGCTGGTTCAGAGGTTCCTTGTTCATATCTGTACGATGACCTCACATAGCTTTGATCCAATCAGAAACATGACTGAAAACACCTGTGGGTTAATCTGTAACATTACATCATTTTTAATATGTTGATGAAACGTTTTTTTTAATGTAGATCAAAGTAAATACACCTGTCACCTGTCAAACAGGAAACACCTGAGCTGGCTGATCTGAAGTGTGATCATAGCAGCACCTGGTGGACATCAGAGGAGCTGCAGCTCTGACTCTCACTTCCTTTCCTTCAGTCTTTCCTTGATCCCTCTTTTATTTCTGACCGAAATTAATTTCAAAATAAAAGATTAAAAAAATAAAATAATTAAACAGAGATCTACTTTTAATTCAGCGTGATGTCACTTCCTCTTCCTCCTCACAACAAAAGACGAACGACTCGTTTCTTTAAATGTAAAAACATCTCTCCTCCTCTTCTTTCCTTTCCTCCTCATCTCCTTCTGTCCTTCTTGTGTCTGTTTCTGTTCTTTTCCTCCCCCTTCATTCCTCTTCCCTTGTCTCCTTTCCTTGTTCCCCTCCTCTGTCCTCTCATCCTTTTGTTAAATTCTTTGTTCTCCTCTTCATGTTCCTCCTCTTCCTCCTCCTCCTCTCGTCTCCTCTTTGATCTCACGCTCACACGTGTAGGATGTCAAATCAAATCACTGCGTGTGTGAGAGAGAGAAAGCATCTGTTGCCATGGAAACAGCAGCGTCTCGTCACAGGAGCACACACACACACACACACACACACACACACACACACACACACACACTTCATTGAATGATGACAAAACAACCCTGCTGATGTCACAGTGAGTCAGAGGCACAGGACGGTTCTGGTGAGAGACAGTAACCAGGTGCATTATGGGGGATGTAGGCTCCAGTGTTCAGTCATCAACTGTCCTGTCTGCTTTCATGAATTAAAGTCTCTCTCTCTCTCTCTCTCATACAGCTTTATTGGGAAACATGTGTTAACATTGCCAAAGCGAGTGTGACATTAAAAAGCAGAGATAGATGTCTGAACAGAAAATACAGGAATAAAAATAATAATAATTAAATTGGAAAATTGTGCTTTCACTGTACAAAGGCTTATATTATAGATGTGCAATATTATAAATAAGGCATATAATAGTTTTGAAATAAAGGGCCTATATACATATCAGTTAAACGAATAATAAATATATACAGAGTAAATGATGTCCATCAGGAGGAGATGGTCTAGGTCTGTCCTTCCTGTCCTCTGGACCTCCTTCTGTGGTCACAGCAGTTCACAGATCTTGCTGCTATGTTTGCACATTGCTGTACTTCACCCAGCAGGTATGGAAGTTTGTGGATGTTGTCTAGGGTCTCAAAGTCTTTCTGGGTGTCTGTGATCTGTGGAAAGTACGTGTCTCTGATGTCATGGTACAGCTGGCAGGTGGTTAGAAAGTGCAGCTCGGTCTCCACCTCGTGTTGTGTGCAGTGGGTGCACAGTCTGTCTTCTCTGGGGAGCCAGGTCTGTCTGTGACGGCCTCTTTCGATGGCGAGGCTGTGCTCACTGAGTCTGTACATGGTCAAGGATTTCCTGAGCTTGGGATCGGGCACAGTGCTCAGGTATTCTGCCACAGTGTATTTTCTATTTAGGGCCAAATAACATTCCAGTCTGCTCTGTTGTTGGTTGATTCTTTCCAGTGTGTCAGATAGTTTTCTTTTTGTTTTCTTATAATTTGGTTTAGTCTGATGGATTTCTGTTTGGTGGCTCTGCTTGTGTTTGTGGACGGAGTCCCAGAACCAGTTGGCTGAGGGGGCAGCTCTCTACAGTCTCTGTGTGGGTGAGGGCTTTTTTATGGAGCGTATTGTGGTCACTTTCTTTAAGGTGATCATAAAATTTAATTGCTCTCTTTTGAATTTTGATGATTAGTGGGTATCGTCCTAATTCTGCTCTGCATGCATTGTTTGGTGTTTTCCGTTGGAGGATGGATTTGCAGAATTCTGCATGCAGAGTCTCAGTTTGGTGTTTATCCCATTTCGTAAAATCTTGGTTGGCAGGTGGACCCCAGACCTCGCAACCGTATAGAGAAATGGGTTCTATGACGGAGTCCAATATTTTGAGCCAGATTTGAATTGGGATGTCTAATTTGATGTTCTTCTTGATGGCGTAAAAAGCCCTTCTCGCCTTGTCTCTCAGGTCACTTACAGCTTTGTTGAAGTTTCCTGTGGTGCTGATGTTTAGGCCGAGGTAGGTGTAGTTTTTTGTATGTTCTAGAGCCGTCTTATCTAGGAAGAGTTTGTGTTTGTGGTGGTGGAGGCTGCATCCTTTTTGGAATATCATGATTTTTGTCTTGGTTAGATTTACCGGTAAGGCCCACGTTTGGGAGAAGTTGTGCAGAAGATCAAGGTGTTGTTGTAATCCTTCTTTGGTCGGAGACAGCAAAACCAGGTCGTCTGCGAACAGTAGGCATTTGATTTCTGTGTCTACTAGAGTGATGTGTCTCTCTCTCCCTCTCTCTCTCTCTGTCTCTCTCCCTCTCTCTCTGTGTGTGCAGAGGTCTCTCTCTCTCTCTCTCCCTCTCTCTCTCTCTGTCTCTCTCCCTCTCTCTCTGTGTGTGCAGAGGTCTCTCTCTCTCTCTCTCCCTCTCTCTCTCTCTGTCTCTCTCCCTGTGTGCAGAGGTCTCTCTCTCTCTCTCTGTGCAGAGGTCTCTCTCTCTCTCTCTCTCTCTCTCTCTCTGTGTGTGCAGAGGTCTCTCTCTCTCCCTCTCTCTCTCTGTGTGCAGAGGTCTCTCTCTCTCTCTCTCTCTCTGTGTGCAGAGGTCTCTCTCTCTCTCTCTCGCTCTCTCTCTCTCTGTGTGCAGAGGTCTCTCTCTCTCTCTCTCCCTCTCTCTCTCTCTCTCTCTCGCTCTCTCTCTCTGTGTGCAGAGGTCTCTCTCTCTCTCTCTCCCTCTCTCTCTCTCTCTCTCTCGCTCTCTCTCTCTCTCTCTGTGTGCAGAGGTCTCTCTCTCTCTCTCTCGCTCTCTCTCTCTCTGTGTGCAGAGGTCTCTCTCTCTCTCTCTCTCTCTCTCTGTGCAGAGGTCTCTCTCTCTCTCTCTCTCTCTCTCCAGTCGTCGGTACCGTGATGCAGAGGAAACACGCTGAAGCGGCTCTTACGTCAAGCTCACGTAATAATTAACAGTATTATTGATGTTTGATTGAATGTCTTCCCGCTGTAATAACCGCGGAGCTGCGGGGGATGGTGTCGCCTTCTGAAGCCGGATAATCGGACGCAGAGGCCGGCGGCAGGGACGGCTAGCTGGCTGGAGTCACAGCCGGGGCTGGTGGGTGAATCTCGGCCTCCGTGCAGGATTTTATCGGGACGGTTTGGATATTTGGGTCGTCTTTGAACCGGTTCCGTCCGGCTCTGACGGTAGTCTGCTCTGGCTGAGGGGTGCGCTCGGTCCTGGATGCCCCGGAGGCCCGGAGAAGCACAGACTGCGGAGCCCCGGAGCAGTGCTCAGACACCGGGGAAGTAGAGAAGGTAGGTCGGCTCCAAGATAAACACTTGTACCCAGAGTGTGTGTGTATGTGACGGACACGGATGACCGTGATGTGTCGGTAATTAACCCCAGCCCGGGCCGCTCGGTGTGGACCCGCACGGTAGCTAACGTTAGGTGAATGTTTTGTGTTTAAGGAAGGGGCTAGCTGCTTGCTAACAGCTAGCCTCGTAGCATTCCATTGTCACAGCCGGTCGGGCTAGCTAAGCTAAACAGGCTAGCTTTGTAACAGCTGTGAAAGTGTGCCGTATTTTGTAACAAACGCGGCAAACTCGACACATTATCCGACATTTGAACGCTCTCCCCGCGCCTCCGTGATCGAGTAACGGCGCTGAATAGATGATTTTATCCCGCTCCGACGAGGTGGACTGTTGTCGTGTCGTTAGCACGCTAATGCTAACAGCGGCGCTAACCCGCTAACGGCACGGAGAGAAAAGCCTCATTCCCGGCCTGAGCGCAGGGAGCTGCCTGTTAGCCTCTTAGCACGTTAGCATGTTAGCTTCTACCTGATTGCAACACTACCAGAATCTCAAAATGTCTCCTGACACTGTCATTTTGTCAGAGGCGTTCATGTCACCGGTTTAACCGGGACAGCGCGGCCCGGTTTAGCTCGGTTTATTCACATATTAGCCACAGCGTTTATATCAGTATTATTATTATCTTTATTGTTATTGTTAACAGGCGCGTGCTCGTGGAAGAAGGGGGTGGTTTGAAGGCCACAGACTGAACACAGGTGTGTTATCAGGTGTGTGTGTGTCATATGATTCATGTGTGCTGTGAAGCTTCAGGTAAATCCAGGTGATTAAAGCGGCCCTGGCTTCAGACCAGGACTGGAACACTGTGTGTCTGTCAGCTGGTGTTCAGTCTGGATTCAGAGTGTGAACACACACAAACCAGTTCAGTCTGTGGTGCGTTCAGGTGTCTGCTGTTATTCTGTGTAAATGTGTGACTTTGTGTGCGTACACTTCACTGGAAACTTAAATGACTGTGAATATGATGTCTGAACAACAGCTGGTCAGATGGTCTGTTGTTGGTCTGTTGGTCTGATGGTCTGTTGTTGGTCTGTAGGTCTGATGATGGTCTGTTGTTGGTCTGTTGTTGGTATGATGCTCTGTAGGTCTGTTGTTGGTCTGTAGGTCTGATGTTGGTCTGTTGTTGGTATGATGCTCTGTAGGTCTGTTGTTGGTCTGTAGGTCTTTTGTTGGTCTGTAGGTCTGATGGTCTGTTGTTGGTCTGTAGGTCTGATGGTCTGTTGTTGGTCTGTAGGTCTGATGTTGGTCTGATGGTCTGTTGTTGGTCTGATGGTCTGTTGTTGGTCTGATGGTCTGTTGTTGGTCTGTTGTTGGTCTGATGGTCTGTTGTTGGTATGATGCTCTGTTGGTCTGTAGGTCTGTTGGTCTGTAGGTCTGTTGTTGGTCTGTAGGTCTGATGGTCTGATGGTCTGTTGTTGGTCTGTAGGTCTGATGTTGGTCTGATGGTCTGATGTTGGTCTGATGGTCTGTAGGTCTGATGTTGGTCTGATGGTCTGTTGTTGGTCTGTAGGTCTGATGTTGGTCTGTTGGTCTGTTGTTGGTCTGCAGGTCAGATGGTCTGTTGGTCTGTAGGTCAGATGGTCTGTTGGTCTGATGTTGGTCTGTTGGTCTGTAGGTCTGATGTTGGTCTGTTGTTGGTCTGTAGGTCAGATGGTCTGTTGGTCTGATGTTGGTCTGTCGGTCTGTAGGTCAAATGGTCTGTAGGTCTGACGTTGGTCTGTTGGTCTGATGGTCTGTTGGTCTGTAGGTCTGATGTTGGTCTGTAGGTCTGATGTTGGTCAGATGGTCTGTTGGTCAGATGTTGGTCTGTAGGTCAGATGGTCTGTTGGTCTGTTGGTCAGATGTTGGTCTGTTGGTCAGATGGTCTGTTGTTGGTCTGTAGGTCAGATGGTCTGTTGGTCTGTAGGTCAGATGGTCTGTAGGTCAGATGGTCTGTTGGTCTGTTTGGTCTGTAGGTCAGATGGTCTGTAGGTCTGTAGGTCAGATGGTCTGTAGGTCTGTAGGTCTGTTGGTCAGATGGTCTGTTGGTCTGTAGGTCAGATGGTCTGTTGGTCTGTAGGTCAGATGGTCTGTTGTTGGTCTGTTGTTGGTCTGTAGGTCAGATGGTCTGTTGGTCTGTAGGTCAGATGGTCTGTAGGTCAGATGGTCTGTTGGTCTGTAGGTCAGATGGTCTGTTGGTCTGTAGGTCTGTAGGTCAGATGGTCTGTAGGTCTGTAGGTCTGTAGGTCAGATGGTCTGTTGGTCTGTAGGTCAGATGGTCTGTTGGTCTGTAGGTCAGATGGTCAGATGGTCTGTAGGTCTGTAGGTCAGATGGTCAGATGGTCTGTAGGTCAGATGGTCTGTTGGTCTGTAGGTCTGTAGGTCAGATGGTCTGTTGGTCAGATGTTGGTCTGTTGGTCAGATGGTCTGTTGTTGGTCTGTAGGTCAGATGGTCTGTTGGTCTGTAGGTCAGATGGTCTGTAGGTCAGATGGTCTGTTGGTCTGTTTGGTCTGTAGGTCAGATGGTCTGTAGGTCTGTAGGTCAGATGGTCTGTAGGTCTGTAGGTCAGATGGTCAGATGGTCTGTAGGTCTGTAGGTCAGATGGTCAGATGGTCTGTAGGTCAGATGGTCTGTTGGTCTGTAGGTCTGTAGGTCAGATGGTCTGTAGGTCTGTTGGTCTGTAGGTCTGTAGGTCAGATGGTCTGTAGGTCAGATGGTCTGTTGGTCTGTAGGTCAGATGGTCTGATTTCAGAGTTTGGAAACACAGCATTGAAGGTGTCATGTGGTAACACAGACTCTCCACTGATTGGCCAACAGTTGCTTTGATCTCTAAATGAGTCCTCATTGGCTGTAAACAGCAGCAGCTGTCTGAACACTTCCTGTTTTTCTCTCCCATACCAAAGGCCGTTCACAAACCTGCCAATCAGATGTGACCTTTACCAGCAGGTTGACACGCCCACTCACAGGTTTGTTTGTGGGCTGGAGGTAATTAAAGGTTTCCAGGTTAACGAGCTCTGATCAGACAAAGATGGTTTATTAGAGGAAGAAGCATCACTGAGTGAGGAAGTGACCTCATTATCAAGTGTGACGACCTGTTCAGCATCAACAGGCTCGACCACCGACACAGACGGTCATTGATGTTTGGACCGTCTCTAAATACTGCAATACTACTACGACTACTGAAGGTGTACTTCAAGTAAACATACTTCATAAATACAGTTCCTGAGTACTTTCTATACTTTTAGTCCTTAAAGATGCGTTCAGGGTTTTTAATCACAAGAATGTGATTGGATCTGTGTTGGTGAAATGCACCTTGGGAGTCGTAGTTGACCCTATAACTGGATCTGTTAGCAGGCAACAGAACCGGGCTCAGCAGCCGCTTGTAGCTCACTGCTAACGTTAGCTGCCATTACGTGCTCTGAACCTGGAGCCTTGAAAACATAAACAGGATGTGATGTCGATGACGTCTGTCTTGTAGTTTTATCACTTTTCATCAGTTTGACTCAGTTTCACAGGAAATGCCACGATGCGTTTAATGACTCAGTAACATCCAGGAAAGTTGATTCATTTGATGTGTGTGAGTCACCGGTTCTGTCCGCGGCTCTTTCGTTCACGTGTTTACTTTTTTATTTAGTGATAAGTTTATTCTAGTTTTCTAAGAGAACAGCTGATCCGAACCGCTTCAATCAATCCAGCTTCTCAAACGTGAAAATATTTCAGGTTATTCAGTAATAATAAGATCACGGTGGGAACCACACATGTAGATACCATCCGTTCACTAAGACACAGCAGTCTGAACCAGAACTCTCAGATTTGGACTCATCAGACCAAAGTCACGATGTCCTCTGGTCTGAGGTCCATTCATGTGTTTGTCATTCAGACCATGACGGTGTGATTCACACAGCCTCCTCTGAACATCACACAAATCTGTTCATGTGACAGACGATGAATAAAAAAATAAACGAGTCCAAGTAATGAGAAACTCGTTAAAGTAATGAACTGCTCAAAGTGGAAACCGCTCAGAGAGCGAGGGGCTAGAGTTAAAGAGTCTGTCTGATTAAATATTCAAATTCATTTGACGTCAGCTCATTTAAAGGGCACTTTAACGAGTTTACAAACAGGAAGTCAGTGTTTTGTTGAACCGCCATGTTCCTACAGTAGCCCAGAATGGACAAACCAAACGCTGCCACCTTCACCTCCTTCACACTCGGAAAAGGAGGGTGAGGCGAGCGGTATTCATCTGTAACTTCACCAGTAGAAGACACTACATCTTTCACATTGGACCTTTAATGGTTAAAATAAAGTTTTTCAAAAGTGCAGTGCATTGTGGGTATTGTTTTCTGATCAAAGCGCTGTTTGACGGCAGCGAGGCTGATGGGAAATGTAGTTTGTAACATCAAATATTTAACCCTCTATCTGCCTGTCTGTCAGGTGTTTGTCTGTCTTCTGATTGGACCCCAGCAAGCTAGCCCCTCCCACCATGAACCCTCTGAACCAGATGAAGGCGGGACTGTCCAACAACCCACACAGGTACACACACACACACACACACCTGTACGCTCCTTTAACCACACCCAGCAGTGATGTCACAGTGTACTGACACACTGATTCCCTCCGTGTGTGTGTGTGTGTGTGTGTGTGTGTGTGTGTGTGCAGTGACGGCTCGTACCCCTACGACCCCTCCAGCTGGCAGCAGCCCACCAATCAGCCCACAGGATCCCTCTCCGTGGTTACCACCGTCTGGGGAGTGACCAATCCCTCGGCCACCCAGGTATGACATCACCAAACAGGAAGGAGGACGGGCAGTGGACTAATTAGTCATAGATCATTTGGACATGTGTGAGATGTGAAGTGTGTTTCTATGTCCATCAGGGTCTGGGGGGAGGCGTGATGGGGCCCGGGGCCAATCCAGGCGGGGGACCCATGATGCAGGGCCCCGGAGGACCGGGCATGGCCGGCGGGCCCGGAGGGTACATGGGTCAGCAGGGCTACGGAGAGCCCAACAAAGGCTACATGAACCAGGGCATGTACGGCCGGACGACTGGGGGCTATGCTGGAGGACCAGGGGGGTACACCGGGAGGTGAGTCTGAACCACTGACCAGAGAACAGTAAGATTTAAAACGTTAGGGAAACGTTGGGGAAACATTAGGGAAACGTCTGTTTCAAGCAAGTCCCCAGATGTTTACACTAAATCTGATTGGCTCATACATTTAAGTTTCTTTGGGAAGAATCTATGTTCACTTTGTTTTTCTGAGTGTCCTTAAACATGTCATCGTTTGTCTCAGTTACCCGTCAAACCCGGGAGGCTCCAGAGGTTCTGCCGACTTCACTCAGGCTGCCGCCGCCGCCGCCGTTGCTGCTGCTGCCGCCGCCACAGCAACCGCCACCGCCACGGCGACCGTTGCTGCCATCCAGGAGAAACAAAACCAGGAAATGAACTACGGACAGGTGAGGCGACACGTGTCGACTGACCGGGTCAGTGCTCCCTCTGCTGGAGGCTTCAGGCGTCCTCGTCGGGTCATTTCAGGTCTCGCAGGTTGATTATTTATTTATTCATGTTCCCACCTGTCGGCCGACACCTGAGCTGCGCGTCACGTTCAGGTGTCTCAGGTTACTGGAATGACGCAGAGCTTCATGACTCGGAGCAGGAAACCAGACGTCGGCTTCTGTTTGTTTTAAAACAACTTTATTTGTTTCATCTCCAAGACGAACTTTTCTTTTTTCCAACACTTCTAATATTTAATTGAACTTCTGTCTGTCTGTGAAATGTCTAACCAACATTTTGTTTGTTTGTGTCAGATGGGCGGTCCGGCCTATAACAACCAGTTCATGGCCCACTCTGGCCCCCGCGGCCCCCCTGGCATGGCTCCTGGAGGTATGGGCTCCGGACCTGGACCTACCAGGGGCCCTCCCTCAATGGGCCCCATGTATGGACCTGGAGGTGGCCCCCAGAGGGTCCCTCAGCACCCAAACTATGGCCCTGGACCACAGCAGGGCCACCTGAGGCCCCCACAGGGCCTGAAACGGCCCTACAGCTCTGAGGTGAGCCTGAGTGATCAATACGGATCAATCCAGATTATATGTACCAGGTTTAAACGGATCAGTCACTTCCTGTTTGTCTCCTCAGTCTTTCCCAGGAATGTCTCAGCAGTACGGCGTCCCGGTTGGTTCCAGTGTGAACGTCATGTCCGGTCCTGGTGGTGCCGGCGGTTCAATGCCAGGTTCAGGCGGAGGTGGTCACGCCGGACCCGGCCCGTACTCCGGCCCAAACATGCAGTACCATCCAGGTTAAAGATTTAAAGTGATTTATTGATTTTCAGTTTCACAAATAAGTTTTAAATATAAACGTTAGCCTAGCTTAGCATAAAGACTGGAAGCAGGGGGAAACTGTTAGCCTAGCTTAGCACAAAGACTGGAAGCAGAGGGAAATGTTAGCCTAGCTTAGCACAAAGACTGGAAGCAGAGGGAAATGTTAGCCTAGCCTCCATCAGGAGTTTCCTTCCATCACTTTAACAGGATCTTCGCTCTCCCTACAGGTCCAGGTGGTCCAGGCCCCGCCCCACAGCGCTCTGGCTCCTCCCCATCCTATCAGGGCCATAAGATGCCCCTCCCACAGTACCCCCCCTCTGGACCCCCCAACTCACAGTACTACAAGGTGAGGCGTGTTTACACTGCGTGTGCGTTTGAACATGTGAGGACGTGAAGCATCAGTCCAACGTGTGTGTTTGTGTCTGAGCAGCAGGACCAGTTTAACGGTCAGGGTGGAGGTTTGAACAGTCTGACCACAGGGGGCGCCACTGGTGTCTACAGCTCCTTCAACCAACCGTCAGGGGTAAGACCAGTGTGTGCGTCGATCTGTCAGTTAAGAACAGGAAGTGACATCACAGGTCACAGGTAGAGACGTGTTCTCACCTGTGATCAGGTCACCATGGTAACAGTTGAGGTTAACTCTCCCTGTTCTCTCTCTCAGCCTGGTCGAGGGTTGCCAGGTTACCCGTCCTCTCCGGTTCCTGGTAATCCGACCCCTCCCATCACCCCCAGCAGCTCCATGGCCCCGCCCTACATGTCGCCCGGCAACAGTGACGTCAAGCCGACGCCCTCTTCCTTCCTGCCTGACATCAAACCCAACATGGCGGGCCTGCCACCGCCGCCTCCTACAGGTCGATTCTTCACCAGGTTAAATCACCATGAGATGTGACGTCACAGGAAGTATACAGGCGTCTGACTGTTCTGACTTCCTGTTAACAGGTAACCCTAGCGACGACCTGCGGCTGACCTTCCCAGTGCGTGACGGTGTGGTCCTAGAGCCCTTCAGATTAGAGCACAACCTGGCTGTCAGCAACCACGTCTTCCAGCTCAGAGACTCCGTGTACAAGACGCTCATCATGAGGTGAGACTACGTCCAGGTTTTAGACAGTCTGCGGGGACGTCACGGAGACTACGTCCAGGTTTTAGACAGTCTGCGGGGACGTCACGGAGACTACGTCCAGGTTTTAGACAGTCTGCGGGGACGTCACAGAGACTACATCCAGGTTTTAGACAGTCTGCGGGGACGTCACGGAGACTACGTCCAGGTTTTAGACAGACTGTCAAGAAAATGTTGCTGTGGCTGTGATGCTAATTTACATTAGTGTGTTAATGGTATTTCCTACTTTGTATTAGCATTGAGCTAACAGAAAAAATCAAATCACTGACATTAACAGAACAGTTTGATTTCTTATGACACTTTTGTTTAATTGTGTGTGTGTGTGTGTGTGTGTGTGTGTGTGTGTGTGTGTGTGTGTGTCAGACCGGACCTGGAGCTCCAGTTCAAGTGTTACCACCACGAGGATCGACAGATGAATACCAACTGGCCCGCCTCGGTCCAGGTTCGACCTCCATCTTTTTATCTCCACACTGATTTGATCTGAACACGTATTTACCTGTGTTACTCACCACCTCCTCCTCCTCCTCCTCCTCCTCCTCCTCCTCCTCCTCCTCCTCCTCCTCCTCAGGTGAGCGTGAATGCGACTCCTCTCACCATCGAGCGAGGCGACAACAAAACTTCCCATAAGCCTTTGTACCTGAAGCAAGTCTGTCAGCCTGGCAGGAACACCATCCAGATCACCGTCACCGCCTGCTGCTGCGTACGCACACACACACACACACACACACAGGTGTCACAGGTGTGTAGAAGTGTGTGTGTGTCATTAACATAAATGTGTGTGTCTCTGCAGTCTCACCTGTTCGTCCTCCAGCTGGTCCATCGTCCCTCGGTGCGCTCGGTGCTGCAGGGTCTGATGAAGAAGAGGCTGCTGCCTGCAGAGCACTGCGTCACCAAGAGTGAGTCATCGTCTTCATCGCTCGTTAAACGCACGCCGCTCGTTAGGCGTTGTCTGCCGTCGTCTCACCTTCCTCCTTCTTTCTCTCAGTAAAGAGGAACTTTAGCAGCGGTTCGATTCCCGGGACCCCCGGGTTAAACGGAGAGGACGGCGTGGAGCAGACGGCCATCAGAGTGTCGTTAAAGTGTCCCATCACTTTCCGCCGCATCCAGCTGCCCGCCAGAGGTCACGACTGCAGACACATACAGGTCAGAGCCACGGCCAATCAGAGCACTGCATGCACTGTGACGTCACCACGGCGCTCACTTTTCCCTTCAATTAAAGACGCTATAAATCATTTCCTCATCAGTCCACAGTAACATGCATGACATTGCTGGAAAGAATAAATTCCCAGCTTTCCAGTGACACTAAACGCACCACGCCTGGTTAAATACAGTGAGTGCTACTTCAAGGACAAACAGAAAATCCACGTTAAAGCGAGCGTCAGACTGATTTCCTGTGGTGACAGCTGTGGTGCTCCGTCGCCATCTGGTGGATGTATTATAATGATGGTCACATGACTCTGTCTGTCTGTCTGTCTGCCTGTCTGTCTGTCTGTCTGTCTGTCTGCAGTGTTTCGATCTGGAGTCGTACCTGCAGCTCAACTGTGAGAGAGGAACGTGGAGATGTCCCGTGTGCAAGTATGTCACACACACACACACACACACACACACACACACACACACTCCTTATGTCCTCTATAACCTGTGTGTGTGTGTGTGTGTGTGTGTGTGTGTGCAGTAAAACAGCTCTGTTGGAGGGTCTCGAGGTCGATCAGTACATGCTGGGAATCCTCATCTACGTTCAGAAGTAAGTAAACTTCCTGAAACGCCAATCAATGTCCATGACAAGTCCCTCCATATCTGAGCCTCCTCTCCCCCCCCCCCTCTTCCTCCCGCCCCTCCTCCACCTCCTCCTCCTCCCGCCCCTCCTCCACCTCCTCCTCCTCCTCCTCCTCCTCCTCCTCCTCCTCCTCCTCCTCAGTTCGGAGTACGAGGAGATCACCATCGACCCGGTGTGCAGCTGGAAGCCGGTCCCGGTGAAGCCGGACATCCATGTGAAGGAGGAGTCAGACGGCCCGGTGTTGAAGCGATGCCGGACGCTCAGCCCGAGTCACATGGTCCTCCCCAGCGTCATGGAGATGATCGCATCACTAGGCCCCGCCCCTTCCTCTGCGGCCTCCTCCTCCCCGATGCCCTACTCCTCTCTGCCTGCAGGGGGCAGCAACAACAGCAGCAACACACCAGACTACCCCGGACCAGGTATGCAGGGAGGGGCGTGGTCTGTAACACATGGGAGTGGTCTGTAGTGTGTGAGTGTGGTCTCTAACGTGTGGGCGTGGCCTCGTCCTCAGCTCCGTCCTATCCCGCCCAGTCAGCTGGTTTCTCGGACTTCAGTGGACCGGGTACTCCGGGCGTCGGGGGGGACTTCTCCTCCCCTGGTCCTCCCCCCCTGTCCTACCAGTCGGAGCTCTCCAGTGCCCTCCTCACCCCCGACAAACCCCCCCCTCACCCACTGGCTGGACAGGTAACACACCTTCATCTTCATCGTCGACTCCTCCTCTTTCTCGCTTCCTTTCCTCTCCTCTGCTTGACTCCTCTCTCCTTTCCTTCCTTCCTCCCTCAGATGTCAGTCTCGGGCCGTCTGGACTCCACTTCCCATGGTGCTCCTCTCTCCCAGCAGCAGCAGCAGTCACAGGGTCTCCACGGCAACTCCCAACTCGGGGGCGGCAACCAGATGATGCAGCGTAGCAACCAGAATCCCCGTCTCCAAGGCGACGGCTCCTTCGGACTTGGCGGGCCTGCAGAGGTTCCAGAACCGTCTCTGGATGTGAGTACAACCCAGACCAGAACCAGACCAGAACCCGGGTCAGAGAGTCAGGGCGGGATCTGATGGTGCTCATTAATTATTCATGAATCTGTCTCTCTCCTCAGTTGCTCCCCGAGTTGACCAACCCGGATGAGTTGCTGTCGTACCTCGGACCTCCGGACCTCCCGAACAACAACAACGACGACCTGCTGTCGCTGTTCGAGAACAACTAAACACACACACACACACACACACCTCCAGAACAGAACCAGAACTTTACTGTAACATATGAACTCTCTGTCCGCTCGCTGACAGGACGGAGCGGGAACGTTTGAAGTCTGAAGCTTTGATGTGACGATGACGTAACTTTGTTTTTTTATTCTGTGTTCATGCTTCATTCCCGTCAACACGACCGGACCTGTGCTCCTCCAGAACCAGAACCTTTCTGATCCAGATCCAACGTTTCCACTCAGCTGCCTGCGACATGAGCGACGTTTTTATCAGAGCAAACAGAACCAAACAGAACCATCTCATCCTGATGGGTTTCAAACCGTCAACATGCAGCCGATTACAGACCAGAACCAGAACCAGAACCAGAACCAGAGAACGACTCGCCAACCTGTGGACCTCAGACTCACATCTGGATCAGAACCACGAGGAGCGAGTCCAGAACACGGCGCCCATCAGCACCACAGCACACCACAGAGTCGTCATCACATGACGAACCTGATCCGGGTTTGATCAGCTGATCTGGTTCTGGTTCTGCAGGTTCACACGAGGATGTTTTAAGGAGTCGAACACGCGGCGTGTTGTGACTTCCTGTCATCACCTCTGGTTCTTGCGGCTGAGTGTAAATGAAAGTTCTGGTTCTGGATCTGGGTTTTATCAGGCAGAAAAAAGTCCAAAGGGGCCAAAAAGTTCTGGACTGGTGACAGAACTGTTTTTGTAGCGGTGTGTGGAGCTCCACGACACCGGGCCGGGTCCATCCTCGTCCTCCTCGTCCTCATGGTCATTCTGTATGTTGTAAAGTCTGAATAAAGTGAACATGACGACGACCTTTGTAATTTAATAAACACACACTGGAAAGACACACAGAACACGCGTGTGCTGCTTTAACCATAATATGTCTCCATGACGACCCACAGACTGTCTAAAACCTGGACGTAGTCTCCGTGACGTCCCCGCAGACTGTCTAAAACCTGGACGTAGTCTCCGTGACGTCCCCGCAGACTGTCTAAGGCCACGTTCAGACAGGGACAGGGAAACCGGCAACCGGTGGTGGGGGGGTGAGGGGAGCTGAGGTGAATGTAACCGCTGTGAAACAATCAGGAAATAACTTTTTATTTCTCTGATTAATGACAGCTTTATCGAGGCCGGCGCTCGCTCTCTGTTATTGTTACTCTATGTCTCTCTACCAAAGCTCGCTCTCTCTCTCTCTCTCTCTCTCTCTCATTATATTTTGCGGTGTAAATTGCGAGTCGGACTCAGATTTAGAAGCTGGTACATGAAATAAACAAAGTAAGAACACACACACAGGTAGATTATCAGAGTTTAGTCCGTGAATCCACCTGGATAGTCTCAGAGACAGTCTCAGAGACATTTCAGGCTGTCTGTGGAGGTTTGACCGATCTGAGTGTCTGATTGGCGGCCGGAGCGTGACGTGCAGCTCTGGTTTCCCAAAAATGGAATCTGGTTCAACTTCTCTTGCCGGTCGCCGGCGACGTTTTTTGCAGCAACCCCTGCGTTGCGGGCTGCCGGCGCGGAAACGCACAACCCTCACTGAAATGAATTGAAAAACGCCGCCGGCGTCCGTCTTGCCTGTCCGTCTTGCCTGTCCCTGTCTGAACGCCCACTAAAACCTGGATGTAGTTTCTGTGACGTCTTAGCATGACTAGCTAACATAGTGAGTCTGATCTTCAGGTTTGGACTCGTCCCCCTTTAAAGGACTCGTCCGTCCCATCCCGTCTCATCTCGTCTGAACCTGTTTGTGTTGGAAACATTTCAGGGGGGTTGAGTTGGCCTTCACGGTGCTAGCATGCGGCGCCGTCTTTCTGTGACCATGAACCGGAGGTCATCAAAGGTCATTAAAGGTCACCGATCGATACCAAACACCCGCCACCTCAAAGACCACGAGAAGAGCTGACATCCTGCAGCAGGTCTGGATCAGGTCAGTCCTCCAGCAGGTGAAAGAGGCTGTGAAGAAGAAGACGGCACGCCGACGCAGGAAAACCAGTGAAGAAGACAATTAGAACTAGAGAGAAAGCTTGTAAAATAAATCATAATAAATAATTTACATATTAATAATTCATATGTCACTATGATTCAAACATAATGTGCTAAAAGTGAGTAAATATACGTGGAGATCATATGAAGACACGCTAGCGGGTTAAGCTAGCTTTAGCTCATGAACCTCGAGGTCAGACAGCTAGTGCTATGAGCTAGCATCAGCGTCTACCTTCCAGTGAACACGGCCGGACCGAACAGAACCTCTGAACCAGCAGTGTCCAGTCTAACAGTGAATACAGCAACAGAACCTCTGAACCAGCAGTGTCCAGTCTAACAGTGAATACAGCAGCCTACCGAGGTGGTTTTCTTGCCGGGTTTGGCTCCTGGCATCCCGGGCTGAGTCAGTTCAGTTAGCTACACGGCTGACCGAGCTAACCACAGTTAGCGCTTCACTACTTATCAATGTTTACATCAAGTAATGGTAGCTAATGTTAGCAGTGAGCTAACATGCAGGAAAAAAACTAATTAAGTTTATAACATTAGCTAATGTTAGCTTTACATCCAAGCTAACTAAAATAGCTAATGTTAGCAGTTAGCTACATTAACTAGCTAAATCTACCACATTAGCTTATATTATCAGTTAGCTATGTTAGCCTTTTCCCAAAACTAGCGAGGTTCTGTTAGCATGCTAATGGCATATTCAGTTAGCAGCAGTATTTCCAGACCAGAACTGTTTTTTGTACCGGGCTGTAAATGTGTTTATTTCTGCTGTAAAGACATTTCAACATGGGGACTTATGGAGACTGACCCAAGTGGACGTTTGAGGAACTGCAGGGTTTTTTTTTTTTGGCACTTCCTGCGTCGGCTTCACGGAGGTTGCTGATTGGTTCAAACACATTTAGGAGGTTACAAAGTAATTAAACTTGTCCAGCTTCCCGCTCTTTGACGGTACAAACCGTTAACGAGCCGTTAACGAGCCGTTAATTCGGTTTAAATCAACTCAAACTAACTCATGACGTGAACTCTCCTTGTTAACTTTATGGACACCGGGACCATGGATGGACCGCGCCCTGACCGCGTGACCGCGCACCCCCCTTCTCACAGCAAGAACGCGCGCGGACTGCGGGACCCACCGCGTGCACTGCACGTATTGGACGCCCGAGCTGCCAATGATCCGCGGCGCGCGCTGCTCCGGAACTCGTGAGTTTGAAGTTATCCGACCGGGACACCGAAACGGGGCGGTGCTGGCTGGCTCGCGCCGTGACTCCATCCGAGCTCCGCCGCAGCGGTCCACTCTGATGTACCGTTACGTATGTCTGCCCATGTAGGGACCTGTAAAAAAAAAAAAAAGAAAATCGCGGTTCGGCTGTTCTGGCTGCTGATTCGACAACACAGCTGTCAATCAAACACCCCAGCGTTACCAATTGGCTGGTTGTGATTCGATGCCGCCCACCGGCGTGTTATATAAACTTAAACGGCATACCTCCATCTTTTTCGGATCCTTGTGGCCACCCGCGTCCTCTCACCGGAAAACCGTTCAGTGCACCCGCTCCAGTTCAGCCTGCTGAAAATGGCCAACCCTAAAGTGTACTTCGATATCACCGCTGGCGGCGCATCAATCGGCCGGATTGTGATGGAGGTAAACCGGTCTCTGTGATTCATTGTGTACCCAAGACGAGCTGGTTCATGTTACCCCGCGGCCGGCCGGTCAGACCTCTCCGCTCGGTGCGCTGGGTCCCGACCCGCTTTGTGTGTCTGTGGACGGTTCGTTGCTTCAGGGCTGCGGATAGTTTAAACACCGGCTCTCGGTGCTGGTCGTGGTTTGGATTAAGCCTACGGGAGCTAACGTTAGCCGAGCTGTCACGGACTCGATTGTCTTGAATGAACCGTGTGCACGTGTGTGTGGCTGCCTGCCAGCGCCGCGCGGGGTTAGCTAACGGGACCGGATAACGGTACTTCACGCTGTTAACGGCGCTCAGATGTAGTTTTATTTAACTGTAGTCGTGGAGGACGTTATTATTCACACTTTAACGGCTGGTTTTTACCGAGTTAATGCTCTTTAAACTGTAACTAAATGGAGACGTTAGCTCCGTGCGGATCTACACTGTAACTGACATTAGGTTTAGTTACGCCGAGGCCCCGTTAAACTGCCGGCGGTTCGTCATGTTACAGCCGTAAAATGGGGCGCTCAGTCCGGGCAGTAGTTTTCCACCACCGGCTAGCTGGTTAGATGCTAATGCTAACTGTACGTTCAGTCACGCTCTGCTAGCTGCGCAGTGTGCAGCGCGCAGCTCGCGCTGTTCTTTGTGTTGCAGCGTTTCGCGGCCTTCGGCTGAGCCCGGGAAACCTCCGTCCTGTGCCCGCTCCAGCCCGCCGCGTACCGGCTTTAATTAGAAATATAATGGCGGGTGACTGTTGTTTTTTTGGCCACCGTCCGAAGTGTAAATAAATGAATAAATGTTTGTTAGCCTCTGAAGCTAACTGCGCCGGTTCCTGTGTGCCGAGCAGTTCTGGAAAGTTCCACCGAGGAGGAGGGGGTGACGGCGGGGGGAGGAGGGTGGGCTAACTGCGCGATTATTAAAACAATGCGGATGTTAAGCTAACGGTGCCATCACGGCTAACGGTGCCCGCGATGATTAAGCATAATGTTACATAACAATGGCGCCGTTGTCACGCAGGCTGTTTATACTCGGTAAACGCCGTTAGCGTGTTGCGCTAACACGTCCAGCCATTTTGTGCCCGGGTCTGGGGCGTTCCCACCGGGCTCTGGTCTAAATCTGAACCCGCCGTGCTGGTTTAATGCTTGGCCCGGCTCGTGCGTGTTCAGGGTAATCAGATCTGGAGTTAAATTATGGAGGTCTGGTTGGTGTTACAGCTGAGCAGGTGCTGCAGCTCCTCTGCTGCTGCAGCCCCCCCCCAACATACTTGCATGGTAGCGTCACTGCTGTGCAGGGCATGCAGATACCCCGATGTGGTGCAATGCTGTATTACTCCACCGTGACATAACACCGTCACATAATCTGCTTGAATGGGGCTGCCCGCGGGCGACGCGAGGCGCTCTGAACTCTTAATGCTTTTCTTTAATGTGCCTTGACTTGTTGACTGAAACGTCAGCCAGAGTGCATCTTTAAACCCGGGTGGAGCTATTTTTAGCACCGTCTGCAGAGGTGGTGGTGCTGCTGCAGAGGTGTAGTTTAGATGGCACAGGGCCAACCGACAAACTGGCAGCTTGAGTTATGCAGCCCCTGGCTCCACAGGACAAAGTGCACGCTGTGCGTAAACCTGTTTGGCTCGCGGCCACACGTTGTTTCACAGATTTCATAACTCTTATCTGTCGGCCCAGCAGCTGACCAACCCCATGGGGTGTGTTCCTTTTTGTTCCCTCAGCTCTACGCCAATGAGGTGCCCAAGACGGCCGAGAACTTCCGCGCCCTGTGCACCGGCGAGAAGGGCTTCGGCTACAAGGGCTCCACCTTCCACCGCATCATCCCCGACTTCATGTGCCAGGTGAGCAGAGTCTGTCAGGAGTCTGCAGATGACTCCAACCTTTAAATCACAGACCTGAACCTTCATTTGACGTCTCCAGTTATAGTTATATGAACGTTCTGCTCACGTTAGATTAGCGTATGATCACCACGCAATGTTTAGGACTACTTGTAGAGGATGTGACGATCAGGACTCTTAACGCAGCATGAGCTGTCCGTGTTTGTTAACTTAACGTTTGTTCGACGTTCAGGGCGGTGACTTCACCAACCACAACGGAACCGGTGGAAAGTCCATCTACGGCAACAAGTTTGCTGACGAGAACTTCAACCTGAAGCACACCGGCGCCGGCATCCTGTCCATGGCCAACGCCGGGCCCAACACCAACGGATCCCAGTTCTTCATCTGCACATCCAAGACTAGCTGGTAAGAACGCGCCGCAGGCTCATTTACATATTCATTCTTGGTGGTTTGCGTTTATACCATTGGCGTTACATTTGATTGGTCCGTCTGTCTCTGCCCGCAGGCTCGACGGGAAGCACGTGGTGTTCGGAAGGGTGGTGGAGGGGATAGAGGTGGTGAAGAAGATGGAGGAGAAGGGCTCCCAGAGCGGCAAGACCTCGATGAAGGTC
>OX336890.1:491045-493545 GCA_946959425.1 Argyrosomus regius | reverse complement strand
GACTGCAGTAAGACTGAGACTGTAGTAAGACTGAGACTGAAGTAAGACTGAAGTAAGACAGAGACTGAAGTAAGACTGAGACTGTAGTAAGACTGAGACTGAGACTGAAGTAAGACTGAGACTGAGACTGAAGTCAGACTGAGACTCAGACTGAGACTGAAGTAAGACTGAGACTAAGACTGCAGTAAGACTGAGACTGCAGTAAGACTGAGACTGTAGTAAGACTGAGACTGAAGTAAGACAGAGACTGAAGTAAGACTGAGACTGAAGTAAGACAGAGGCTGAAGTAAGACAGAGACTGAAGTAAGACTGAGACTGAAGTAAGACTGAGACTGAGACTGAAGTCAGACTGAGACTCAGACAGAGACTGAAGTAAGACTGAGACTGAAGTAAGACTGAGACTGAGACTGAAGTCAGACTGAGACTGAGACTACAGTAAGACTGAGACTGAGACTGAAGTCAGACTGAGACTGAGACTGAAGTAAGACTGAGACTGAAGTCAGACTGAGACTGAGACTGAAGTAAGATTGAGACTGAAGTAAGACTGAGACTGAGACTGAAGTGAGACTGAGACTGAAGTGAGACTGAGACTCAGACTGAGACTGTAGTAAGACTGAGACTGAAGTCAGACTGAGACTGAGACTGCAGTAAGACTGAGACTGCAGTAAGACTGAGACTGAAGTAAGACTGAGACTGAGACTGAAGTCAGACTGAGACTCAGACTGAGACTGTAGTAAGACTGAGACTGAAGTAAGACTGAGACTGAGACTGCAGTAAGACTGAGACTGTAGTAAGACTGAGACTGAAGTAAGACTGAAGTAAGACAGAGACTGAAGTAAGACTGAGACTGTAGTAAGACTGAGACTGAGACTGAAGTAAGACTGAGACTGAGACTGAAGTCAGACTGAGACTCAGACTGAGACTGAAGTAAGACTGAGACTAAGACTGCAGTAAGACTGAGACTGCAGTAAGACTGAGACTGTAGTAAGACTGAGACTGAAGTAAGACAGAGACTGAAGTAAGACTGAGACTGAAGTAAGACAGAGGCTGAAGTAAGACAGAGACTGAAGTAAGACTGAGACTGAAGTAAGACTGAGACTGAGACTGAAGTCAGACTGAGACTCAGACTGAGACTCAGACTGAGACTGTAGTAAGACTGAGACTGAAGTCAGACTGAGACTCAGACTGAGACTGAAGTAAGACTGAGACTGTAGTAAGGCTGAGACTGTAGTAAGACTGAGACTGAGACTGAAGTAAGACTGAGACTGAAGTAAGACTGAGACTGAGACTGAAGTAAGACTGAGACTGAAGTAAGACTGAGACTGAAGTAAGATTGAGACTGAAGTAAGACTGAGACTGAAGTCAGACTGAGACTGAGACTGAAGTAAGATTGAGACTGAAGTAAGACTGAGACTGAGACTGAAGTAAGACTGAGACTGAGACTGAAGTCAGACTGAGACTCAGACTGAGACTGTAGTAAGACTGAGACTGAAGTAAGACTGAGACTGAGACTGAAGTCAGACTGAGACTGAGACTGCAGTAAGACTGAGACTGTAGTAAGACTGAGACTGAAGTAAGACTGAAGTAAGACAGAGACTGAAGTAAGACTGAGACTGTAGTAAGACTGAGACTGAGACTGAAGTAAGACTGAGACTGAGACTGAAGTCAGACTGAGACTCAGACTGAGACTGAAGTAAGACTGAGACTAAGACTGCAGTAAGACTGAGACTGCAGTAAGACTGAGACTGTAGTAAGACTGAGACTGAAGTAAGACAGAGACTGAAGTAAGACTGAGACTGAAGTAAGACAGAGGCTGAAGTAAGACAGAGACTGAAGTAAGACAGAGACTGAAGTAAGACTGAGACTGAGACTGAAGTCAGACTGAGACTCAGACTGAGACTGTAGTAAGACTGAGACTGAAGTCAGACTGAGACTCAGACTGAGACTGAAGTAAGACTGAGACTGTAGTAAGGCTGAGACTGTAGTAAGACTGAGACTGAGACTGAAGTAAGACTGAGACTGAAGTAAGACTGAGACTGAGACTGAAGTCAGACTGAGACTGAGACTACAGTAAGACTGAGACTGAAGTAAGACTGAGACTGAGACTGAAGTCAGACTGAGACTGAGACTGAAGTAAGACTGAGACTGAAGTCAGACTGAGACTGAGACTGAAGTAAGATTGAGACTGAAGTAAGACTGAGACTGAGACTGAAGTGAGACTGAGACTGAAGTGAGACTGAGACTCAGACTGAGACTGTAGTAAGACTGAGACTGAAGTCAGACTGAGACTGAGACTGCAGTAAGACTGAGACTGCAGTAAGACTGAGACTGAAGTAAGACTGAGACTGTAGTAAGACTGAGACTGAAGTAAGACTGAGACTGAAGTAAGACAGAGACTGAAGTAAGACTGAGACTGAGACTGAAGTCAGACTGAGACTCAGACTGAGACTGTAGTAAGACTGAGACTGAAGTAAGACTGAGACTGAGACTGAAGTCAGAC
>OX336890.1:448545-483545 GCA_946959425.1 Argyrosomus regius | reverse complement strand
CTCTGAACCAGCAGTGTCCAGTCTAACAGTGAATACAGTAACAGAACCTCTGAACCAGCAGTGTCCAGTCTAACAGTGAATACAGTAACAGAACCTCTGAACCAGCGGTGTCCAGTCTAACAGTGAGTACAGTAACAGAACCTCTGAACCAGCGGTGTCCAGTCTAACAGTGAATACAGTAACAGAACCTCTGAACCAGCAGTGTCCAGTCTAACAGTGAATACAGTAACAGAACCTCTGAACCAGCAGTGTCCAGTCTAACAGTGAGTACAGCAACAGAACCTCTGAACCAGCAGTGTCCAGTCTAACAGTGAATACAGCAACAGAACCTCTGAACCAGCAGTGTCCAGTCTAACAGTGAATACAGCAACAGAACCTCTGAACATGGAGACAATCTGTTGCACACTGAGAGGATCGGCTCATTTTGTGCATACGCTAATAAATGGACTTTTCCAAACATCCCAGCTGACAAACATTGATCTGCTTTAATGACATGCTTTGTACAGATGTGTGTGATTGTACCTTTAATAACTGCCATCATGCTACTGTCTAATTCTTCATTTTGTATAAGTGACCTACCCTTTTCTGTTTGTTTATATAGAATATATATATTCTATATAAACATATAAACATTATATATATAAACATTGTTTGTCTTTATTTGAGTTTTGATACTTGCTTTCTTATAACTGTCACTTATGTTAACAAAGTTAAATCTCCTCGGTACTGTCACGTTATTCCCTGTTGGTCTCAGAGGCTGTGCTCCAACCCGGTCCGGCTGCTGAGCCCAGTTCTGTTAGCATGCTAACGGCAGATTCAGTTAGCGGTTAGCTATTTTAACAAGTGGTTAGGCTGAAGCTATCTGTCCGTCACCTGCCGCCTCTCAGAACATACATGTTTTTAATTTACAGTTAATTTAAAGACTTTGAACGCAGCACTTTTACACGAGTAATCGAGTATTTTTACTCTCTCTTCTTGTCGTGTGTTTCTACACGTATGAGCTGAGTTCTACAAACATACATGAAGCACGTCATACAGAGAGAACAGCAGTGTAAACAGACCTGCTGTGTGTGTGTGTGTGTGTGTGTGTGTGTGTGTGTGTGTGTAGATGTGTGTGTGTGATAAGGTCTTCAGCCTGCAGGTTGTTCCAGGGTTTCAATAAAAGGACAGCAGATGCCCACAATTACTCTGACACACACACACACATACACACACACACACACACGCACACACACGCATACACACACACACACACACACACACACACACACACAAAAGCAACACGAATGACCTGACCTGTGTGTGTGTGTGTGTGTGTGTGTGTGTGTGTGTGTGTGTGTGTCTCCATATTTTCTTTTCTTATCAAAATAAAAGAGAGGAAACATCCTCCTTCCTTCCTTCAGTCCTTCCTTCTCTCCTTGTCTCCTCTGTCCATCCCTCCTTGTCTCCTCTCCTCCTCTCCTCTCCTCTCCTCCTCCTCCTCTCCTCTCCTCCTCCTCCTCCTCCTCCTCTCAGGTCATGTATATAATCGGTCCGTCAGCAGCTGACAGAAGAAGACGAGCGTTGTTCTGCAGGTAAGAGTCGAGTCGATCGGTTGCATTTGATTTTATTCTTATTTATTTTATTTGTTTGATTGTCCAGTTTGAACTTTTTTCATTATGATCTTATTTATTTATGTTTCTATGTGTTTTATTCATTTGTTGTGTTTTCATTTAGATTCATTAGATCATTTTAGTTGAGCTTTTATTTTCTTAAATGTTTTATTTTGTATAAAATCTTATAGATGTATTATTATTCTATTTATTATTTATGTATGAATTATTTTATTTTATTAATTTATCTGTTTTTAATGTCAATTCAAGTTTTATTTTGAAATCTTTAATATAGTTTATATATCATTTATTCTGTTTTATTTATATAATGTGATGATTGTTTGTATTTAGATGTTTGATGTCTGCAGCTGTTTACTCAGCTATTGATCACACATTGATCATCAGGTGTGTGTGTGTGTGTGTGTCTTTGTGTGTGTTTCTGTTGGTTTATTGACAATGCGGGGACTTCCTGTTCTGCTGCGTCAAACCAAAAACTCAAAAACAAAAAGACAAAATTACATTTCAGGTCAATTTGTCATCAAACAGAGAGACGAGATAAGAGAATAAAAGGAGTGTGTGTGTGTGTGTGTGTGTGTGTGTGATAACCATGTTAGCGAGGAGGAAAGAGCCTCTAAAACAATCAGCAGTCAGAACAGACAGTCAGCTCATGTTCACGCTAATGAGGAAAAAACAGACGTGACGTGTTGAAAAGTTTCATTCTTCTTTTCTTTGTATAAAGAATAAGAATCGTTATAATTTATTCATGATGTTTGATTAATCGGCTCACACACAAAGTCTGAAACAAATATGTTAAATGTTGTTTCACTAAAAACTGACAGCTGTGCTCTGAGCTAAATGCTAACATCACAGTGCTAACATGTTCACTGTCTTAGTTTAGATTAACATGCTAACATTGGCTAATTAGCAGTAAATACAAAGTCCAGCTGAGGCTGATGGATGATGAAGAGAGAAAAAATGAGTTTGGGAAACATGATTATGTAATCACGATTAACTTAGCTTAGCATAAAGACTGGAAACAGGTGGAAACAGTTAGCCTAGCTCAGTCCAAAAATAAACAGACTCCAGATCAGACGGGCTCAGACTAATATCTGGAGTGTGTGCCGATAACGGACTGATGTTTTATTAAAGATCGGATGTGATATGACGGAGCTTCTTTATTACAACACAGAAAAAGAAAAAAACAGATTTCACGTCACAAACGTCTTTAAAATCTTCTCAAAGCTTCTTAATGTTTTAAAACTGTTTGAAATCACGTGATATCTCTGTGATCCAGACGTGTTAGCATCGTTTATATAACAAGTACTTTAATATCATGCTAACATCACCCTGAAACCAAGTCCTTAAATATCCAGTCTGATTAGTTAATGTTAGCATGCTAACACACTAACCTAAAATGGTGAACCTGTTACCGTTAGCATGCTAGCATTAGCGTTTAGCCAATAATGTGGCTGACGTGTTTTATAAAGACTTATGAAGAATTTGGGAAACACGATTATATAATCGGTCACATGGTTAGCTTATCTTAGCTTAGCATAAAGACTGGAAGCAAGGGGAAACAGCTAGCCTGGCTCTGTCCAAAGTTAGCTGCTAGGTGCTGATCACAGTTACAGGTTGAATTCCTGCAGTTTGTCGGTTTCTTTTTTGACGTGAAGCTAAAGCGTTAGCTTCGGGCTCCAAACTGAAACAAGTTGTAGTTCTTCCTCGACACCAGTGACATCACTGTACATGTCACATGACGCTTTAGCTACACGTGAAAACGTGAAAACATGTAACTGTTAAATTAGCATTAGCATGTTTTCTATCGACCGTACAAACTTAAATCATTGTAATACGATTATATATATTTTACATTTCAGTGTGTATTTGTGTGTGTGTGTAGACATGGCGTGGCTCCATCAGAGTCGAGGATCTCCCAGACTCGTCCTGGTCGTGGTTTGTGTCGCTCTGCTGCTCGACAACATGCTGCTCACTGTGGTCGGTGAGTACACACACATACATTTCTACATGACCAACAGGGGACTGTTGGTCATGTGAGGACCGATGACAGAGTGACATCACCTGTAGATTTATGAAGACTCCGTGTCTGTGCCACAAACTGCAGTTTGTCTTGTCGTCCACTTGAGGCTGGCTCCAGAAGTGAGTCAGTCTCCATAAGTCCCCATGTTCAATCAATCAATCAAATTTTATTTGTATAGCCCAAAGTCGCAAAATACATTTTGCCTCGGAGGGCTTCACAATCTGTACAGGGAGTGACACCCTCTGTCCTTAGACCCTCGGTTCGAGTGAGGAAAAACTTGCCCACAAAAAACCCTTTTAACAGGGAAAAAAGTGGAAGAAACCTCAGGAAGAGCCACAGAGGAGGGATCCCTCTCCCAGGACGGACAGACGTGCAATAGATGTCACGTGTACAGTCAACAAGTCAACAGAAACATTTTGTACAATTACAATGAAAAATGACAATGGATTACAATGAATGATAAAATGATTACAGTAGCAGTGGAACCTGTGATAGAGATAGAGAGACACAGATGCACAGCAGCAGCAAATCATTAACTAAGTTACTATAAACTGTAATGGAGATCTGGTAACATTAATGACAGTAATAATATATGTAGTGGACGTCATGCAGGACCACAGCAGCAGTCACGATCCACGAGAACCTGCTGGACAAAAGAGCACAGAAACTCCGGGGAAGAAGTTTAGTTAGTAAGATGCATTAATGTACATGTATGACAGACATGTATGTTTACAGATGGTGGTGGTGATGGTGAGAGAGAGAGAGAGAGAGAGAGAGAGAGAGAGAGAGAGAGGGTTTTCAGTAAAGGGAGATGTGACTGCATCTTCAACCAATACCATGCCTGGCTAGGCATAACCCTGAAAGGAGGAGTCCCCCGGGCAGTATAGTCCTATAGCAGCATAACTAAGGGATGACCTGAGCCAGCCCTAACTATAAGCTCTATCAAAAAGGAAAGTCTTAAGTTTACTCTTAAAAGTGTTGACCGTGTCTGCCTCCCGAACCCAAAATGGTAGTTTGTTCCACAGAAGAGGAGCTTGATAGCTGAAAGCTCTGGCTCCCAATCTACTTTTGGAAACTATAGGAACTACAAGGAACCCAGCATTCTGAGAGCGCAGTGTTCTAGAGGGGTAGTAAGGTACTATGAGCTCTTTTAGATATGATGGTGCCTGACCATGAAGAGCTTTGTATGTAAGGAGAAGAATTTTAAATTCTATTCTAGATTTAACAGGTAGCCAATGCAAGGAAGCCAAAATGGGAGAGATGTGATCTCTGATCTTGGTTCCTGTCAGAACACGTGCAGCAGCATTCTGAATTAGCTGCAAAGTCCTAAGAGACTTATTGGAGCAGCCTGATAACAATGAGTTACAATAGTCCAGCCTAGAAGTAACAAATGCGTGGACTAGTTTTTCTGCATCTGCTTGAGATACAATGCGTCTGATTTTGGCAATGTTGCGTAAATGGAAGAATGCAGTCCTTGAAATTTGTTTTATGTGGACATTAAAGGACAAATCCTGATCAAAAACAACTCCAAGATTCTTTGCGGTGGAGCTGGAGGCCAGGGTGATCCCATCTAAGGTAACTAAGTCTCTAGAGAGAGAGTCTCTGATGTTTTTGGGTCCAATTACAAGAACTTCAGTTTTGTCTGAATTTAACATCAGAAAATTGAAGGTCATCCAACTTTTTATATCTTTAAGGCATGCTTGGAGTTTAGTTAATTGATTGGTTTCATCAGGCTTGATCGATAAATATAATTGGGTGTCGTCGGCATAACAATGAAAATTAACGGAGTGATTCCTAATAATGTTCCCTAGAGGAAGCATATATAAACTGAATAGAAGTGGTCCGAGTACAGAACCTTGTGGGACTCCATGACAAACTTTGGTATGCATGGAGGATTCATCATTGACTAGAACAAACTGAGAACGATCTAAAAAATAAGACTTAAACCAGCTTAGGGCGGTTCCTTTGATGCCAATTTGATGTTCCAGTCTCTGTAAAAGAATTTGATGGTCAATGGTGTCAAATGCGGCACTAAGATCTAACAGGACAAGTACAGAGATGAGTCCTTTGTCTGATGCCATTAGGAGGTCGTTTGTAACTTTGACTAGTGCGGTCTCTGTGCTATGATGCACTCTAAATCCTGACTGAAAATCCTCATATAAACTGTTCTTATGGAGAAAGTCGCACAGCTGATTGGCTACAGCTTTCTCAAGTATCTTAGAGAGAAAGGGAAGGTTTGATATCGGTCTGTAATTGGCTAAAACCTCTGGGTCTAGAGTGGGCTTTTTAAGAAGAGGTTTAATTACAGCTACTTTAAAGGACTGTGGTACATATCCTGATAATAAAGACAGATTAATCATATCCAATAAAGAAGGGCTAACTAGAGGTAAAACATCCTTGACCAGCCTGGTTGGGATGGGATCTAAGAGACAGGTTGACGACTTAGATGAAGAAATTATTGAAGTTATTTGATGAAGGTCGATGGGAGAAAAACAGTCTAAATATATATCAGGTTTTACAGCTGTTTCCAAACTTGCTGTATCAGAATGCAGATCAGTGCCTGTTGAGGGCAAGAGGTGATGAATTTTGTCTCTAATAGTTATAATTTTATCATTAAAGAAGCTCATGAAGTCATTGCTACTTAGACCTAAAGGAATGGATGGCTCAATAGAGCTGTGGCTCTCTGTTAGCCTGGCTACAGTGCTGAAGAGAAACCTGGGGTTGTTCTTATTTTCCTCTATTAATGAAGAGTAGTAGGCTGCTCTGGCACTACGGAGAGCCTTCCTGTATGTTTTAAGATTATCTTGCCAGGCTAAACGAGATTCTTCCAGTTTAGTGGCACGCCATTTGTGTTCAGATTTACGTGCCTCTTGCTTTAAGTTGCGAGTCTGCTGGCTATACCATGGTGCTAACCTCCTTTGTTTAATTATCTTCTTTTTCAGAGGTGCAATAGAGTCTAGAGTTGTTCGTAATGAGCCTGTAGTACTATCAACAAGATGATCTATTTGTGAGGGGCTAAAGGAAGCAGACAAGTCCTCTGCTACATTGAGACAAGTCATTGAATTCAATACTGAGGGAATCACTTCCTTAAATTTGGCTACAGCACTATCAGATAAACATCTGCTGTAGGAGTTTCTGCAGAAAGGCTTATAGTCCAGTAATATGAACTCAAAGGTTATTAAAAAATGGTCTGACAGAAGAGGATTCTGTGGAAAGACTATTAGATGATCAATTTCAATGCCATATGAGAGAACAAGATCAAGAGTGTGGTTCAGACAATGAGTCGGTTTATTTACACTCTGACAGAAGCCAATTGAATCTAACAAAGAGATAAACGCAGTACTAAGACTATCATTGTGGTTGTCCACATGAATATTAAAATCACCTACAATAATTACTTTATCTGTTTTAAGGATCAAGCCTGATGCAAATTCTGCAAATTCAGATAAAAATTCAGAGTAAGGACCAGGAGCACGATATACTATAACAAATAGAATTGGCTGTAATGTTTTCCAGGTTGGGTGAGCAAGGCTAAGAACAAGACTTTCAAACGAGTTATAATTTAGTTTAGGTTTAGGATTTATTAATAGACTTGAGTCAAATATGGCTCCAACTCCACCACCTCGACCAGTACTTCGAGGAATATGAGTATTACAATGACTGGGAGGAGTGGATTCATTTAAACTAACATATTCATCCTCCTGCAGCCAGGTTTCAGTAAGACAAAATAAATCAATACCATAATCAGACATTAATTCATTGACTAAAACAGCTTTAGAGGACAAAGACCTGATATTCAAGAGTCCACATTTAATTATCTTATTTTGGACTGCTGGGGATGTTGTTTTAATTTTTATTAGGTTTTTATGATGAGCTCCTCCTCTGTTTGTTTTATCTTTAAATAATGTAGGTGGACGGGGGACAGACACAGTCTCTATACTAAAGGATTGGGTGGGTGGCTGCTCTAATGGAGGCGCAGAGAAGCGTGTAAGACTGCAGCTCTGCTTCCTGGTCTCAACTCTGGGTTGTCACGGTTTTGGTCGACTAATAAACTTGGCCATGTTTCTAGATATGAGAGCTGCTCCATCCAAAGTGGGATGGATGCCGTCTCTCCTAATCAGACCAGGTTTTCCCCAGAAAGGTGTCCAATTATCTATGAAGCCCACATCGTTTGCTGGACACCACCTCGACAGCCAGCGGTGGAATGACGACATGCGGCTATACATGTCATCACTGGTCACATTGGGTAGGGGTCCAGAGAAAACTACGGAGTCCGACATCGTTTTGGCGTATGCACACACCGATGACACATTAATTTTAGTGACCTCCGATTGGCGTAACCGGGTGTCATTACCGCCGACGTGAATAACAATCTTACTGTATTTACGTTTATCCTTAGCCAGCAGTTTTAAATTAGATTCTCTGTCGCCCGCTCTGGCCCCCGGGATGCATTTAACTATGGCCCCCGGTGTCGCTAACTTCACGTTTCGTAAAATGGAGCTGCCAATGACCAGAGTTGGCCTCTCAGCGGGTGTGTCGCTGAGTGGGGAAAATCTGTTAGAAACGTGGAGCGGTTGGTGGTGTACCGTGGGCTTCAGTTTGGGGCTATGCGTCTTTCGGACAGTCACCCAGCCTCCCGGCTGCTCGGGAACTACCGGGGGACGGCTAGCTGAAGCTACCTTCGGTGGTACCGCACCGGCTACAGGGGGACTTGCTAGCTACTGACTGTTCGGTGGTGCGGTACCGTGCCTCTAACTCACTGAGCCTCGCCTCCAAAGCTACAAATAAACTACATTTGTTACAAGTACCGTTATCGCTAAAGGAGGACGAGGAGTAACTAAACATGAGGCACACAGGGCAGGAGAGAGCAGGAGAGGAGAGAGCAGGAGAGGAGAGAGAAGCCATTGCTACAGCTAGGCTAGTTAGTGTGACTAACAGAAACTGGTGAAACTTTCGGATTTAAAGTGTTACTAAAGTTCAGAGACCTGTTCGTGCTCAAACAGAACAAGTCTAAGGATAGTGTAGAGATATGTGGATAATCACTGATGTGAGAAATATACGTAAATCTGTTTAGGTGAGCAGAGCAGAGAGCACCGTGGCAGTAACACCGATAACCGGAAGTGACAGAATACGCTTACCGCAAAGTGTCGCAAGTGTTCCCCAATGTCCAACTTCACAGCAGAAATAAACATGTTTACAGCCTGGTACAAAAAACAGTTTTGGTCTCTATAGCTAATTTCCCCGTTCATGACAACTGTACTGAGGGTGAATTTATATACAACTCACCTGTTCAGATTATATTAAGGCTTAAAGTTATGCAGGATTAAGAGCGTGGACGCTTTGATTGGCAGGTGGGTGTTGTTACAGGTGGTTTGTTTGAGCAACCAGGCTTCATTCAGCCCGCCTCAGGTCCACTGATGATCGACGACTTTGCTGATATTTAGATCAGCCTGGAGACTGACAAGATGGCGGTGGCCAGCAAAACAGTGTTTGTACACTCTTGTTGTAGGTCATCACAGTTTGAAGCTGAATGATGAGATGAGAATATCCTCTGCAGTTCACGTTAATAAACACAGTGCCACAGTGTGTGTGCAGCCGTCCACACACCTTTGGCCGTGTGGTGTATGAACAGATCGTCCTCTGATCTTCGTCTTAGCTGCTCGTTCGTGACGCAACTGAAGACCTGGAGGTCAAAGTCATCGTCAGCAGTTAGACTCAACGTAAAGGCTGCACACACACACACACACCTCCTGACCTTGACCTTTAAATCCTTCAGTCTCAGTTCACGGTTGTCTGTTTGGGTTTCTTCTCAGATTTTGACCTTTTGCTTTTTATGAGTTTTCCTTACATGTTTGGAAGGAGAGGGTGAGGCGTGGAGTATTCATTCGTCTGTGGGACACAGTATGAGTGTTTATGATGTATATGATCTTCCTCCCTCAGTGCCGATCATCCCGACATTCCTCTACGCCTTGGAGCATCGCAGTCCAGACCAGACCGCCCAGCCGTCCCTGCTCCCTCGGCCCAGTCACAGTGCACCGATCCTGGACACACAGTCGGAGCAGAGCCCCCGGTCGTCTCTTCCCACCTTCCCTCCTCTGGTGTCTCTGTTCGACAACACCACTTTCAGCCTGCCGGAGATCCGGACTGAGCCCACTGACACCAACATCAACGGGACTGCCAACGCTACAGTAAGTGGAGGATGATGTTTACCTGACGGCTCGGGCTCACAGGTGAGTCTCACCTCGTCCCGTCCTCTGTCCTCTGTCCTGCAGGAGTCCTCGTGTCTTCAGGACAGTTTGTTTCTGGAGGAGGAGAACGTTCGTGTCGGCCTGTTGTTCGCCTCCAAAGCTCTCGTCCAGCTGCTCATCAACCCGTTCGTTGGCCCGCTCACCAACAGGTAACGTCAGGTAGACAGGTACCTGTCTACAAGTGACATGTTCAAACAGGTGTCTCACTGACAGTCTGTCTGTCTGCAGGATCGGGTATCACATCCCCATGTTCGCTGGATTCATCATCATGTTTGTGTCGACCATCAGTAAGTCACACACACACACACACACACACACACACAGTGATGACATGTGTTCTCTGTGATCATACATGTGTGTTTAATCGTGTGTGTGTGTGTGTGTGTGTGTGTCAGTGTTTGCCTTCTCAGGGACCTACGCTCTGCTGTTCTTCGCTCGCTCTCTGCAGGGCATCGGCTCGTCCTTCTCCTCCGTCGCAGGTCGACACTTCATCATCAAACTTTAAACGCTGTCATGAACGGCGTTGACGTGACCTCACTTCCTGTGTGTGTGTGTGTGTGTGTGTGTGTGTGTGTGCAGGTCTGGGGATGTTGGCCAGTGTGTACACAGATGATGAGGAGCGAGGCATCGCCATGGGCATCGCACTGGGAGGGCTGGCTATGGGAGTCCTGAGTGAGACGCTAACCTCTTTAGCAGCAGCTATGCTAACCTCTTTAGCTGCAGCTACGCTAACCTCTTTAGCAGCAGCTATGCTAACCTCTTCAGCAGCAGTTATGCTAACCTCTTTAGCTGCAGCTACGCTAACCTCTTTAGCTGCAGCTACGCTAACCTCTTTAGCAGCAGTTACGCTAACCTCTTCAGCAGCAGTTACGCTAACCTCTTTAGCTGCAGCTACGCTAACCTCTTTAGCAGCAGCTACGCTAACCTCTTTAGCTGCAGCTACGCTAACCTCTTTAGCAGCAGCTATGCTAACCTCTTTAGCTGCAGCTACGCTAACCTCTTTAGCAGCAGCTATGCTAACCTCTTCAGCAGCAGTTACGCTAACCTCTTTAGCTGCAGCTACGCTAACCTCTTTAGCTGCAGCTACGCTAACCTCTTTAGCAGCAGCGATGCTAACTTGTTGTGTGTGTTGTGTTTCAGTCGGTGCTCCGTTCGGCAGCGTCATGTACGAGTTTGTGGGGAAGAGCGCCCCCTTCCTGATCCTCGCCTTCCTCGCTCTGTTTGATGGAGGTAAGGCATGAATGGTCTGAACGCCTGCTAAGACTCATGGGAAGTGGAGTTCATGTATTGATGATGTTTGAGCTGTCAGGGTTCAAACCTGTGACCTCCTGTGTACGTGTTGTATGTTTGTGTTGCAGCGTTACAGCTGTGCATCCTGCAGCCTTCAAAGATCTCTCCTGGGGTGAGTCCACAGACCGGCCTGATCTGATCTGGTCTCATGTGGTCTGATCTGGTCTCATGTGGTCTGATCTGGTCTGGTTTGTTTCAGAGTGTGGAGGGAACTCCGTTAGTGACTCTGTTGAAGGACCCGTACATCATCATTAGTGCAGGTGAGACGCCATGACACCTGTCTGTCTCACCTGTCTGTTTCTCACCTGTCTGTCTGTCTCACCTGTCTGTCTGTCTCTCACCTGTCTGTCTCACCTGTCTGTCCCTCACCTGTCTGTCTGTCTCACCTGTCTGTCTGTCTCTCACCTGTCTGTCTGTCTGTCTGTCTGTCACCTGTCTGTCCCTCACCTGTCTGTCTGTCCCTCACCTGTCTGTCTGTCTGTCTCTCACCTGTCTGTCTGTCTCACCTGTCTGTCTCACCTGTCTGTCTGTCTGTCTCTCACCTGTCTGTCCCTCACCTGTCTGTCTCTCACCTGTCTGTCTCACCTGTCTGTCCCTCACCTGTCTGTCTCTCACCTGTCTGTCCCTCACCTGTCTGTCCCTCACCTGTCTGTCTCTCACCTGTCTGTCTGTCTCTCACCTGTCTGTCTGTCTCTCACCTGTCTGTCCCTCACCTGTCTGTCTCTCACCTGTCTGTCTCACCTGTCTGTCCCTCACCTGTCTGTCTCTCACCTGTCTGTTTCTCACCTGTCTGTCTGTCTCTCACCTGTCTGTCTCTCACCTGTCTGTCTGTCCCTCACCTGTCTGTCCCTCACCTGTCTGTCTCTCACCTGTCTGTCCCTCACCTGTCTGTCCCTCACCTGTCTGTCTCTCACCTGTCTGTCTCTCAGGCTCTCTGTGTTTTGCTAACATGGGCGTGGCCATCTTGGAGCCGACTCTTCCGATCTGGATGATGCAGACGATGTGCTCCCCCAAATGGCAACTTGGTACGTTCCACTTCCTTCCTTCCTTCCTTCCTTCCTTCCTTCCTTCCTTCCTTCCTCTCACAGGTGTGTGTGTTGTCTCACAGGTGTGGCCTTCCTTCCTGCCAGCATCTCGTACCTGATTGGAACAAACCTGTTTGGAGTTATGGCCAATAAGATGGGACGGTCAGTGTGTGTGTGTGTGTGTGTGTGTGTGTGTGTGTGTGTGTGTGTGTGAGAGACAGACAGACAGGTTGATGTGTCTCTCTCTCTTCAGGTGGCTCTGCTCCATGTTAGGCATGTTCATCGTCGGTGTCAGTCTGCTGTGTGTGAGTACAACACCTGTCCAGATGTTACTGTCTTAAACAGTGACAGTAGCTACAGGAAGTGATGTCAGACCTGCACTAACACACATTGTGTGTGTGTGTGTGTGTGTGTGTGTGTCAGGTTCCCTTTGCCACCAGTATCTACGGTCTGATTGGACCAAACGGAGGTCTGGGCTTTGCCATAGGTGACTATCATCATCATGTTCATGAGCTGTGATGTCACTGGAGCGCTGAGCTGTGATGTCACTGGAGCGCTGAGCTGTGATGTCACTCTGTGTCGCCCCCCTCAGGTATGGTGGACTCCTCCATGATGGCCATCATGGGTTACCTGGTCGACATCCGTCACACCTCCGTCTACGGCAGCGTCTACGCTATCGCTGACGTGGCGCTGTGTTTGGGCTTCGCTATAGGTAACACACACACACACACACACACACACACACACACACACACACTCATAAATCTGTGTGTTGTCCCAGGACCTTCCACAGGGGGCGCTCTGGTTCAGGCGGTGGGCTTCCCGTGTCTCATGGTGTTCATCGGAGTGATCAACATCCTGTACGCTCCGCTCTGCTTCCTGTTACGTAACCCGGCGGTCAGAGAGGAGAAGATGGTGAGTATTTACACACAACTACACTTCCCATCATGCTTTGAGAGCTGTAAACAGGAAATATAGTGTAACCATGGATGCTTATGATCTGTCAGTTTGTTGCTGCTGTGGACATTGTTGTTGTTGTTGCTGTGGACATTGTTGTTGTTGTTGTTGCTGTGGACATTGTTGTTGTTGTTGTTGTTGCTGTGGACATTGTTGTTGTTGTTGCTGTGGACATTGTTGTTGTTGTTGTTGCTGTGGACATTGTTGTTGTTGTTGTTGCTGTGGACATTGTTGTTGTTGTTGTTGTTGTTGCTGTGGACATTGTTGTTGTTGTTGTGGACATTGTTGTTGTTGTTGATGTGGACATTGTTGTTGTTGTGGACATTGTTGTTGTTGTTGTTGCTGTGGACATTGTTGTTGTTGTGGACATTGTTGTTGTTGTTGTTGCTGTGGACATTGTTGTTGTTGTGGACATTGTTGTTGTTGTTGCTGTGGACATTGTTGTTGTTGTGGACATTGTTGTTGTTGTTGTTGCTGTGGACATTGTTGTTGTTGTGGACATTGTTGTTGTTGTTGCTGTGGACATTGTTGTTGTTGCTGTAGACATTGTTGTTGTTGTTGTTGTGGACATTGTTGTTGTTGCTGTAGACATTGTTGTTGTTGTTGTTGTGGACATTGTTGTTGTTGTTGCTGTGGACATTGTTGTTGTTGTTGTGGACATTGTTGTTGTTGTGGACATTGTTGTTGTTGTTGCTGTGGACATTGTTGTTGTTGTGGACATTGTTGTTGTTGTTGCTGTGGACATTGTTGTTGTTGTTGTTGTGGACATTGTTGTTGTTGTTGTGGACATTGTTGTTGTTGTTGTGGACATTGTTGTTGTTGTGGACATTGTTGTTGTTGCTGTGGACATTGTTGTTGTTGCCAGCTGTCTCTTAAATGTTGAACCGTTCACACACTTTAGAATCTTCATCCTGAATCAGTTCACAAAAATCTGTCGTGTTCACACAGTGTACACTTATTAAACACACACACACACACACACACACACACACACACACACACACACAGGCAGGTCCTAACACATCAGTAGGAAGTGAGTGTGTGTGTGTGTGTGATGTGGATCCAAAGTGTGTGTGTGTGAAGTCATTACACAGTGATTAGACTGATCACAGATCAGAGGCTGCTGCCTTCAAAGAAACATTTCACTTAATAAACTCTCAATTACACACAGATTACAGTGTGTGTGTGTGTGTGTGTGTGTGTGTGTTTTGCAGGCGATCATCGACCAGGAGTGTGTGATGCACACAAAAAGTTACAACACACAGGAGAGTCGAGAGTTTCCTCTGAGCGATTACAGCGAAGAAGAGGAGACAGAGGAGTGACACACACACACACACCACACTGAGGATGACCATGTTGTGATGTTTACCTTCACCATCAGACTACCTGTCAGAGCAGACGTCGATCGTTTCTTAAAGACACAGTAACCCGGCCCCTGGGAAACCCCGTACATCTTTTTAATTTCTGAGTTAATTATAATTAATTGATTAACTGTAAATGTCACAAAGTCTGCGTTGGATGTCACGAGTTATTAATCTGAATAAATGTTTGAAAATTACATTAGAAGACGCCTGATTACCTCCAAATGACCGTCAGCTAAGCCCCGCCCCTTAGTTACTGTTGCTACATGTGACGTGATGATGACGTGATCAGTCGCAGTTTTACCATCAAAAATTCTAATTCTAATTAAACAGACAGATTTAAGTCCCACCCCTTTTTTGGCTCTGTGCTCCAATCACAGTCAAGCAAGCCTCGGTCAGCTTCCTCCTTTCCTGTATTTAGATACGCTACGTGTTAGCTCCGTGCTAGCTATGTGTTAGCGTGTTGGACAGACAATGGTTAACAGATAAAGTGACTTATATACAGTCACATGTTAGTTAGCTAATGTTAGCAAAATGCTAGCTGATAAGTTAGCCATTGTTTTGCTAACATTAGCTGACTTAGCGATATCAAGCTAACATAGCGCATCTAAGTACAGAGAAGGAGGAAGTTGACTGAGTCATTAGCTGTTAGCATATTTTTCTGTAGCTAGCCAGCTACTTAAAATGATTGGTCTCAAATAAATAAATGCTATCATGCTAACTTAGCACTGTGTAATTATGCAGACAGAGCTGAGGCTAAAGCTAACATGTAGCAGGTATAAAAATGATGATAGGAGCAGTGTTGTGCTTGTACTGCAGCGGTTGCTAATGTTAGCTTCATGTTTGATAGCATGGTGGAAGCTCCGGTGCTTAACGAGTTTTTTTTTAATGTGACCTGTGACGCCACAAATTAATGTAGTTAGCTAATGACATGCTAAGTCTCACTCTAGGTGAGGTCAGCCAGACATGCTAACATTAGCCTCTTCCGTTAGTGTACACTTCTTCTGTCTTTTGCTGTAATCTGAGTCTGTATCTGACCTCTGACCTGTGTCACCATTAAAGCCTGCTGCAACCTGGACGACACCTGTTTACCTGTGTGTGTGTGTGTGTGTGTGTGTGTTCACGTGTTCAACTGAGGTGCGAAGCAGAAATCAGGCGTGTGTGTTCACACGCTTCTTATCTGCTCTTTAATTTCCTGTGACGACTTGTCCTTCATCGACGCTCCGTCAGCTGGAAAGGTAAACAGGAAGTGGATGAAAAGTTCACGGAGGCGGATGTTAGCATTAGCTCTGATATGAGCACAATAGAACCTTTCATCGCACATCAGGAGTCATGTGACCTTTCAGTGAATCAGCTGACGTCAGCTCAATTTTTAGAGTTTGAGTTAATAGCCTGAAGCTAATAAGCTAACCTGAACTCTCAGCTAACATTAGCCTCAAGCTAAAATAAACCCTGAGCTAAACTTTAAGCTAACCATAGCTCCTTTTAGCCATGTGGCTACCATATTTTAGCTTAGCTTAGCTCATCTAAAGTCGTTGACGTGCAAATGAGACAAAATATGACGAGTATTGTTCTACAGCGTGTTGCTGCCATGCCAGTATCATGCTATAACATGAAGACAGGACCCGGCTGTGCAGCGGTGTGTCTGTTTGTGAACGTAATGTAACGTATCCAGAAATAACTTAACGACTTCGACCAAAGCGCTCTCTCTAAAGTCAGAATAAATCTGTGTTCTCAGTTTGCCAGACCAAAGAAAGTGTTATTAACCATCCAGCCAAATTTGAATGATTAAAAATATCAACAAGTTTATGAAATCAGGTGTCAAAATCGGGTAAAAATGAATTCTCAGCTCCAGGACTGTGGGGGCGTGTCCTCTGAATGTGCTGAAGCCACGCCCACTCGTGGGAGCAGTCGAGCGGCCATTTTGAAGCGACTGAAACGTGTCAGATGAATTCAGAAAATGACATGACTAACTTTGAAACACTCTGAGCTGAGATGAATTCATCTCTATCTCTCTGCTCAGGGTGGCCTCAGCGTGTCATCGAGCCACCCTTTAAGGACCGCCCACAAAATCCTGAAAACTGGTGAAGAACTGTTTGAACCTCTAACTCCACATTTCAGTAATATATCGTGCAAAGTCTCTTCACGTGTTTTCAGCAACTATTGTCCAACATATTTAATGAGTTTCACACGGACTTCAATTAACTCATCGTTCTCAGTTCTCAGAATCACGTCTGAACTCTGAAAATGAGAGTTCATCTTTCCTCATTCAAACCTCAGTTTAACGTTATTACAACATACAGACTGATGATGCTGAGTCACCACAAACTACAGGCTGAGCTAACGAACAGCACGCTGCTATAAGAATCTATTTTTATGTTTGTAATCATAAAGACTTTTTATTATTAATAATTATTAATAATTATATTTATAATTATTATTAAGTTCAACTTAAACAGAGGAAGTTTGAAGAGTTAGCTTACAGCTAGCAGAAGTTTTGATGCTAAAAAAACAAAAGACAAAAAATTACTTTAAACTGTGTGTGTGTGTGTTTGTGTGTGTGCGTGTGCATGTGTGTGTGTGTGTTTAACATGTTAATTACATCCTCTGACAGCAGATCACAGCAGCTTCAGCCCACACACACAAACGGCTTCAAAACATTTCCTCCTGCTTTGAAATATGAATAAACACAAATGTGTGTGTGTGTGTGTGTGTGTGTGTGTGTGTGTGTGATCAAAGTGTTTAACCCTTTGTGTTTCAGCTCTGATGTGGTCGTTCAGTCTTAAACTCTGATTTTCTTTTTTGGTAAACATTTTTTAAACGTGAATATTGACTTTTCATCTGACGCTAATCTCACCACACACACACACACACACACAGTCATGGTGTGTGTGTGTGTTTGTCTGATGTGTGTGAACATGTGTATGACCTCAGTAATTCATATTTCAGTTCATAAACGCAGATTCTCTCTCTCTCTGGAGGTTCCTTCATTAAAGGTCTCTTACTGTTGAAAAAAACATATTTATATATATATATATTTTTCTTCTTCACGTGATCATGTGTTACAGCCGCCAAATCCTTGTGTGAAGTGTTTTTAAATTATGTAATCAGGTGTATGGCTGCAGACGCCTGATTGGCTCCCGCTGATGGAGGTGTGGTCACCTGACTCAGCCCTTCCTGGAAGCCCGGAGGTCCAGGATTGGAGCTGCATCTCCCCAACCCACCAATCAGAGGGAGCCAATGTCATGAAGCAACTTATCTAAACTGTGAAGGCGGTTTGTGATCGTCGTGTTAGCTCGCCTCGTTATCGTAAATATACGTGTACGTTAACTGTTGTTAGTTTGAATTGTACTGATTCAAACACATTCAGAGAAGATTTTTGAAAATGAAAAAAGAAATTAAAGAAAAGAAATTAAAGCAAAAAAATTGAAACAAAATTTTTTTTCATTAAATATTTTCATACCATTTGGTTCAATTTTTGATTCAATTTTTTTTTTCATTCAATTTTTTTGTTAAATTTTTTGTAAAATTTTTTATTCAATTCAACAAAAAAACAGATCGCAATTTTCCGGAAAAAAAGTCATATTTTTCAAATGAAAACATCGCAATTTTCTGAAAAAGTCAGTAAATTTATCGCAACAAAAAAGATTGCAATTTTCCAATTTTTCATATAAAAAGATCGAAATTTTTCTTAAAATAAAGATCGCAATTTTCCAAAAAAAGTCAGATTTTTCTCAATAAAGATCGCAATTTCCGAAAAAAAGATCTAATTTTTTTTTATTTCCAATGTTTTTTCTTTTTTTTTTTGGTCACTCTTTTCAATTTCAATTTTTTCACTTCGATTTTTCAAAAGAACAACATCTCGTCTTTGTTTTTATTTCTTTGTAAATAAAGATGATTGAATCTGTGTGTGTGTTTGGTCATGTGTCATTGTGGGGACCTTGAGATGAAGGAAGTCGAACAAACAAGTTTTTATTTATTTAAACAAAAAGATGCTTCAGAGTTTAAACTTCATTCCTTCTTCTGTGGTGTCCGTCACTTCCTCTCAACACTTTCAGGTGTTTTGGGCTTTCAGTTTTGTTTCATGAAAAAATTTAACGTAAAAAATTGAAACATTTTTCAAAACTTTTTGATGCATTTTGGAAACATTTTGGAAACATTTTTCAAAAACATTTCAAGCATTTTGGAAACATTTTTCAAAACATTTTGGAAACATTTTTTCAAAACGTTTTGGAAACATTTTTCCAAAACATTTCAAGCATTTTGGAAACATTTTTCAAGTGTTTTGGAAACATTTTTCAAAAACATTTCAAGCATTTTGGAAACATTTTTCAAAAACATTTCAAGTGTTTTGGAAACATTTTTCAAGTGTTTTGGAAACATTTTTCAAAACGTTTTGGAAACATTTTTCAAAACGTTTTGGAAACATTTTTCAAAACGTTTTGGAAACATTTTTCCAAAACATTTCAAGCATTTTGGAAACATTTAACAAGCATTTTGGAAACATTTTTCAAAAACATTTCAACCATTTTGGAAACATTTAACAAGCATTTTGGAAACATTTTTCAAATGTTTTGGAAACATTTTTCCAAAAGTTTTCAAGCATTTTGGAAACATTTTTCAAAAAAAACATTTCAAGTGTTTTGGAAACATTTTTCAAAAAAACATTTCAAGCATTTTGGAAACGTTTTTCAAGCGTTTTGGAAACATTTTACAAGCATTTTGGAAACATTTTTCAAAAACATTTCAAGCATTTTGGAAACATTTTTCAAAAACATTTCAAGCATTTTGGAAACATTTTTCAAGTGTTTTGGAAACATTTTTCAAAAATGTTTCAAGTGTTTTGGAAACATTTTTCAAGTGTTTTGGAAACATTTTTCAAAACGTTTTGGAAACATTTTTCAAAACGTTTTGGAAACATTTTTCAAAAACATTTCAAGCATTTTGGAAACATTTTTCAAGTGTTTTGGAAACATTTTTCAAGTGTTTTGGAAACATTTTACAAGCATTTTGGAAACATTTTTCAAAAACATTTCAAGCATTTTGGAAACATTTTTCAAGTGTTTTGGAAACATTTTTCAAGTGTTTTGGAAACATTTTTCAAAAAGTTTTCGAAACATTTTTCAAAAAGTTTTCGAAACATTTTTCAAAAACATTTCAAGCATTTTGGAAACATTTTTCAAGTGTTTTGGAAACATTTTTCAAGTGTTGTGGAAACATTTTTCAAAAAGTTTTCAAGTGTTTTGGAAACATTTTTCAAAAATGTTTCAAGCATTTTGGAAACATTTTTCAAGTGTTTTGGAAACATTTTTCAAGTGTTTTGGAAACATTTTTCAAAACGTCTTGGAAACATTTTTCAAAAACATTTCAAGCATTTTGGAAACATTTAACAAGCATTTTGGAAACATTTTTCAAATGTTTTGGAAACATTTTTCAAAAAGTTTTCAAGCATTTTGGAAACATTTTTCAAAAAAACATTTCAAGCATTTTGGAAACATTTTTCAAAAAAACATTTCAAGCGTTTTGGAAACATTTTTCAAAAACATTTCAAGCATTTTGGAAACATTTTTCAAAAAGTTTTCAAGCATTTCGGAAACATTTTTCAAAAACATTTCAACTAAACTAAACTAAACTTTTTGAAAAATGTTTCCAAAACGCTTGAAAAACATTTTTCAAGCGTTTTGGAAACATTTACAAGCATTTTGGAAACATTTTTCAAAAACATTTCAAGCATTTTGGAAACATTTTTTCAAGTGTTTTTGAAACATTTTTCAAAAATGTTACAAGCGTTTTGGAAACATTTTTCAAAAACATTTCAAGCATTTTGGAAACATTTTTCAAAAACATTTCAAGCATTTTAGAAACATTTTTCAAAAAGTTTTCAAGCATTTCGGAAACATTTTTGAAAAATGTTTCAAGCGTTTTTGAAACATTTTTCAAAAACATTTCAAGCATTTTGGAAACATTTTTCAAGTGTTTTGGAAACATTTTTCAAGTGTTTTGGAAACATTTTTCAGAAACGTTTTTCAAAATTTTTTCAAGCGTTTTGGAAACATTTTTCAAACAAAATGTATCCAAAAATTTGATTTTTTTTTTTTTGAAGTAGATTATTTTGAAAGTAATAGATGAAATAAAAAAGTTAAACGAAAAAAATTGAAGTAAAAATGAACATCTTACCTAGAATACTTTTATAAGTGAAAAAAATTTTAAGCTAAAAAAATTGAAAGAAAAAATTGAAATCAACTGAAAAAAATTGAAAGTGAAAACGTATTTTTTCTTTAAAAAGATCCCAATTTTTTGAAAAAAAGATCAAATTTTTTTCTTTCCAATGTTATTTAAAAATTTTTTGAGATTGCAGGATCGCAATTTTCCAGAAAAAAGTCCGATTTTTCTTAATAAAAGATCGCAATTTTCCGAAAAAAAGTCAGATTTTTCTTAATAAAAGATCGCAATTTTCCGAAAAAACACATTGGAATTTTCCTTGAACAACATCTTTCCTTGAACAACGTCTTTGTTTTTATTTCTTTGTAAATAAAGATGATTGAATCTGTGTGTGTGTTTGTTCATGTGTCATTGTGGGGACCTTGAGATGAAGGAAGTCGAACAAACAAGTTTTTATTTATTTAAAGTCCGTGTAAAGGCATTTCCATGTTTTCTTTCCAAACACATTAAATATGTTGTAAAATAGTTGCTGAAAACACGTGAAAAGACTTTGAACGATGTATTACTGAAATGTGGAGTTAGAGGTTCAAACTGTTTTTCACCAGTTTTCAGTCCAGGATTTTGTGGGCGGTCCTAAAACGAGACCATGTGATGCCACGCGGTGATCATTAACGTAAAATTAGCATAACTCTATTCAAATTTGGCTGGGTGGTTAATAACACTTTCTTCTTTAGTCTGACAAACTCAGAACACAAATTTATTTTGACTTTACACGGACTTTAAACAAAAAGATGCTTCAGAGTTTAAACTTCATTTCTTCTTCTGTGGTGTCCGTCACTTCCTCTCAACACTTTCAGGTGTTTTTGGCTTTCAGTTTTTTTTCACGAAAAAATTTTACGTAAAAAATTGAAACATTTTTCAAAATTTTTTGAAGCAGGATCAGACTCAGTCATCCGACAGAGTTCCACAAAGTTCCAACAGGTGGACAGTGTAGGACTAAATGAGTGAGCCAGAGAGGCAGGTGACACTCTGCACCTGTCACAGGTAGAGTCTAACACCTGGAACATTTTAGGGAGAGATGAAGACGTGCAGCAGCCTGAACTGAATGAGACCGAGCTGAGCACAGACGGAGGCTGAATGGACTCTGCAGCCTGAGGCACGAGGACTTCATTTAAATACTTACTAATGAATAATTAATGAGGTGTGCAGGTCTCGTTAACAGACAGATCATCACAGCTGCTTCAATCAACACACACTGCGCATGACAGCTGACATACCTGACTGCTGCTCACACAGCTGATGATGACATCATTTAGACTCTTCTGTTGTCATGACAACAACACTTTTTATTGTCATTCTCTTTCGCGGGGATTTTTCACGGTGCGTCGCTAAAAGGCGCTCGGGTGGAACCAATAATTGGTTCCGTCTATCTGTAAACATTAAATGAAGAAGATGAAATAAACATGTTACAAACAGTATGAAACATTCATAATGTAAACAAAGTCTGACTGTTTTATTCAAATATTTCAGCAGCGTTCAAACTTCCGGTGGTAGGAACCTTTCACGCGGAGCTTGTATCCGACCGGAAGTGTTTCTCGAACACAGTCCCGGTATAACTTCCGGTGTTTGGTGCCGCGAATCAGAGGAGACGTCACGAGCTCATTAATGAGTTAATTAATGAGTTAATGTCTGTGATTAAAAGATGAAAGGAGCCGCTGAAGACACCGAGTCCGAACCGAGGTCAGTTTGACGGAGATTAACGAAGATTAACGAACAGACAGACAGGCTGAATGTGTCTCACGTTTAGTCTGTCCGAGTTAAATCTGATTGGCGGTCAGTTTGATGACGTGTTAATTTGATGACGTGTTAGTTTGATGACGTGTTTCGTCATTTTTAAACTGATCGATAATCGAAGCTTCACTTCCGGTTGATAAACTGTCTCTGAGTTTTTGTCTTTTCAAAATAAAACTGAAGATTCAACTAAAAGTATCTGTTCCCTTCCCTCCTTCCCTTTCTTCTCTCCTCTCTTCTTCCTTTCTTTCTCTCCTTACCTTCCCTCCTCTCCTTTCCTTTCCCCCTTCCCTCTCTCCTCTCTCCTTTCCTTCCCTCCTCTCCTCTCTTCTTCCTTTCTTTCTCTCCTTACCTTCCCTCCTCTCCTTTCCTTTCCCCCTCCTCTCCTTTCCTTCCTTCCTCTCCTCTCTCCTTTCCTTTCCTTTCCTTTCCTTTCCTTTCCTTCTCTTCTCTCCTTTCCTTCCCTCGTCTCCTCCCTCTTTTCCTTTCCTCCTCTCCTTTCCTTTCCTCCCCCTCCTCTCTCCTTTCCTTCCCTCCTCTCCTCTCTCCTTTCCTTCCCTCCTTTCCTCTCTCCTTTCTTTCCCTCCTCTCCTCTCTCCTTTCCTTCCCTCGTCTCCTCCCTCTTTTCCTTTCCTCCTCTCCTTTCCTTTCCTTCCCTCCCCTCCCCTCCTCTCCTCTCTCCTTTCCTTCCCTCCTCTCCTCTCAGTATGGAGCTTTCATCTCTCCTTCATGACCTTCATCTCTCCCCCTCTTCCTCCTCAGAGAAGCCCCTCCCCTCTGCCTCTCTTCCTCCAATCACAGAGCTCCTGTCTCAGCTGCAGGAGAAGCTGATTGGTCCGTCCTCAGACGCTGAAACGAGCTCCCTGATTGGTCGCGTGGAGCGTCTCTTCCAAACAGCTGATCCTCATTGGCTGTTCTCTCCAGCCTCCTCCAATCAGGATGGAGGGTGGGCGGGGCTTCAGGTGGCGTACAGCTCTGTGGTGAGCGCTCTGATTGGCTGTGTAGCTCTGCCGCTCTGTGAGGACGACTACGGCTCTCTGCCCGCCTCGGCCTATCACAGCATCCCAACCCGAGCGGCACCGGTATGCTCCGCCCTCACAGCGCTGCTGGGAACTCTGGGAAACGTAGGCGGTCAGAGGGACGTGCTGCTGAGTGTGTGTCCTCCCGTGTGTGTGTTCTCCGTCACACACTTCCAGGTGAGCTTGTTTCCGGGTGTGGACATTCAGACTCCGGTTCACAGAATCAAACGAACCCTCTGTCTGTGTTCAGGACCGGCCGTGGACAAGCCCCGCCTCCAGGGCGGCAGCCCGGAGCCTGCAGGAGGCGCTGCTGAGGGCGGGGAGCTGGAGAGACTCCGCCCACCTCCTGATGGGGGACGAGGAGAACAGAGGCATGCTGGGAGAAATCCTCGACGTCCTGCAGCCTCAGCTGAGCAAGTGAGACCACTGAGAGGGGGGCGGGTCCAGAACCAGAACCAGAACCAGTCCACTAACTGTGTGTGTGTTGCAGGGACGTGTGGCAGCGTTGTGAAGCCGTGAAGTTGGTGTTTGTGTGGACGCTCCTACAGGTGAGTCTGACATTTACAGCAGCCAATCACAAGTCAGCGTTACACCCACAACGCTACTGCAGCTGTGTGTGTGTGTGTGTGTGTGTGTGTGTGTGTGTGTGTAGGTGACTCGTCCCTCTCTCTCCCCTCACCTGCCTCGCCTCCTCCCCCCGTCACTCCTCCTCAACGACCACTACCGACCAGAGAACTGCATGCTGGGAGTCCGCTGCCTGCACCACATCGTGCTGAACACGGTGCGAACACACGCACACACACACACACACACACACACACACACGCACACACACTCTCTGACTCTTCATGTTCATGTTTCAGCCGCCTGCAGACCTCCGTCAGTTCAACAGAGCTGAAGTTCTTTATGAGGCGTTACTCAAACACCTGTACACGTCAGAGGCTGCTGTCATCCAGGTAACACACACACACACACACACACACACACACACACACACACTCTAACATAAAGCACTGTCTCTTTAAATGTCCTCGGGCCTTAGCTTTAGCCTCCCTCAGTAGTTAACTGGCGTGTTGTGTTCAGGCGGTGCTGCCGGGTCTGTTGGACCTGTTGGCTGTTCTGGAGAAGCCCCCCTCCTCGCTCGGCCCCTCCTCCTCACACAGGAAGCCGTGTCGCCACGACGACGTGCTGCGTCTGATCCTGACTCACATGGAGGCGGAGAACAAGGTGGCGCTGCGACGCGTCTACGCCGCCGCTCTGCCGCCGTACGTGGACAGGTAGGAGGAGCGTTTGATACTCACTCCTGGGGCAGGTCTCTGGCAGGCGGGTGGAGTCTGATGTGTGCTTGTTTGGTGTGTGGGGACAGGATGGGTGTGGCCGTGTGCAGGCACCTGCGGCGCCTGGAGCGGGTGGTGCTGGGATACCTGGAGGTCAGAGACTCACCTGAGGAGACAAGCCGACTGAAGATCCTCGAGGTTCTAGAGAAGACCATCAGAACGGCCTGGCCCCGGTCCGAACACACACACACACACACACACACACACACACACACACACACACCCAGGACAGGCCGTATCCCAGCATGCACTTGGTTCAACTGTCTGTCTGTCTGTCTCTCAGGATGGCGTGTCGAGTTGACGTGTTGCTGCGTTGCCTGTTGAAGTTGCTGCTGGACGTCTCCGTGGACTCTGGTCTCAGTGACTCCGTCAGACAGCAGCTGATGAATCAAACGTCTCTCTGCATCAAACTGCTCGACGGCTGCTCGCACGGCAACGTCCAGGTGAGTTCACCTGCTGACCTCACGTCTGTTAACGAGCTGCTGCTAGTTTAAAGACTCTGTGCTGCGTTCAAGGGACGAAGACGAGACACAGTGAGACACACGGTTTCATCCTGTGCTCACTGCAGTACACTGACTTTACACAGTGACTGAGACGCGGCGTCTGTTAGGACCAAACGTGTGTCAGGTGCAGCTGTCTACACCTGTTGATGTTCATGATGTTTAAATATTCATGAGCTATAATGTCTGTCTGTCTGTCTGTCTGTCTGCCTGCCTGTCTGTCTGTCTGTCTGTCAGCCTCTCCTCGAGCAGATCGACAGCAGCTGCTGCAGCTCTGAGGTGCTCAGTTGCCTAGCGACAGTAGCTACGAGGACGGAGAGGTGAAGCGAGACACCTGAGCAGCTGTTTCCTGTCAGACAGAGCTGAGGGCGACAGAGCGTGGACTGCTGGGACTGTTTTCAGCGGTGGAAGAACATCGATGAGACTGAACCAGATTTGAACTCAGAGTTTAATTCAAAGATGAAAGTGTGTTTTACATGTTTTCATGAAGGCACCACGAGCATCAGTGTTTGCTCACACGTGCTGCGTTCACTGACAGTAATGCTAATGCTGCATTAAGGTCACATGGGAGTTTCTGACAGTGTAGAGATGAATGTGGCACATGATGATGATGATAATAATAATAATAATAATAATAATAATATAATAAAAATGTTTGTCGGAGCTCTTAACAGTCCGGCCTCATTACTGCCCCCTGTGGCCGTGGCTGTGTCAGCATGTCTTTGAGCTAAACGAGCGCCTGGTTACCGTCAGAGCATTTTGATTGGCTGTCGCATAATTAAAGTGTTATCTAACCTCTGATGTGACGATGTGTCTCTTTCATCTTTGGACCATCTGCATAATGTTTTCTCTTCAACACAGACGAGCTAACACGTAGCATATCTGAGTACAGGAAGCTAGCTGAACTGTGATTGGAGCACATAGCAAAAAGGGGCGGGACTTATGAAGGGTCAACATCTACAATGACCAGGGAAGTCCATGTGATTGGATGGAAAGCTCCAGACAGAGTTGACCTGAGTGTTTTACAGAAACATGTTCACAGGTGAGTTACCTGTCACCTGTGTGTGTGTGTGTGTGTGTGTGTGTGTGTGTGTGAGTGAGCAGCGAGTCCAGCTGGTCCAGTTGGTGTTTCAGTCCCAGTAAACTGTCTTCAGCCTCCAGCCGTCTCACCGTCAGAGTCTCCTGCTGAGTCCACAGACTGCAGCGCAGACGAGCCTCGAACAGAACCACAGACAGCCGGTCACTTTCAAACAGTACACGTTAGACTGAAACACTGACTCTGATCACTGACTCTGACTCTGACTCTGATCACTGACTCTGATCACTGACTCTGACTCTGATCACTGACTGATCACTGACTCTGATCACTGACTCTGACTATGATCACTGACTCTGATCACTGACTCTGACTCTGATCACTGACTGATCACTGACTCTGACTCTGATCACTGACTCTGATCTCTGATCACTGACTCTGATCACTGACTCTGATCACTGACTCTGACTCTGATCTCTGACTCTGATCACTGACTCTGATCACTGACTCTGACTCTGACTCTGATCACTGACTCTGATCACTGACTCTGACTCTGATCACTGACTGATCACTGACTCTGATCACTGACTCTGACTATGATCACTGACTCTGATCACTGACTCTGACTCTGATCACTGACTGATCACTGACTCTGACTCTGATCACTGACTCTGATCTCTGATCACTGACTCTGATCACTGACTCTGATCACTGACTCTGACTCTGATCTCTGACTCTGATCACTGACTCTGATCACTGACTCTGACTCTGATCACTGACTCTGATCACTGACTCTGACTCTGATCACTGACTCTGACTCTGATCACTGACTCTGACTCTGATCACTGACTGATCACTGACTCTGACTCTGATCACTGACTCTGATCTCTGACTCTGATCACTGACTCTGATTCTGATCACTGACTCTGATCACTGACTCTGATCACTGACTCTGACTCTGATCACTGACTCTGATCTCTGACTCTGACTCTGATCACTGACTCTGATCACTGACTCTGATCTCTGACTCTGATCTCTGACTCCGATCACTGACTCCGATCTCTGACTCTGACTCCGATCACTGACTCCGATCACTGACTCTGATCTCTGACTCTGATCACTGACTCTGACTCTGATCACTGACTCTGATCTCTGACTCTGACTCCGATCACTGACTCCGATCACTGACTCTGATCTCTGACTCTGATCACTGACTCTGACTCTGATCACTGACTCTGATCACTGACTCTGACTCTGATCACTGACTCTGATCACTGACTCTGATCACTGACTCTGACTCTGACTCTGATCACTGACTCTGATCTCTGACTCTGATCACTGACTCTGACTCTGACTCTGATCACTGACTCTGATCTCTGACTCTGATCACTGACTCTGACTCTGACTCTGATCACTGACTCTGATCTCTGACTCTGATCACTGACTCTGACTCTGACTCTGATCACTGACTCTGATCTCTGACTCTGATCACTGACTCTGACTCTGATCTCTGACTCTGATCTCTGACTCTGATCACTGACTCTGATCACTGACTCTGACTCTGATCACTGACTCTGACTCTGATCACTGACTCTGACTCTGATCACTGACTCTGACTCTGATCACTGACTCTGACTCTGATCACTGACTCTGATCTCTGACTCTGATCCTGGCTCTGACTCTGATCACTGACTCTGATCACTGACTCTGACTCCGATCTCTGATCACTGACTCTGATCTCTGACTCTGATCACTGACTCTGATCACTGACTCTGACTCTGATCACTGACTCTGACTCTGACTCTGATCACTGACTCTGATCACTGACTCTGATCTCTGACTCTGATCACTGACTCTGATCACTGACTCTGACTCTGATCACTGACTCTGATCTCTGACTCTGATCTCTGACTCTGATCACTGACTCTGATTCTGATCTCTGACTCTGATCACTGACTCTGATCACTGACTCTGATCTCTGACTCTGATCTCTGACTCTGATCACTGACTCTGATCTCTGACTCTGATCACTGACTCTGATCACTGACTCTGATCACTGACTCTGACTCTGATCACTGACTCTGATCTCTGACTCTGATCTCTGACTCTGATCTCTGACTCTGATCTCTGACTCTGATCACTGACTCTGATCACTGACTCCGATCACTGACTCCGATCACTGACTCTGATCACTGACACTGACTCTGATCTCTGACTCTGATCACTGACTCTGACTCTGATCACTCTGATCACTGACTCTGATCTCTGACTCTGATCACTGACTCTGATCACTGACTCTGATCACTGACTCTGACTCTGATCACTCTGATCACTGACTCTGATCTCTGACTCTGATCACTGACTCTGACTCTGATCACTCTGATCACTGACTCTGACTCTGATCACTCTGATCACTGACTCTGATCTCTGACTCTGATCACTGACTCTGATCACTGACTCTGATCTCTGACTCTGATCACTGACTCTGACTCTGATCACTGACTCTGATCTCTGACTCTGATCACTGACTCTGACTCTGATCTCTGACTCTGATCACTGACTCTGACTCTGATCACTGACTCTGATCTCTGACTCTGATCACTGACTCTGATCACTGACTCTGATCACTGACTCTGATCACTGACTCTGACTCTGATCACTGACTCAGTGTTCTCTGCTGGAGTTGATAAAACCTGGTTCACCTTCAGTCGGTCCTCCTGTTGTCTCAGTCTCTCTCTCTGAAGCTCCACCTCCCACCTCTCCTCCTGAAAACACAAACAAACATCCAGACGGCTGCTAACACCTTCAATCATCAGTCAATCAGACACACTCACCTCAGTACTGACGGCTGATCTCAGACCTGCTGTAGACAGGTAGAAAGACTCCTCCTCCTGCACACACACATGTTCAATGTTAGCTCAGTCTGTTAGCCGGGCTGTTAGCCGGGCTGTTGCTTTAATGTTAAATTTCTGATATTTCCTTTATTAAATATTGATTATTAATGAATGTTATTGATGTTTCACCTCGTCGTCCTTCACATGAAGCTCCTCTTGTTCGTTGTGTGGCTCCTCCTCTGTCTGAATTGGCCCCTCCTCTTTCTGCTGTAGCCCCTCCCTCCTTCGTCTAAGCTCCTCCTCCTCATGGATCAGCTGTTTCTCTCTCTGGCACAGCTCCTCCTCTGACAATCAAACAGGAAGTTCTTTGTTTTCATGTGACCCTTCATGTCAAAATAAAAGCATGGACATGTGTTCAGTGTGACTGACTGAGCTGGTTCAGCTGCAGCTCCTGTTCACTCAGACGGCGCCCCCTGTCCTCCAACTGACACACTGCAGCTTTAACATCGCCCAGTCCAACACACACGGCCTGAGAGAGAGACAGGAAACTATCAGTACCTGTCTGTGTGTTTACCTGTCTGTGTTACCTGTCTGTGTGTTTACCTGTCTGTATGTTTACCTGTCTGTGTGTTACCTGTCTGTGTGTTACCTCTCTGTGTGTTACCTGTCTGTGTGTTTACCTGTCTGTATGTTACCTGTCTGTGTGTTTACCTGTCTGTATGTTACCTGTCTGTGTGTTTACCTGTCTGTGTTACCTGTCTGTATGTTACCTGTCTGTGTGTTACCTGTCTGTGTGTTACCTGTCTGTGTGTTTACCTGTCTGTGTTACCTGTCTGTGTGTTTACCTGTCTGTATGTTTACCTGTCTGTGTGTTACCTGTCTGTGTGTTACCTGTCTGTGTGTTTACCTGTCTGTGTGTTACCTGTCTGTGTGTTACCTGTCTGTATGTTACCTGTCTGTGTGTTACCTGTCTGTGTGTTTACCTGTCTGGGTTACCTGTCTGTGTGTTACCTGTCTGTGTGTTACCTGTCTGTATGTTACCTGTCTGTGTGTTACCTGTCTGTGTGTTTACCTGTCTGTGTTACCTGTCTGTGTGTTTACCTGTCTGTATGTTTACCTGTCTGTGTGTTACCTGTCTGTGTGTTACCTGTCTGTGTGTTTACCTGTCTGTGTGTTTACCTGTCTGTGTGTTACCTGTCTGTGTGTTACCTGTCTGTGTGTTTACCTGTCTGTGTTACCTGTCTGTGTGTTACCTGTCTGTGTGTTACCTGTCTGTATGTTACCTGTCTGTGTGTTACCTGTCTGTGTGTTTACCTGTCTGTGTTACCTGTCTGTGTGTTACCTGTCTGTGTGTTTACCTGTCTGTGTTACCTGTCTGTGTGTTACCTGTCTGTATGTTACCTGTCTGTGTGTTACCTGTCTGTATGTTACCTGTCTGTGTGTTACCTGTCTGTGTGTTTACCTGTCTGTGTTACCTGTCTGTGTTACCTGTCTGTATGTTACCTGTCTGTATGTTTACCTGTCTGTGTGTTACCTGTCTGTGTGTTTACCTGTCTGTGTGTTACCTGTCTGTGTGTTTACCTGTCTGTGTGTTACCTGTCTGTATGTTACCTGTCTGTGTGTTACCTGTCTGTGTTACCTGTCTGTGTGTTTACCTGTCTGTGTGTTACCTGTCTGTATGTTACCTGTCTGTGTGTTTACCTGTCTGTGTTACCTGTCTGTGTGTTACCTGTCTGTGTGTTACCTGTCTGTATGTTACCTGTCTGTGTGTTACCTGTCTCTGTGTTTACCTGTCTGTGTTACCTGTCTGTGTGTTACCTGTCTGTATGTTACCTGTCTGTGTGTTACCTGTCTGTGTGTTTACCTGTCTGTGTGTTACCTGTCTGTGTGTTACCTGTCTGTGTGTTACCTGTCTGTGTGTTTACCTGTCTGTGTTACCTGTCTGTGTGTTACCTGTCTGTGTTTACCTGTCTGTGTGTTTACCTGTCTGTGTGTTACCTGTCTGTATGTTACCTGTCTGTGTGTTACCTGTCTGTGTGTTACCTGTCTGTGTGTTTACCTGTCTGTGTGTTACCTGTCTGTGTGTTACCTGTCTGTGTGTTACCTGTCTTTATGTTACCTGTCTGTGTGTTACCTGTCTGTGTGTTTACCTGTCTGTGTGTTACCTGTCTGTATGTTACCTGTCTGTGTGTTACCTGTCTGTGTGTTTACCTGTCTGTGTTACCTGTCTGTGTTACCTGTCTGTGTGTTTACCTGTCTGTGTGTTACCTGTCTGTATGTTACCTGTCTGTGTGTTTACCTGTCTGTGTTACCTGTCTGTGTGTTACCTGTCTGTGTGTTACCTGTCTGTGTGTTACCTGTCTGTGTTACCTGTCTGTGTGTTTACCTCTCTGTGTGTTTACCTGTCTGTGTGTTACCTGTCTGTATGTTACCTGTCTGTGTGTTACCTGTCTGTATGTTACCTTTCTGTATGTTACCTGTCTGTGTGTTACCTGTCTGTGTGTTTACCTGTCTGTATGTTACCTGTCTGTGTGTTACCTGTCTGTATGTTACCTGTCTGTATGTTACCTGTCTGTGTGTTACCTGTCTGTGTTGTATCAGTCTGTCCAGCTCTGTCAGTTGTTCTTGTCTCTGCTGTTGTTGCTGACTGGAAACACTCAGCTCCTGCAGGACACACACACTGATCAGTAAACACACCCTGTGTGTGTGTGTGTGTGTGTGTGTGTGTGTGTTCACCTGTTCCACAGTCTGCAGGTGTTTCTTCTTCTCCTCCACGTGTTCACTGAGCTCTGAAACACAGAACAGCTGCTCACAGCACATGTATGTTATTCTGCACACGTCAGTCTGTATGTTACATGTTTATAGTATGCTAGTTATATGTTACAGTGATGATGTCACACCATTAAGCTGCTCCTGAGTGGCTGCTGTATCTCTGACCACTTCCTGTTTGAGAAGCTGGGTGTGGCTGTGCTCCTCCCTCAGTTTAACAAGCTCCGCCTCCACAGCTGACAGACACCTGACACAGAAAAACATGTAAACAACGTGTTAAAAACATGTGAACAATGTGTTAAAAACATGTTAAAAACATGTAAACGATGTGTTAAAAACATGTAAACGACGTGTTAAAAACATGTAAACGACGTGTTAAAAACATGTTAAAACATGTTAAAAACATGTAAACGACGTGTTAAAAACATGTTAAAAACATGTAAACGACGTGTTAAAAACATGTAAACGATGTGTTAAAAACATGTAAACAATGTGTTAAAAACATGTAAGCGACGTGTTAAAAACATGTTAAAAACATGTAAACGACGTGTTAAAAACATGTAAACGATGTGTTAAAAACATGTAAACGATGTGTTAAAAACATGTAAACAATGTGTTAAAAACATGTTAAAAACATGTAAACGACGTGTTAAAAACATGTTAAAAACATGTAAACGACGTGTTAAAAACATGTAAACGACGTGTTAAAAACATGTTAAAAACATGTTAAAAACATGTAAACGACGTGTTAAAAACATGTTAAAAACATGTTAAAAACATGTAAACGACGTGTTAAAAACATGTTAAAAACATGTAAACGACGTGTTAAAAACATGTTAAAAACATGTTAAAAACATGTAAACAATGTGTTAAAAACATGTTAAAAACATGTAAACAACGTGTTAAAAACATGTAAACTGTGTTAAAAACATGTTAAAAATATGTAAACAATGTGTTAAAAACATGTAAACGATGTGTTAAAAACATGTAAACAATGTGTTAAAAACATGTAAACAATGTGTTAAAAACATGTAAACAACGTGTTAAAAACATGTAAACTGTGTTAAAAAATGTTAAAAACATGTAAACAACGTGTTAAAAACATGTAAACAATGTGTTAAAAACATGTAAACTGTGTTAAAAAATGTTAAAAACATGTAAACGTGTTAAAAACATGTAAACAATGTGTTAAAAACATGTAAACTGTGTTAAAAAATGTTAAAAACATGTAAACAACGTGTTAAAAACATGTAAACTGTGTTAAAAAATGTTAAAAACATGGTAAACAACGTGTTAAAAACATGTAAACTGTGTTAAAAAATGTTAAAAACATGTAAACGTGTTAAAAACATGTAAACTGTGTTAAAAAATGTTAAAAACATGTAAACAACGTGTTAAAAAATGTTAAAAACATGTAAACAACGTGTTAAAAACATGTAAACTGTGTTAAAAAATGTTAAAAACATGGTAAACAACGTGTTAAAAAATGTTAAAAACATGTAAACAACGTGTTAAAAACATGTAAACAATGTGTTAAAAACATGTAAACGATGTGTTAAAAACATGTAAACGATGTGTTAAAAACATGTAAACTGTGTTAAAAAATGTTAAAAACATGTAAACGTGTTAAAAACATGTAAACAATGTGTTAAAAACATGTAAACTGTGTTAAAAAATGTTAAAAACATGTAAACAACGTGTTAAAAACATGTAAACTGTGTTAAAAAATGTTAAAAACATGGTAAACAACGTGTTAAAAACATGTAAACTGTGTTAAAAAATGTTAAAAACATGTAAACGTGTTAAAAACATGTAAACTGTGTTAAAAAATGTTAAAAACATGTAAACAACGTGTTAAAAACATGTAAACTGTGTTAAAAAATGTTAAAAACATGGTAAACAACGTGTTAAAAAATGTTAAAAACATGTAAACAACGTGTTAAAAACATGTAAACAATGTGTTAAAAACATGTAAACGATGTGTTAAAAACATGTAAACGATGTGTTAAAAACATGTTAAAAACATGTAAACGACGTGTTAAAAACATGTTAAAAACATGTAAACGACGTGTTAAAAACATGTAAACGATGTGTTAAAAACATGTAAACAATGTGTTAAAAACATGTAAACAATGTGTTAAAAACATGTAAACAACGTGTTAAAAACATGTAAACTGTGTTAAAAACATGTTAAAAACATGTAAACAATGTGTTAAAAACATGTAAACGACGTGTTAAAAACATGTAAACAATGTGTTAAAAACATGTAAACGTGTTAAAAACATGTAAACTGTGTTAAAAAATGTTAAAAACATGTAAACAACGTGTTAAAAACATGTAAACAATGTGTTAAAAACATGTAAACTGTGTTAAAAAATGTTAAAAACATGTAAACAACGTGTTAAAAACATGTAAACTGTGTTAAAAAATGTTAAAAACATGTAAACAACGTGTTAAAAACATGTAAACAATGTGTTTAAAACATGTTAAAAACATGTAAACAACGTGTTAAAAACATGTAAACTGTGTTAAAAAATGTTAAAAACATGTAAACAACGTGTTTAAAACATGTTAAAAACATGTAAACAACGTGTTAAAAACATGTAAACAATGTGTTTAAAACATGTTAAAAACATGTAAACAACGTGTTAAAAACATGTAAACAACGTGTTGTAAATCTTCTAATAAAAACTGATGGTGTGTCAAAGCAGGTTTTTGATTTGAAGGTGAGTCTGGAAAGAATGTGACGATGTTAAATGAAACGAGGACAGACGGAGTGAAACATTGTATCAGGATGATTTGAAGCTGGATCACTCAGGTCAGGTTTGTGGATGAAGGACTCGGACGTCTTCATGAGGACGTCCAACAGGAGGAAATGTCTACTCGAGAGGTGACATCACATATTTGATGGTCATATGTTCAAACCTCACACTCAGTTTAATGTTTCTAATATATTCATTATTTATCGTCACTCATCTCAAACATGGCGACTGAAGCTGGTAGAGAAATATTGAATCACACTTTGTTTCACCAGGTCAGAG
>OX336890.1:438545-443545 GCA_946959425.1 Argyrosomus regius | reverse complement strand
TGTGTCTGTTCCTGTGTCTGTACCTGTGTCTGTACCTGTGTCTGTTCCTGTGTCTGTACAAGTCTGTACCAGTCTGTACCTGTGTCTGTTCCTGTGTCTGTACCTGAGTCTGTTCCTGTGTCTGTACCTGTGTCTGTACCTGTGTCTGTTCCTGTGTCTGTACCTGTGTCTGTTCCTGTGTCTGTACCTGTGTGTGTCTGTTCCTGTGTCTGTACCTGTGTCTGTTCCTGTGTCTGTACCAGTCTGTACCTGTGTCTGTACCTGTGTCTGTTCCTGTGTCTGTACCTGTGTCTGTTCCTGTGTCTGTACCTGTGTGTGTCTGTTCCTGTGTCTGTACCTGTGTCTGTTCCTGTGTCTGTACCAGTCTGTACCTGTGTCTGTACCTGTGTGTGTCTGTACCTGTGTCTGTACCTGTGTCTGTACCTGTGTGTGTCTGTACCTGTGTCTGTACCTGTGTCTGTCTGTGTCTGTTCCTGTGTCTGTTCCTGTGTCTGTACCTGTGTCTGTACCTGTGTCTGTTCCTGTGTCTGTACCTGTGTCTGTACCCGTGTCTGTTCCTGTGTCTGTACCTGTGTCTGTTCCTGTGTCTGTCTGTGTCTGTACCTGTGTCTGTAGCTGTGTCTGTCTGTGTCTGTACCTGTGTCTGTACCTGTGTCTGTACCTGTGTCTGTAGCTGTGTCTGTAGCTGTGTCTGTAGCTGTGTCTGTCTGTGTCTGTACCTGTGTCTGTACCTGTGTCTGTACCTGTGTCTGTAGCTGTGTCTGTAGCTGTGTCTGTCTGTGTCTGTACCTGTGTCTGTACCTGTGTCTGTACCTGTGTCTGTCTGTGTCTGTACCTGTGTCTGTACCTGTGTCTGCAGCTGTGTCTGTACCTGTGTCTGTCTGTGTCTGTACCTGTGTCTGTCTGTGTCTGTACCTGTGTCTGTACCTGTGTCTGTGATGTGATGTTGCCCCCTCTCAGGTGAGCTCAGGTACTGCAGGCCCAAACCAGAGTCCAGAGTCGGACTGTTAGCCTGACAGAGAGACAGTTTTAGTTCCCATGATGCCACACACACACACACACACACACACACACACACACACACACACACACACACACAGCAGGCACACACACACACACACACACACACACACACACACACACAGTGTAAAGGTCCATTCATGTTCGTGTGGTTCTGATCCAGTGACAGGAGGACCGAACATCAGTCAGTGTTCTGTTCAGGACCAGAGCGTCGGAGCGGTGTCAGCAGTACTGTGTGTGTGTGTGTGTGTGTGTGTGTGTGTGTGTGTACCTGTTGCGTGTGTGTGTGCAGCAGCGTCACCGTGTGGTTCAGAGCTCTCAGCTGTTCTGCGGTCAGCTGATCCGACTCACACATGGACCTGCTGAGCTGCCGTAGTTTCCTGTTGAGGCGGTCCAGGCCCGTCTGGTGACCGGCACTCTGTGAACGCAGCTGGATCACATGACAGAGAGTCAGTCCCAGCATGCACTGCTGCTGACCACCCTCACATACACACTGAACTGACAGCGGGTCTGGTTCTGGTTCTGGTATCACCTGTTGGAGCAGAGTGTCTCGGTCCAGCTGGACGTCCTGAAGCTGCACATGGCACTGCTGAAGCTCCGCCTCCTGCATGACAAACACCAATCAGAACACAGGTGAGGCATTCAGGTTCTGAACAGCTCGGCAGGATGAGGTTCTGGTCATAGTTCTGGTACTGATACTCACCAGTTTGTGTTGAATGTGTCTGTTTCTGCTCTCAGACTTCTGCAGGCGGACTCTCAGCTTCTCCAGCTCCTCCCTCAGCCTCCAGTCTGTGTCCTGGTTCTGATCCTGGTTCTGACCCTGGTTCTGACCCTGGTTCTGATCCTGAGCTACCTGAGCTTCCAGCTGGGCTATGTGGTTCTGATGGTGGTGTAGCTGGGCCTGCAGTCTGGTGATCTGCTCCTGGCTGTGGTTCTGGTCTTGTTGGAGCTGCTCTCTGCTGGTTCTGGTTCTCTGGACCGCCTTGTACAGCCGCTCCACACTCCGGGACCAAACGTCCTCAGGACTGAGAGGACTGCAGGGGGACACGGACACAGTGTTTGTGGACTTTCCCTTAAATTCACATCGAGGTTAATTAACGACTATTCTAACAGTCAGTACGTTTACATGCAGCAAAAAATTCTAATTTCTGATCGTATCAGAGAGTTTGGACTTTTAAAATGCTTGTAAACACCTTAGTCCGACCTACTTTGGACCATAACGGACATCTCAAAATCAGATAATTCGTTCATAGTCTGCATTTTAACTCCATGTATACGCAGCAATCGGACCTAAGTCGGATTTTGCATTCTGCGCATGCTCGAGAATTTCCTCTGGGGCTTTGACCCGGAAGTGAAAGGAGACGTCGTAGCGTTGGTTCTTGTTGTATGCATTATTAGGAGGAAAACAATGCATGAAATGTACGCTACTGTAGCATCGTCCATCTCCTCGTACGCCATCTTTGTTTGAATGCCGTCAGATAGTTTGTTGTTGCTGATAAGTAGAGGTCAGCCGGACGTGGCTCTTTGTTGAGAGCGCTACAGCGCCACATAGCGTAACGGAGTCAGCCATGCTCCGGCCATTTATCCGATTCTCTGAGCGGCATGAATACTCAGACAAGTGACCCGGTCTGCATGTCTTCATCTGATACCAGCAGAAATTCAAATTTTTTGCTGCATGTAAACGTACTGAGAATCTCATTTCAAAAACTTTCAAGGCCTTGATTTTTTTCCCCCTTAAAATTCACAAACCTTCCAGAATTTCAAGGACCCAATGGAATCATGACCATGATGATGATGTTGGTCATCTTAGTTTGTTAGCACACAAAGTTTCTAAACATCAAATTCAAGGACTTTCCAGGATTTTCAGACCTACATGAACTCTGTGCTCTCAGTGTACTGTCCCTTTAAGAAGCAGGGGAATTAGCTCAAATGGTAGAGCGCTCGCTTAGCATGCGAGAGGTAGCGGGATCGATGCCCGCATTCTCCACGACACTTTTAGCCTTTTGTTGTCGTCTGGTGTCAAACATGCGGTGCGTGCAGCGGAAAGAGGACGAACAGTTCAGGGATCAGGACAAAGCTAACAAGCTAACAGGAAGTGTGTGTGGAAAGCTGATCTGCGACCTGTGAGAGGCATGATGGGAAAAATGTGAGTGAGCCCTGACAGACAGTCAGGGGTTCTGTTGGACTTTGCTTGGCTCTGTCTCAGATGATTCAGTCTGAACTCTGCAGCTTCAGAACACACACAGTCAACCCTCGACAGTTAAAAGTGTCATGGAGAATGCGGGCATCGATCCCGCTACCTCTCGCATGCTAAGCGAGCGCTCTACCATTTGAGCTAATTCCCCTGGTTCTGCTGGTTCTGCTGGTTCTGGAAATGAACTGGACCCAGCTGTAGAGCCATGAAGACGTCAAACAAACAAACAAAGAGCTGATCCAACATGACACGACTGAAGCTCTGCATCGATCTACAACCGGGTCAGACTGAAGTCAAACTACACATCAAAACACTGCAGGGAACTAAAACCTGTGTACTCATAGTACTAGTACACTGTTGTACAAAATGCACACTAGTACTACTGTGAATTTTTGGCATTCTTGCATTTTTGGTTTTAGTACTAGTACACAGTAGTGTGTAGTATTAATACTATGTCTTTCTGACTTACTAAGATTCAAACACATACTATCATACCAACAATTAAGTACTGCCAAAGTACAAATACTGTGATATGGAGGACGTGTAATACAATACAGTGTACACACAGTGTACTGTGTACTTCACTGTGTACTGTGTACTTCACTGTGTACTGTGTACTTTGTGCTGTCACAGTTCTCTGACAGACGAGGTGGCCGAGTGGTTAAGGCGATGGACTGCTAATCCATTGTGCTCTGCACGCGTGGGTTCGAATCCCATCCTCGTCGGACAGGTCTGATTTTGACCTGTACACAGGTTCTAAACAGAGTACTGCAATACTTGTACCTATGTTCATCCAGCTCCTCTGGGTCCAACAGAGCCGCTGTCGTCTGGTCCAGCTGGTTCTGAAGTCTGTGGACGACTTCCTGCAGAGACGATTTCTCTTCCTGAAGACAGACGGACGTTTGAGTGTGTGTGTGTGTGTGTGTGTGTGTGTACTGACCTGCAGTGTGTGTGTGTCTGTGTGTGTGTGTGTGTGTGTGTGTGTGTGTGTGTGTACTGACCTGCAGTGTGTGTATGGTGGTGTGTAGCTGACACTCGTTGATCTCTCTGATCTGTTTCTCTTTATCCACAGCTGACTGCAGAGCACCACACTGCAACTACACATGCACACACACACGCACACACACACACACACACACACACACACACACACACACACACACACACACACACACACAAGATCAGTACACACACACACAGGTCACATGGTTGCAGACATGTCCGTCTCACCTGTCTCAGTGTGACCTGTTGGGTTAGCTCCTCCCTGAGCTGCTGAAGCTCCGCCTCCAGCTCCACCTGCTGTCTGCTGCTCTCCACCTGTCTGTCTCTCAGAGCCTGAGCCTCCACCCGCAGCACAGACAGCTCCTCCTGCTGGACGGACATGTCCTGGAGACAGGCAGAGGGACGCTGTGAGACAGGTACTGACCTGTCTGTGTGCTGTGACCTGTCTGTGTGCTCTGACCTGTCTGTGTGCTGTGACCTGTCTGTGTGTGCTCTGACCTGTCTGTGTGCTCTGACCTGTCTGTGTGTTGTGACCTGTCTGTGTGTGCTCTGACCTGTCTGTGTGTTGTGACCTGTCTGTGTGTGCTCTGACCTGTCTGTGTGTTGTGACCTGTCTGTGTGTTGTGACCTGTCTGTGTGCTCTGACCTGTCTGTGTGTGCTCTGACCTGTCTGTGTGCTGTGACCTGTCTGTGTGCTGTGACCTGTCTGTGTGCTGTGACCTGTCTGTATGTGCTCTGACCTGTCTGTGTGCTCTGACCTGTCTCTGTATGCTCTGACCTGTCT
>OX336890.1:426045-433545 GCA_946959425.1 Argyrosomus regius | reverse complement strand
TGTCTCACATGTTGCAGCAGGACCCTGAAGTACTCACATGTTGCAGCAGGACCCTGAAGTACTCACATGTTGGGGGCAGGACCCTGAAGTATTCACATGTTGGGGGCAGGACCCTGAAGTACTCACATGTTGCAGCAGGACCCTGAAGTACTCACATGTTGGGGGCAGGACCCTGAAGTACTCACATGTTGCAGCAGGACCCTGAAGTACTCACATGTTGCAGCAGGACCCTGAAGTACTCACATGTTGCAGCAGGACCCTGAAGTACTCACATGTTGGGGGCAGGACCCTGAAGTACTCATGTTGCAGCAGGACCCTGAAGTACTCACATGTTGCAGCAGGACCCTGAAGTACTCACACGTTGCAGCAGGACCCTGAAGTATTCACATGTTGGGGGCAGGACCCTGAAGTACTCACATGTTGCAGCAGGACCCTGAAGTACTCACATGTTGGGGGCAGGACCCTGAAGTACTCATGTTGCAGCAGGACCCTGAAGTACTCACATGTTGCAGCAGGACCCTGAAGTACTCACACGCTGCAGCAGGACCCTGAAGTATTCACATGTTGGGGGCAGGACCCTGAAGTACTCACATGTTGCAGCAGGACCCTGAAGTACTCACATGTTGCAGCAGGACCCTGAAGTACTCACATGTTGCAGCAGGACCCTGAAGTATTCACATGTTGGGGGCAGGACCCTGAAGTATTCACATGTTGCAGCAGGACCCTGAAGTATTCACATGTTGGGGGCAGGACCCTGAAGTACTCACATGTTGCTGCAGGACCCTGAAGTACTCACATGTTGCAGCAGGACCCTGAAGTACTCACATGTTGCAGCAGGACCCTGAAGTACTCACATGTTGCAGCAGGACCCTGAAGTATTCACATGTTGGGGGCAGGACCCTGAAGTACTCACATGTTGCTGCAGGACCCTGAAGTACTCACATGTTGCAGCAGGACCCTGAAGTACTCACATGTTGCAGCAGGACCCTGAAGTACTCACATGTTGCTGCAGGACCCTGAAGTACTCACATGTTGCAGCAGGACCCTGAAGTACTCACATGTTGCAGCAGGACCCTGAAGTACTCACATGTTGCTGCAGGACCCTGAAGTACTCACATGTTGCAGCAGGACCCTGAAGTACTCACATGTTGCTGCAGGACCCTGAAGTACTCACATGTTGCAGCAGGACCCTGAAGTACTCACATGTTGGGGGCCTGTGGGGTCCAGGGTCAGTAGTTGTGTCTCTCTCTCTGTCTCTCTGCTGTCCATCTGTCTTCGTGTCTCGTCGGCTTCGTCTCTCAGCTGCTCCACGACGTACAGTTTACTGAGGAGACGACACAGTGCCCCCTGCTGCTGCCACGAGGAAAGTCATGATGCACATAACCATGTTTACCTGTCTGTGTGTTCACCTCTGTGTGTTCACCTGTCTGTGTGTTCACCTCTGTGTGTTCACCTGTCTGTGTGTTCACCTCTGTGTGTTCACCTGTCTGTGTGTTCACCTCTGTGTGTTCACCTGTCTGTCTTTACCTGTCTGTGTCTTTACCTCTCTGTGTGTTCACCTGTCTGTCTTTACCTGTCTGTGTGTTCACCTGTCTGTCTTTACCTGTCTGTGTGTTCACCTCTGTGTGTTCACGTGTCTGTCTTTACCTGTCTGTGTGTTCACCTGTCTGTGTGTTCACCTGTCTGTCTTTACCTGTCTGTGTGTTCACCTCTGTGTGTTCACGTGTCTGTCTTTACCTGTCTGTGTGTTCACCTGTCTGTGTGTTCACCTGTCTGTGTGTTCACCTGTCTGTCTTTACCTGTCTGTGTGTTCACCTCTGTGTGTTCACGTGTCTGTCTTTACCTGTCTGTGTGTTCACCTGTCTGTGTGTTCACATGTCTGTCTTTACCTGTCTGTGTGTTCACCTGTCTGTGTGTTCACGTGTCTGTCTTTACCTGTCTGTGTGTTCACCTGTCTGTGTGTTCACGTGTCTGTCTTTACCTGTCTGTGTGTTCACCTGTCTGTCTTTACCTGTCTGTGTGTTCACGTGTCTGTCTTTACCTGTCTGTGTGTTCACGTGTCTGTCTTTACCTGTCTGTGTGTTCACCTGTCTGTGTGTTCACGTGTCTGTCTTTACCTGTCTGTGTCTTTACCTGTCTGTGTGTTCACCTGTCTGTCTTGACCTCTCTGTATGTTTACCTGTCTGTGTGTTACCTGTCTGTGTGTTACCTGTCTGTGTGTTACCTGTCCAGTGTTTCCCCTAGAATTTTTTTCAGCAGCGGTGCTGCTATGTCCGTGCAACGTCGACCCATATTAAATATGTATGTATGTGTATATATATATATATATATATATATATATATACACACACACACACTCACCGGCCACTTTATTAGGTACACCTGTCCAACTGCTCGTTAACGCAAATTTCTAATCAGCCAATCACATGGCAGCAACTCAATGCATTTAGGCATGTAGACATGGTCAGGACGATCTGCTGCAGTTCAAACCGAGCATCAGAATGGGGAAGAAAGGTGATTTAAGTGACTTTGAACGTGGCATGGTTGTTGGTGCCAGACGGGCTGGTCTGAGTATTTCAGAGACTGCTGATCTACTGGGATTTTCACGCACAACCATCTCTAGGGTTTACAGAGAATGGTCCGAAAAAGAGAAAATATCCAGTGAGCGGCAGTTCTGTGGGCGCAAATGCCTTGTTGATGCTAGAGGTCAGAGGAGAATGGCCAGACTGGTTTGAGCTGATAGAAAGGCAACTGTAACTCAAATAACCACTCGTTACAACCGAGGTATGCAGAAGAGCATCTCTGAACGCACAACACGTCGAACCTTGAGGCGGATGGCCTACAGCAGCAGAAGACCACACCGGGTGCCACTCCTGTCAGCTAAGAACAGGAAACTGAGGCTACAATTCGCACAGGCTCACCAAAATTGGACAATAGAAGATTGGAAAAACGTTGCCTGGTCTGATGAGTCTCGATTTCTGCTGCGACATTCGGATGGTAGGGTCAGAATTTGGCGTCAACAACATGAAAGCATGGATCCATCCTGCCTTGTATCAACGGTTCAGGCTGGTGGTGGTGGTGTAATGGTGTGGGGGATATTTTCCTGGCACACTTTGGGCCCATTAGTACCAATTGAGCATCGTGTCAAAGCCACAGCCTACCTGAGTATTGTTGCTGACCATGTCCTCTTCACTCCTCTCCTCACTCCTCTCTTCACTCCTCTCCTCACTCCTCTCTTCACTCCTCTCCTCAATCCTCTCCTCACTCCTCTCTTCACCCCTCTCTTCACTCCTCTCCTCACTCCTCTCCCTCACTCCTCTCTTCACTCCTCTCCTCACTCCTCTCTTCACCCCCTCTCTTCACTCCCTCTCCTCACTCCTCTCTTCACTCCTCTCCTCACTCCTCTCTTCACTCCTCTCCTCACTCCTCTCCTCACTCCTCTCTTCACTCCTCTCCTCACTCCTCTCTTCACCCCTCTCTTCACTCCTCTCCTCACTCCTCTCTTCACTCCTCTCCTCACTCCTCTCTTCACTCCTCTCTTCACTCCTCTCTTCACTCCTCTCTTCACTCCTCTCCTCACTCCTCTCCTCACTCCTCTCTTCACTCCTCTCTTCACTCCTCTCCTCACTCCTCTCTTTGCATCTCTCCTCACTCCTCTCTTCACTCCTCTCCTCACTCCTCTCTTTACTCCTCTCTCTCCTCCTCTGGACTCACACAGGTAGTAATGACAAGCAGCTAATTAATGTAGCTAACGCTACTTAGCAGCTAAAAAATGTAGTGTTAACGTTAGCTTGAGAGGCTGTAGCATTTATTAACTGACAAACTACATTTTCTGCTAATCTCTCTCTCTGCTGTTGCTGCTCCGTTCACTTTTACCACTTCACTGTCACTTTCTCTGCTCGCTCACTTGTTGCACACTGCCATAAGGAGCTACGCTACTCTACGTTACGCTAACGTTACTCTACCTACGCTACTCACTACTCTAACGTGTGTGAACGTTAACTTACGTGGACGTACTGTGAAGAATGAGAAGAGGCTCCGACATGATTTGCTGCGCTCGTTAATGACTCAAAACAAGTCCAGAATAACGTCGTGTGTTGTTGCGCTCACACAGTGCAAAGAGTAAAAATCATTAGTGGCGCATTGATATTAATGATCTTGTGAAATGAATGAAGAGGAAACACTGCTGTCTGTGTGTTTACCTGTCTGTGTGTTACCTGTCTGTATGTTCACCTGTCTGTGTTTACCTGTCTGTGTGTTTACCTGTCTGTGTGTTTACCTGTCTGTGTGTTACCTGTCTGTATGTTCACCTGTCTGTCTTTACCTGTCTGTATGTTTACCTGTCTGTGTGTTACCTGTCTGTGTGTTTACCTGTCTGTGTGTTTACCTGTCTGTGTGTTTACCTGTCTGTGTGTTACCTGTCTGTATGTTCACCTGTCTGTCTTTACCTGTCTGTATGTTTACCTGTCTGTGTGTTACCTGTCTGTGTGTTTACCTGTCTGTGTGTTTACCTGTCTGTGTGTTACCTGTCTGTATGTTCACCTGTCTGTCTTTACCTGTCTGTATGTTTACCTGTCTGTGTGTTACCTGTCTGTGTGTTTACCTGTCTGTGTGTTTACCTGTCTGTGTGTTTACCTGTCTGTGTGTTACCTGTCTGTATGTTCACCTGTCTGTCTTTACCTGTCTGTATGTTTACCTGTCTGTGTGTTACCTGTCTGTGTGTTTACCTGTCTGTGTGTTACCTGTCTGTATGTTCACCTGTCTGTCTTTACCTGTCTGTATGTTTACCTGTCTGTGTGTTACCTGTCTGTGTGTTTACCTGTCTGTGTGTTTACCTGTCTGTGTGTTTACCTGTCTGTGTGTTACCTGTCTGTATGTTCACCTGTCTGTCTTTACCTGTCTGTATGTTTACCTGTCTGTGTGTTACCTGTCTGTGTGTTTACCTGTCTGTGTGTTACCTGTCTGTATGTTCACCTGTCTGTCTTTACCTGTCTGTATGTTTACCTGTCTGTGTGTTACCTGTCTGTGTGTTTACCTGTCTGTGTGTTACCTGTCTGTGTGTTTACCTGTCTGTGTGTTACCTGTCTGTATGTTCACCTGTCTGTCTTTACCTGTCTGTATGTTTACCTGTCTGTGTGTTACCTGTCTGTGTGTTTACCTGTCTGTGTGTTTACCTGTCTGTGTGTTACCTGTCTGTATGTTCACCTGTCTGTCTTTACCTGTCTGTATGTTTACCTGTCTGTGTGTTACCTGTCTGTGTGTTTACCTGTCTGTGTGTTACCTGTCTGTGTGTTTACCTGTCTGTGTGTTACCTGTCTGTATGTTCACCTGTCTGTCTTTACCTGTCTGTATGTTTACCTGTCTGTGTGTTACCTGTCTGTGTGTTACCTGTCTGTGTGTTACCTGTCTGTGTCTTTACCTGTCTGTGTGTTACCTGTCTGTGTGTTACCTGTCTGTGTGTTTACCTGTCTGTGTGTTTCCTCAGGTGTTCTTGACTCTTCAGTGTCCAGTTGACATCCAGCTACAAACACACACACACATTTAACAGATCAGTAATCAAAGTAAAACAACAGACGAGGTGGCCGAGTGGTTAAGGCGCTCCCCGTCGCCTGTTAGTCGAGCAAATCAATCCCGTGAGAGCCAATCAGATGCCCCATCGCTACCAAGAATGGCACAGGAACCCGCCCCCTCCAAAAGCCGACTGAGCTCCGAAACTTCGTCCAGACTGACGTCCTGATCATCACATACATTCTGGGTAAGTTCGTTACAATTAGCTTGTTGAACAAGTTAGAATATTATAAGTTTACATAGAAAAGATGCTTTATCTGTAGGAGCAGCGAGCTAGCACGCTAGCAGGGTTAATGTGGATGTAATGTGATCCAGTTTATCAGTCATTTTCATTTTATTAAAGTTACGGACAATTCTCCATTTGAACCACCCAGCTGAAACATAACGACACTTTCTGTCTTCTGCTGATAACTCAGAGATCTGTTAGCCTATTGTCCTGCCTATGCAACCACGTAAATAACGCATAATAATAATAATCATAATTCATAACGGGCTAGCTATCTGGTAGTAAAACGGACGTTATCTAAACATTTGTACAAGATAGAAGTGATATAGACAACACTTTATGAATGAAAGCCATGTTTTCTTTATTTGAACGTTCAATCAGCTAAAACAGACGTTTATGGATCAGTCCATGTATTTGGGATGTTTGCTGAGCATGCTAAGTTAGCCTCTGTGCATAGAAATAGTTTAGTAGTATCAGTAGTTTAGTAATAGTTTAGATGGGAGTTCAGGATACAACGGTTCAGAGGAGTTATTGTCATATGCACAGATACATAAGTTTACCATACAGAATGGATCCTACATTCAGGAGAAGAGGGGATGGTCGTGCCAGCCTCTTTGACTCGGAGGATGCAAAGAAAGATGAAGGAAGAGAAAAGGCCATGGGCCAGAGCTCTGTCACGGCACAAGGTGAAGTCTGTGAGGACGGCTGCCCTGCATCATGGTGGAGACCCCAGTAACGAGCAGCACCTCCTGGAGAGGAGAGCTTATAGGTATCGAATATCTATATAGCCAAAATAATGCCATCATCGAGGACTACAAGATGGCCCCCACGACACTTAAGACGACAAGGAATCACAGTTGCAGAGGTGGAGTCTGGTTTGGAAGCAGTTCATATGGAGGATCCAACTGTTCCCACCCTGGACACAATATGGCCAACCCTCAGTAAACAGTTTTACTGTTGCCACTATGCAGAGTGGTGAGTTTTTATTGAATTCTTAAAGGTGTCAATGATTGTGATTTATAATGTGCCCTGACCTCTGTCTGTGCCCTGACCTCTGTCTGTGCTGACCTCTGTCTGTGCCCTGACCTCTGTCTGTGCTGACCTCTGTCTGTGCTGACCTCTGTCTGTGCTGACCTCTGTCTGTGCCCTGACCTCTGTCTGTGCCCTGACCTCTGTCTGTGCTGACCTGTCTGTGCCCTGACCTGTCTGTGCCCTGACCTCTGTCTGTGCTGACCTCTGTCTGTGCCCTGACCTCTGTCTGTGCCCTGACCTCTGTCTGTGCTGACCTCTGTCTGTGCCCTGACCTCTGTCTGTGCCCTGACCTCTGTCTGTGCTGACCTCCGTCTGTGCCCTGACCTCTGTCTGTGCTGACCTCTGTCTGTGCTGACCTCTGTCTGTGCCCTGACCTCTGTCTGTGCTGACCTCTGTCTGTGCCCTGACCTCTGTCTGTGCTGACCTCTGTCTGTGCCCTGACCTCTGTCTGTGCCCTGACCTCCGTCTGTGCCCTGACCTCCGTCTGTGCTGACCTCTGTCTGTGCTGACCTGTCTGTGCCCTGACCTCTGTCTGTGCTGACCTGTCTGTGCCCTGACCTCTGTCTGTGCTGACCTCTGTCTGTGCTGACCTCTGTCTGTGCTGACCTCTGTCTGTGCCCTGACCTCCGTCTGTGCCCTGACCTCCGTCTGTGCTGACCTCCGTCTGTGCTGAC
>OX336890.1:388545-418545 GCA_946959425.1 Argyrosomus regius | reverse complement strand
AATCAGGTGATTCACTGGCACTGCCTCGTCTCGGTTCTGACAGGTGACAGGTGGAGACACCTCTTTAAACTGACAAAACCATTTTTATGCACAGCAGCCTCATCAGCTGATTGTGAGCAGAAAACAGAAACCGACTCCAAAAACTGTTGAAGAAATAATATCTCAATACAAATCTTTGACTGTCCATCCTGCATAATCACCCTCTGCTATAGTTACACAAACACACCTGTGTCATATGTGTACCACCTGAACCCATGTCGTCATATTTTCCCAGCACTCTCCTCAATAACACAGTACACACATGAATCCCTTCATCTCTCTCATTGATATTTATTTGTCAATAGAACATAATAATCAGTCTGTGTGTGTGTGGGTGCGTATGTATGTGTAGTATGTTATTAAAAGCTTCCTGTCCACCAACTAGCCTGCCTAATCTGACTGCAGCCTGGCACTTCACCAGGAGAGGTCACTGTAACTGAAGCTTCGAGTAATGAACCCATTTTCGAAACAATTGGCTCAAGTGCTTCACAAAAGCTTCATTTGCCCATCACTATTTTTCCCGTTCGTGTTTCAACACGTGTACATACGACACGTGCTGTTTCCTGATGATACGATGACCGGAGACAACCAATCACATTTCATATCCGGTCAATCATTTTTACATCACCGACGTGTTTGCAAAGTCTCCATATTTCCGATGGTTCTTTAAGGCAGCACACGTGTAGTGTTACAGATCCTTCACCAATCAGCATCCTCCGTGTCTGTGACGTCAAGCCAACACAGGAAGTACCACAAACTGCAGTTCCTCTAACGTCCACTTGAGGCTGGCTCCAGAAGTGAGTCAGTCTCCATAAGTCCCCATGTTAAAATGTCCAACTTCACAGCAGAAATAAACATGTTTACAGCCTGGTACAAAAAACAGTTTTGGTCTCTATAGCTAATTTCCCCGTTCATGACAACTGTACTGAGGGTGAATTTATATACAACTCACCTGTTCAGATTATATTAAGGCTTAAAGTTATGCAGGATTAAGAGCGTGGACGCTTTGATTGACAGGTGGGTGTCGTCACAGATGGCTTGTTTGAGCAACCAGGCATCAAACAAGCTATAAGGCCTGCTGCTCAGTTTGAGTTCAGAGCACCAGGGGAGTGTTAGTGTTTGTACCACAGGGAAGAAGAAGAAGAAGAAGAAGAGGAAGAAGAAGAAGAAGAAGAGGAGGAAGAAGAAGAAGAGGAAGAAGAAGAGGAAGAAGAAGAGGAAGAAGAAGAAGAAGAGGAAGAAGAAGAAGAAGAGGAAGAAGAAGAAGAAGAAGAGGAAGAAGAAGAAGAAGAGGAGGAAGAAGAAGAGGAAGAAGAAGAGGAAGAAGAAGAAGAAGAGGAAGAAGAAGAAGAGGAAGAAGAAGAGGAAGAAGAAGAAGAAGAAGAAGAGGAAGAAGAAGAAGAAGAGGAAGAAGAAGAAGAGGAGGAAGAAGAGGTTTAAAGGCCCAGGGAGCAGAGCTGGTGTCGTGACAGAACAGGAGCTGGGTGAGTGGGTAAGTGACCTCTGTGTTAGCAGTATAATACATCACTCAGAGAATTTCTTTGACTTTTATTGTCAGATTGTGACATGTTGAAACAAAAAGGACAAATATAATCTAACAACACTTCCTGAGCTCATCACACGTCGTCTTCTTCCTCTCAGCTCTTCACGAGGCGTCCGGACAGCCGTCTAACTGCAGGTTCAGAGCAAAGTCTGCCAGCTGGTTATTGTAGTCCGAACATTCAGGAGAACTACACTCGGCCACAGTCGGCCACAGATCCACAAGAGCGTCCGAGTCCAGAGGAAGACGATACCTTCAGGACAAAACCAACAGAGTCAGAGCCATCAAACAGGAAGAAGAAGAAGAAGAAGAAGAAGAAGAAGAGGAAGAACTGACTTGAAGACGTTGTCCACCTTGACCTCTGACCCGCTGGCTCCCATCACCAGGTACTGTTTGTTGTTCTGAATGTCCACATCACTGCAGGTGGCCTTTTTTACCAGGTAAACCTCTGTACCTGAACTCATCGATTCAAACACTGCAAGAGAGCATCCACAGGAAGTGATGTCACAGACACGCCTCATTATAATAATTAATATCATAAACATGAGATCAGTCACAGTCTGGCTCTGTAAGTGTCAGGTTTCATGGGGTTGTATTTCACACAGGAATAACTTAAAGGTCCAGTGTGGAGGATTGTGGAGGAGTGGCACCTAGTGGTGAAGTTGCAGATTGCAACCAAATGAATACTCCATGCCTCACCTTCTCCTTCCAATCACCCGTGAGAACATGTGCAACCTACACAAAGAGGGGCTCATGGTGGTTGTGTTTCAGTTGTTTATAATTAGTGCTGTCAAAAATATCGCGTTATTAACGCGTTAACGCAAAACAATTTTAACGGCGTTAATTTTTTTATCGCGAGATTAACGCTCTTTGTGACCTAGTGAACTTGTAGTTTTTTCATAAGCTGTGGCCACTGCTAGTAACGTTAGAAAAACTACAGGATCCAGCTGTAAACCGGAAGCAAAACAATAAGCGCGCCCCACGCTACCGTATTGTGTGGATGTCGAGCACGAGATGCTGAAATGGACGCTGCTAACAAAATTATGAATGGAAAAGTTCGTTAGATAAAAGTTATCTGTGTGTATTGTCGGTGTGAACTGAGTTATCATCGTAGCACATCCAGTCTGAAATACCACTTGATGGCCAAACACACCGGCAATTCAAATTCTCCGCCTCCTCCGCGTCATAACCAGGCGACAATGGATGGATTTATTTTGTATCACCCTGTTTTGAAGGTTGTTGAGGGGGCTGTTTTTGTGACTAGGTATTTATTTTTTTGTCATCTGTTTATTGATAGTGTTGCTTTGTTTGAGATTTAGCTTCAGACGTGAATGGCTGTAACACTACATGTTGTTGTTGTGGTTTGCAATAAAAAAACATTTGCACAAAGCAAGCCTATCCACTTTTCCATGTTGATAAGAGTATTAAAATGATAATTCAAGGGACATTTAGAATAGATAAAAATGTGCGATTAATTTGCGATTAATCGCGAGTTAACTATGACATTCATGAGATTAATCGCGATTAAATATTTTAATCGATTGACAGCACTATTTATAATGTGTATGATGTAAATGTTGACGTGATTTAATATGATGAACATGAACATGTGGCGGTGCCCGGTCTGCATGTCCAAGTGTCCTTGAGCAAGACACCAAACCACGGATGCTGCACCATCAGTGTGTGAATGAGATTTGTAGTCCATCTACTGTTTGTTTCGAGCCTGTAGTGTCTTAAAAATATACGTCTAAAAAAAGTTTATAATCTGTCTGATGATTCGTGGTCATTATTTCATTGGACTGGTGTCGTTCAGAGACGTGTTTGTATGTTTAGATGAAGGATCATTAAAAAGCTGTAAAATGAATCATTATGTTCCCCGAGGTTCAATTATTTTGAACCTTTACAAGCTGTCACATCAGGAGATACGACATTAATGTTCACCTCTACGCAGACGATACACCGCTTTACATTGATGTCTCCTGACCAATAGATGTCCATTTTTACTGCTTTTTAGACATTAATATTATTATTGTTGTTGTTGTTGTTGTTGTTGTTGTTGTTGTTGGTACCAAAGCTCAGAAAGAGAAGCTAAATATGAAACAGGTAACAGGTAAATTGATCTTTGATTTGATGGAAACTCGACTATTAACAACATCATCCTGTTTCACCTGTATCTGTGTTCTTCAGGACTTCAGCTACGGTGGCTGTGTAGGTCATAAAGTTTCCTTCTGCTGCTGAAGACTTCACCGTCACCCTGTAGGCTGCATGGAGACAAACAGATTACTTTTAAATAAAGTAACTAAATACTCGTAGGTTGGTTCAGATGCTTTGACTCTCTCTCACCGTATTTGATGTGCGGCTGACACGTCTCGTTGGTTCGTTTGGCTGCCGTCAGACTCCCGTCGATGTTTCCTCTGTAGGTGGCGCACGCCGCTAAACAACAACAACAACAAACAAAGTGAAACCAACCAGTGATGTGAGTGACAGTTGATGTCAGCCAATCAGAAGGCAGACGTACCTGTCATGCACTGACACTGTTGGCCCACACAGAGCTGCTGAAGCTTCTGCTCCTTGTACGAGAACTGTTTGGTGCACAGACTTCCTGCAAAGAGAAGGTGGAGAGGTTAGGCTAACAGTTTCACCTTGCTTCCAGCCTTTGTGCTAAGCTAGGCTAAATACATCTCGTCTCACTCTGTATAGACGCTCACCTTTGTCCTGAGGCTCGTAGACGCTCAGCAGGGAGTCGCTTTTCCCGCTCACTGTGAACGCGGTCCTGATCCGGAAACCAATGCACAGGAAGACCTCTGAGGGAACCTAGCAACCAGACAGGAAGTTATCATAAGGAACCTAGCAACCAGACAGGAAGTTATCATAAAGAACCTAGCAACCAGACAGGAAGTTATCATAAAGAACCTAGCAACCAGACAGGAAGTTATCATAAGGAACCTAGCAACCAGACAGGAAGTTATCATAAAGAACCTAGCAACCAGACAGGAAGTTATCATAAAGAACCTAGCAACCAGACAGGAAGTTATCATAAAGAACCTAGCAACCAGACAGGAAGTTATCATAAGGAACCTAGCAACCAGACAGGAAGTTATGGTAGCAGATCTGTGGTCCGGTGGTTCAGCGGTGTGTTTTTGGGTCTTTGAGGCGGTTCTGTTACTCACTGTGTCCATCTGGATGACCATGGTGTTTCCTTGGAGTTCATAGTGTGAGATGAGCGGCTCGTCGATGTCTCTGAACTGAAAAACAAGTTCAGTTACGAGACGTTTACGTCCAAAGTTTAACAAAACTTCCACAGAATGGTGAAAATAATCTGAATGTGAGTTCACATCTGATGTCTTCACAGGAAGTGACGTTCAAGCCACATGTCCATGAATGTCAGGCGCTCTGATTCTCGTTCACCTGTCTCAGGTCCTCATGGTACGCCTCCACACCTGTGGGCAGCTGGATCTCCATCACGGTCAGACTGGACTCTGTCATCACCTCGTTAGGAGGAGGTTTGTACCTGAAACACAAACGAGACACTTTCACCGTTGTGAGCGTGAGGCGAGGGGGTTGTAATCAGCTTCTACACCACTAGATGTCACTACATCTACAGACTGGACCTTTAAGTGATGTTTCTTTTCTTACTTTGCACAGGCGACCACATGAGGAGCACCCATGCTGGGATCTGAGGAGGAGAAGAAGACAGGTAGTCAGACAGACAGGTAGACAGATACAAGGTGTCACTTACCCTCCAACATCCTCACAGTATTTAAAATATTTTAAATTATCTTCATATCGTGTTAATAATCCACCTCTCTCCAATCATTTCTGTCTGCTCTGTATGTGTGGTTCCCACTCTGTGTGATTTTTGTATATTTAAAGTTACAAACTTAAAAAAAGAGACAAACACAATAAAAGTTCAATTTTACAGCATTTTTTTTAAAGGTCAGGAGAAGTACGTAACGCTTTACGGCAAAAGAGTAAATCTGGGAGTGTCAATAAAGGTTGATTGAATACGTACTGCTGCTGGCACTCTTCACCTCTATGGTGAGATCAAAGTGACACGTCTGTGAGGACGCCGTGGTCTCATAGTAAACTGTCTTCATCTGCAAACACAGCGAGGGAAAGTTAAAAGGCATTCTGGGAAATTTTCCAGAACTTAAACGTTTAACCACGCCCACCTTCACGCTGGACACGCCACTGCTGTAACCCGTGGACACGGTGATGTCATCATTCGTCGTCACCTGGGAAGAAAAAGACAAGAGTAGATGGAAACATGTCCCCCCCGTCCTGAATGTGTCTCACTGTCCTCCACCTGTCTCACCTGGAGGGGTGTGGCCACAGGTCGGCTCTGCGTGAGCTGGACTCGTACCGGGTCTAACTTCCTGCTGAGGCGGACAATGAGGTCCTGATTGAGGGTGGCTCGAGGGATGATTTTACTGTACTCTGTGACCGCCTCCAGAGTCAAGACTGTGTCCTGAAAGACAGACAGGTAGAGAGACAGACACGTAGAGGTCAAAGTTCAGACCAGAAGAAATGACCATCTGTGTGTGTGTGTGTGTGTGTGTGTTACATGGATGGAGTAGAAACCCTCTCCGTAGTGCTGATCCTGGGTCAGCCAGGTCAGGATGGGGTTGGCGTACGGGATTCTCCCCTAAAACACAAAACAAAAATCTTTACCGTGATAGCTTTAGGCTAAACACATGCTAAAGTAGCTAACTGCTAACTAGCTGCAGCTAACTGAACAGAACCGGGCTCAGCAGCTGGACCGGACCGGGTTGGAGCTCAGCCTCTGAGACCAACAGGGAATAACGTTACAGTACCGAGGTGATTTACAGACTTTATGATGGAAACATTGATCAGTAGCAGCACCTTGAGCAGCACGGTCAGCAGGACGTACGCCGTCGTCTCCACCGTCAGACCGCTGGATTGGTCGGGTTTCAGCCAGTCAGCTGTCACGCTGGACTCCTGCCAGTACCTGAGCACAGCGGGGTTACCTGCACGCCAAACAGACGTGTCAGAAAAACATGGAGACAGGAAACAGCCACCTCAGACAGGAAGACAACGTGTGTTTAACGTGTTTCTAATGTTTCTTTAAAACGTGTTTACAACATGTTTATAACATGTTTATAACGTGTTTGTAACATGTGGTTTGGACCACGTGACCTCAGTGACCTCTGACCTTCCTGTCGAGCGAGCTTCTCCAGGCTGTCGAGCAGCGAGGACGCTGCCATGCTGTTTGGGTCGCGGAGAGTCAGAGCGTAGGTTGCCACTGCACGCACGTAGACGCTCTTCACACCCGGGGCATGCTGGGAAATGTAGTTAGCTGCAGAGTCCATGCTGTCATCGTGGAACTGAGGAGAGAGAAGAGGAGGAGATGTTTCAGGATGAAGAGGACGATGAAGAGGAGGACGATGAAGAGCTGCGTTCTCACTCGGAGCTGCAGGATTTGGTCGCTGATGCTCGTCGCTCGGTGTAACGCGATGAGGACGAAGGACGTCAGATAAACTGATTGGTCGACAGGATCCGACCCTGCAGCCTGCAGCCAATCAGAAGACAAGAAAATATCAAAGGAGGTGTGACCCTGACAGGAAGTGGAGGAGGAGGAGGAGAGCTGACCATGACTCTGTTGGGTCTGAAGGAGGACTTGTCTTTGAACGATCCGTCCGGCTGCTGAGCGTGCCGGATCAACCAGGACACGGACTCTGACAAAGACTGATGGTCCACAGACACGACCGAGTCCACCAGGGACAGAGTCTTCACCACCAGACCTGTGAGCCTGAGAGGGAGACAGACAGAGAGACAGACAGAGAGACAGACAGACAGACAGACAGACAGACAGACAGAGAGACAGACAGACAGACAGACAGACAGACAGAGAGACAGGTATCAGGGTGGTGCAGTTCTTCAGACGAACACTAGATGGAGCCACAGTACGTGTTGTGTTGTGTCCTGACCAGGTGCTCGGCTCTCTCTTCACCCACATGCTGTAGCTCGAGTCTCCACCTCTGAATGAACTGATACTGACCAGACCTGCACACACACACACACACACACACACACACACACACACCCAGGTGAGTACACGTGGACCTCCTCAGGTCACCATCATGGTCTTTAGAGTCTGCTCACCTTCTCTGATCTTCTGTCTGATGTCTGCTGAGTTCTTCTGGATGTCTCCTCCCAGGATGTCCCAGCGGCCCGTCGTCTCTAGGTAATGGTACACCTGGAACAGGGGGAGGAGTCCACCGAGCTCCGCCTCCGCTGACCCGGCCGGCATGTTGACGAGCTGTCGGAGGCCTTCGGGGCTGTGCACCACGGACACGAAGTCACCCAGAACCTCACCTGGAACATGAGACACACCTGGAACATGTAACACACCGACACACCACACGCTGCGTCGTGTTTACATCAAATAAATATGAAATGAATCTCAAACAATCTGTCAAAATGTGAACGCTTGTTGTTCTGTGAATGTTGAGTTGTTTCATGAGATGAGCAGTAGGTGGCACCAATGACATGATCTTTGTGAACTCACACAGGTAAATACCTGAGACTCCTCACCTGAAACGTCTTCAACAAACTGACAGTGGACTGAGAACCTTCACTGACATGCAGCGTCACTGGACAGTATTAAACTGAAACAATGAACTTTGAAACTGAGAATATGAGCAGATTGATGATTGATGAGATCAACAAACAATTCCTGTAAACTGAAATGAAGACGGACCTACAAACATTCAAAGACAAAGTCACAGCGCAAATAAGAAACAAAGTGACAGAACTTAAAGGAGCCATCGATCAAACGTTTGCAAAGATAACAGATATCAGAGAACATGATGAGAAGACGCCCACAGAAGAAATCGAGTCGTGGAGTCATGAAGCAAACTGTAGGAAATAAAACTTGTTGTGTCTCTTTCTAAATGAAGGTCTTAAGAAGAGGTGGAAAACATTGTCACTACCTGCTGAATGTCAGCACTACACCAGGAAGTTCATGGAGTACAAATATAAACTCTACGATAACGTCCATCACAGCAGACTTTCCCACAGATCAAACATGCAGGTCTTTAAGTCTGGAGTTCATCCTGAGCTGGAGGATTCAGACAACCTGGAACTCTTTAGAAGAACCTTGAACATCAGTTCACTGTGAGCTTCATGATCAAAAACATTTCTGTATCTCACCGTTGATGGTCAGCATTCTCTCCACGGGGGTGTTGGGGACGATGTTGGCCGGCACGCGGTTCTTCAGCGTCACTGTTCTCTTCTCTGAACCTGCAACAGCACAAGAACACTTGAACAAACGCCGGGCTGCTGTTAGCACACGGCTAATCCTGCTAATGCACATCAGTAAACGTACCATAGACTCCCTGTGGGTCGAGTCTTCCTCCAGAAAACTTTGCTGTCTTCACTCCTTCAGGCTGGAAACACAACCAGAGTAAGAGGTAATGACAAATGAAACATAAGAAACTGCACCTGTCTCAGGTGTTTTAGTGAAATCTGACTGAGCTTCATGTTTTTAACCAAATGTAGTCCAGCTGTTTGTGTACGTACCACCACTCTCAGCTTCTTCTGCAGGATGTCTTGTTTGCGGTTGCGTGTCTTTAAGGTAAAGGTCAGCGTGTGTTCTCCAGGCTCCAGGCCCATCACGGTGAAGGTCACTTTCCCGACCCCGCCTGCAGACAGGCTGCTCCAGCTGCAGGCGGTGGAGTGCTGGCCCTCCTGCCCGGCCACCGGCTGGGACTTCAGCAGGCAGAGCGCCGGGCCGGCCTTCAGCGTCACGCAGTACTGAGCAGGAAACAGAGGGAGGAACATAACCAGAACAATCAGTGAGCCACCTGCAGTGAATCATGGGATATGTAGTAAACTGTGGTGCGTGGTTGGTACCGTGATGCTGTCGGGCTGCTGGTTGTACACTGAGCCTTGGAGCTCCAGCTGTTCTCCTCTGACCACCTGATACGGGAGTGGGATGTCCACGCTGAGCGGCAGATTGACCGACACCTGAACCGGCTCCGCAACACAAATACCTGGACAAGACACGCGTTCATACAACATTTCAGTCACAGTTTGATGAAATACTGTTAAATCCAACAAGAGAATCACGACAGGTGGTCTGAGATCTGATCTGAAGTATCTGTTGGAGGTTATCTTAGGCAACTGGACATGAGGGAAGGGTGACCTCAACGAGCCACAGGTGACCTCAACGAGCCACAGGTGACCTCAACGACCCACAGGTGACCTCAATGAGCCACAGGTGACCTCAACGACCCACAGGTGACCTTAATGACCCACAGGTGACCTCAACGACCCACAGGTGACCTCAATGAGCCACAGGTGACCTCAACGACCCACAGGTGACCTCAATGAGCCACAGGTGACCTCAACGAGCCACAGGTGACCTCAACGAGCCACAGGTGACCTCAACGACCCACAGGTGACCTCAATGAGCCACAGGTGACCTCAACGACCCACAGGTGACCTTAATGACCCACAGGTGTCCTCAACGAGCCACAGGTGACCTCAACGAGCCACAGGTGACCTCAACGAGCCAACAGGTGACCTCAATGACCCACAGGTGACCTCAATGAGCCACAGGTGACCTCAACGAGCCACAGGTGACCTCAACGAGCCACAGGTGACCTCAACGACCCACAGGTGACCTCAATGAGCCACAGGTGACCTCAACGACCCACAGGTGACCTTAATGACCCACAGGTGACCTCAACGAGCCACAGGTGACCTCAACGAGCCAACAGGTGACCTCAATGACCCACAGGTGACCTCAACGAGCCACAGGTGACCTCAACGAGCCACAGGTGACCTTAATGACCCACAGGTGGCCTCAACGAGCCACAGGTGACCTCAACGACCCACATGTGACCTTAATGACCCACAGGTGACCTCAACGAGCCACAGGTGACCTCAACGAGCCACATGTGACCTTAATGACCCACAGGTGACCTCAACGAGCCACAGGTGACCTCAACGAGCCACAGGTGACCTCAACGAGCCACATGTGACCTCAACGAGCCACAGGTGACCTTAATGACCCACAGGTTGACTACAAGAACCTTGGAAAAAAAAAAAAAAAAAAAAAAAAAAAAAGATGGCGGAGGGAACAGACGCACGGTAAACTGCTCTGAGTAGCAAAGCCAAAGCAAAACTCACAAAACTTATCTCTGTTCAAAGTTAACATCACCAAAGACAAATTAAAGATTAAAGAGCGATTAAAGATAAAGAGCGGTCGACTTTAACTCGGCTGAAATCAAAGAATGCAAGGAAAAAAACAGAGTTGGGAACGGAAGTGAAACTGCTGAAGGAGAAAATCACAGAGCTGGAAAAGAGAGCTGCAGAGTTGGAGAGGTATAAAAGGAGATGGACTCTAAGACTAAATGGGCTGAAGGAACAAAAAGAAGAAAACACTCGTCAGATGATCACGGATATTGTCGGGAAAATCGCACCACATTGGATGAAGAACATGGATTTCATAATAGACTCTGTGCATCGTCTAGGACCAAACAACGCCGACCGTCCTCTCCAGATCATCATACAGTTCACTGGAAGGCACTCTCTATGAACTCTGGCGTACCACCAAACATCACACCGTCTGCAAGGAGCTCAACATCCGCTTTGCAGAAGATCTCACCAAAGAAGACAGAGAGGCACGTAAAGCTGTATGGCCAAACATTGAGCAAGCAAGGCAGGCAGGACTTAAGACTATGTTCCGAGGCCCCCATGCCTTCATCAATGGACAGAGAGTCACACCGAGGTCAAAGTAACAGGCTGGATTTCTAATCCTACAAACAAGTGATGACATGCCTGGGGCTTTGCTACTATTCAGGTTCAGGTTAGCTAACGCCTACTCCTACTAAAACAGTTCAGTTCAGTTAATTCATCTCAGTCTTTGTTTGTTTATGTTATATGTTCCAGTTAAAAAATGACATTTCTCTGATGTCTGTTAATGCGAGGGGTCTAAGAGACATAACCAAAAGAAAAAGCTTCTTTTTGTTTTGCAAAGGGAAAAATGTTCATATTATTTTTTTTACAAGAAACACATTCCAAGGTTGAAGATATCACCTTCTGGTGGAAACAATGGGGAGATGAAGTGTATTTCAGCCATGGCACATCAAGATCAGCAGGGGGCGCCATTCTACTGAAGAACTTTAAGGGTCAGATTATCTCTCATGTGGCAGATGTTAATGGTCATTGGCTGATACTTATATTAACTCTTGATGATTTCAAATTCATCTTAGTCAACATTTATGGCTACAACGGGAGCACTGAAAATAAAAACCTATTAGAACAAATTGTTTTACAATTAGATAATATTAAATCAACATACTCAACTGATAACGTTATAATGGGTGGTGATTTGAATTTAGTCCATGATGAATTCTTTGATAAATGTCCTACTAGATTTTCTGCAAGTCATCCAAACAACACTTTTACTAACTTCTGCAATGACCATGGCTTACTGATGCTTGGAGACACTTAAATCCAGGAATACTCAAATTCTCATGGTTTAACTCCAACTATAAATCCAGAATTGACCATTGGTTAATTGCAGTTATAATCTCAGCTCTGACATCTCTGCTGCTCCACTAACTGATCACAGTGTGATCTATCTATATGTAAAGCCTGACAACAGGAGAGCAAATATTGGAAGTTTAACTCTAGTCTAATTAAGTGTGATGATTACTGTCAAAAAATTAAATCAATAATTACAGAAGTTATAAAATCAGAAGAACTAACAACACCTGTCAAAAAATGGGAATTTCTGAAATATAAAATACGCCAATTTACCATCTCATTCAGTAAAAAAAGAAAAAAGATTTTGAGAAAAAGGAAGTAGATATTATCAAACAATTAAATGTTTACTGCAATAAACTTAATCCTACAGAAGACGATATACAGAAAATACTAAATCTTCAACCTAAACTGGATGAAATGTATATTCAAAGAGCACATGGAGCCTTTGTTAGATCGAGAGCTAAATGGATAGAGGAGGGGGAAAAAAACTCAGCATACTTTTGCGGCCTTGAGAAAAGAGGACAAAGGAAAAATAACATCAATACGTTGATAGTAAATGATATAGAAATCACAGAACCAAAATCAATCTCTTTAGAAATACTCAAATTCTATAAACAGCTTTACAGCTCTAAATTCTCTAATGAAGACTGCCATACGTTTTTAAAGGATATAGAAGAATATATTCCCAAAGTTGAAGATAATTTCAAACAAATATGTGATAATCAAATAACAATGGCTGAACTGGACACAGTGATTGGCCGCCTCTCTCTTAATAAGGCACCTGGCTCGGACGGCCTCACAGGAGACTTTTATAGACATTTCTGGGAAGACATAAAAAAGCTACTTCATCAAGTTTTTCTGGAAATATTTGAAACTTGTATACTCCCACCCACAATGAGACACGGACTTATTATCTCAATTCCTAAACATGGCAAGGACCCCAGATTCATAGAAAACAGAAGACCTATTACTCTTAGAAACTCTAATTATAAATTACTCACCTATATTTTCTCCACTCGCCTACAAACAGGAATTTCACATCTCATTGCAGAAACACAATCTGTTTTTTTAAAAGGGAGATCAACCCACAATAATATAAGGTTGGTAATGGACATTACTGAATATAGAAATCAGAAATGGATTGTATCAGAATATCAACAGTTGCGTCATACTCTCTCATGGCACCACCCCCAGCTTTAATGTTAGTGTAGAGATTCCACAAGGTTGTCCCATTTCACCATATTTATTCATTTTGGTCACAGAAATGTTGCAATATACATCAAAAAGTGTAATGAAATTAAACACTTAAATGTCTTAGGTACCGATATTGTTATCAGTCAATTGGCGGACGACACAACAATATTTGTACAAGACAGACACCAAATTCCAATTACCATTGAAAAAATTAAAATTTTTCTAAAGCTTCAGGGTTAACCTTAAACTTAAATAAATGTGAACTTTTTGCGATTCATGATACAACACTAAGAGACATCTGTAATATCCCTATCAAATCAGAAATCAAATACCTAGGAGTATACCTTACTGAAGACCAAAAACAAAGTCAGAGCTTGAATGTAGAACAAAAAATAAAAGAGTGTAAAGCCAAACTAAATTCATGGCTCCAAAGAGACCTTTCAATACTTGGCCGGATTTATCTAACCATGGAATGTTTATCAAGATGTATTTACCCAGCCTACTCCCAAATAAACTGATAAAATCTATTAACCAAATTAATCTAAATTTTGTTTGGAGAAACAAGCCACACTATATGAAAGAAAGCGATATGATTAAGGAAATTAAAGATGGTGGTCTAAAAGTTATTGATTTTGATTGCCTTAATGGAACCTTAAAAGTTAATTGGCTGAAATCTTGGATCAAACACAGCAACTTATTTTGGTACTGTATTCCAAATGCCCTATTCAAGAAGATTGGAGGTTTGAAATGTCTTCTTACGGCAGACTTCAATGTTGATAAATTACCCGTGTCATTATCAGAGTTCCACAAACAAATTCTATTATATTGGAAAATGTTATATGTGCATAATTTCTCACCCCACACCACTATGATTTGGAATAATAGATATGTATTGTACCAGAATAAATCTTTATTTTATCAGGATTGGTATGAATATATGGTCTATAGTTGATTTAATGGATGCCAATGGTAATCTCTTAGATTATCAACAATTTTGCACTAAACATAAATTCAACCCCTCAAAGTCAGACTTTATTAATTTACAAAGAGCACTTCCTCATGGATTTGTTTTTTAAAGAAAAATATGTTGGTACATCAACCTATAATGCCACAACTGGCCCCATTGTCAGTGCAGGGGATCTCAATCCTGGACAAAAAATGTAACAATAAATTCATTAGAAACTGCCTTACTGGAATATTGTTCCCCAGCAGACCAAACAAAAATGATATACTACATAAATTTGATAAAAAATCAATTGATAAATTAAGAAACATTGTTCTTACATGCCTGACATTCCCTATACCCCCCAAAATGAAAGAAACACACTTTAAAATTATGAACAATATTTATCCCTCTAAAGAATTACTTAGACTTCGATTTAATATCGGTGACAATATATGCACATTTTGTGAAAATGACAGTGAAACTACGGACCATATTTTCTTCTCTTGTGGTGTAATACAAACATTCTGGAATAATCTTCACAAATGGATTAAACGAAACATTGTACTGTTTCCAGCTTCCATCTCTAGAGACGATGTAACTTTTGGTATGATCTTGAACTCTGCTGCAATCTGATCCTGTGCTTAGCAAAATGTTTAATCCACAAGAATAGAGTACTAAAATCATCCTCCAAATTTATTTATGTATTTATGAATGAATTTAAAACATATATGAAATCTCTAAAACTTATAACAACAATAAAGGCACAAAATTTATATGACATCTTAAAGAATTTCCCTGCTGAATTGGATAGATGAAATCAATGTGAATCCCCCTCATGAAAGCTGTTTATTTTCTTATTATACTAGTTTAATAACTATTTATATGTTTTCTTTTTGTTTTCTTTCATTATGTCCGGTTTATTATTTATTTTATTCAATCTGCTCTTGCACTTTATGTTGAAGCATTTTGAGATGTGTTGCATTAATGTCAGTTTTATGCTCCCTTGTCATTCTGTCTGTAGTTCTGGATTATGTATTATGTAAACAATGCCACTTTTGTTACTGTTGTGCTTTGTAAATAAAAAAATTAAAAAAAAAGACTACAAGAACCTTGAACAGACACTGCGAGCTGGTTGGCTGAGAACCTTCACTAACATGCAGCATCACAAATGCTCCTGGTGGTCACCTTGAGAACTGCTTATCAAGGACGAGGTGGCCGAGTGGTTAAGGCGATGGACTGCTAATGCATTGTGCTCTGCATGCATGGGTTCGAATCCCATCCTCGTCGCAAGCTGTGTTCTTGCTAACATTCAACAATTAGCTTAATACTACTTGTCTCTCTTTCTAAGTTAGGGACTTCCAGACATCAGGATAAACTGAACAAACATGGCTCAGGTCACCATGCATTGTGCTCTGCATGCATGGGTTTGAATCCCATCCTCGTCGTAATGGTGTTTCCTTTCATCTGACAAGAAGCTACCAACATCCACAGATGTATTAAGGACAACTGCATACAGCTGAGGCCAAAACTTGCTGAGTGGCTGAGCCGCTAACTTTCTGTTCACCTCTTCACTAACCCAAGAACGAGTCTTCAAAGTCTTCAAAGCCCAGCGCCTTGAAGGTCACATGACCTGAGACAATGACCAAGCTTAGACTGTTACCTTTGGTGGACGCTGCTGTTGACTTCATGGATAATCCTGAGTTATGTAACAGATTACAAATGTTGGTAGTTACAAAAACAAATGAAGACTGAAGGAGGTGAAGAAACTGACCGTTCTGGAACATGCTGACGGCCTTGATCTCCCAAGTGGTGAGAGAGTCTGGTAGAGTTCTGGTTAGAGAGAACCGGCCCGACCTGAAGACAAAAACATGCAGTAATTCAAATCATATAAAAGATTGTTTGATTATAACTAATAAGTCTCTGAAGTACAGTGTCAGTCCAGACAACTGAACAACGTCCACTGTTCCTCAGGTCAGAAAAGTTTTATTGTGTGGAGCCAAGTTCAGTTACTTTAAATAAAAAGTTCAATATTTCTCTTTGGATTGTTTTGTCTTGGCAAAGACCACAGCCTACTTATATAGACCTCTCTTTGGGTCACCACCCTGAAGTATTTATGAACCGTGTGTTCCTTTGGATGCTAATAAATCAGACATTATACATCTCAGCAGTCTTGACCGATCTTGAACTAGAATCGAGAGTCCTCTTTGTCTAAGACCGATTTGGATTACTGCAACACTTAGAAAGGACCATAAAATGGAAATACCCAAGCAAAGTACAACCATGATTCCAAAAAGGTTTGGACACGTCTGACGTTTGACACATGGACTCTTCAGTCCACTTCTTGTCAGTCCGTCTCAGATGTTCTGGTCCAGAGAAGTGTGCAGCGTTTCTAGTCATTCAAACTGTGAGTGTTGAACCTCGCCCGTCCTTCATGTGAACGACTGAGCCTTTCGAGGACGCCCACGATCATAATACGATCAGCTGTTATCAATGAAGCTGTTGACCTGTGGAAGCTTCAGACAGGTGTTCCTTTTCTTCATCCTGTGAAAACTTTATTGTCAGAATGAGTGAATATTTACAAGAAACAACAAAGTTTCTCAGTTTGAACATGAAATTTCTCGTCTTTTATTTATGTTTTAAGCAGCGGCCAAACTTTTTTGGGATCTTGGTTGTACAAGTGCCTCAAAATTAAATACTTAAATACTTGAGTAAATGTACTTAGTTACTTTCCCACTGCTGTTATCTTTTTGTCCAAACAAACAAAACAAACAGAAACTCCTGGGTGTGTTTGATTTGTGTCACCTGACAGGTTGCACCTCCCACATCCAACTCTCTGGAAAGTAGCTCCGCACCAGAGGAGTCTGGTCAAAGTCCGGACCCAAGTCTGTACAACACACACACACACACACACACACACACACGCACACACACACACACACACACACACACACACACACACCTTCCTGATTGTCTGTAATCCTGCTGTAGTATTGATTCTCAATCAGCCCTACATGTTGTGTTAGCATGTTAGCATCTATCAGATTAGCAAAAACAAATGTCACATTTCACAGAAAGGTTCTCAGAGATTTAAATAAAAGGAAACAGGAAGTTATTGTGAGGTAAAAACTGACCAACGGGTGAACTTGATTAGAGACATTAATTCAATCTGATTATATTGTGACTGAACCATGCTAATGTTAGCATAAATCAGTAGCAGCTAGCATAGCTTTACTGAGGTAACTGAGTTCACAAACGTGTTGAGGGTGTCACGTGACGGGTTCAGACTGACCGTGGCGTCCCAGGATGTAGTTGCTCTCCATTGCGTGCTGGATGAACTCGCAGCATTCTTTGAAGACGCGTCTGCACTGATGGTGTTGCGGCTTTCTGAAAAGCTGCTCGGAGAACTGAAGGCAGGTGACGCTCTTTGGACTGTACCTCATCCCATGTTCACAGCACTTCTTCAGATGACCGTAACTCTGAGCTGGACGGAGAGAGACACTGTTATCAACCTGTTATTGACCTGATATCATCCTGTTATCGAGCTGATATTGACCTGATATCATCCTGTTATCGAGCTGATATTGACCTGATATCATCCTGTTATCGAGCTGATATTGACCTGATATCATCCTGTTATCGAGCTGATATTGACCTGATATCATCCTGTTATCGAGCTGATATTGACCTGATATCATCCTGTTATCGAGCTGATATTGACGTGATATCGACCTGACCTGATATCGACGTGATATCGACGTGAAGTAAATATATTTATGTCTTTGGAATAACAATAAATATTCCTTCTTTAATATCTGATATTATAGAAAGTTAGATTTCATTTGTTTTATTTTAAAGCAACAACATGTAAACAACACGTAAACAACACGTAAATAACACGTAAACAACACGTAACAGCTGCTGGATTCTCAGGTGTGTCTCACCTTTCTTGGCCTTCTCCTCTGCACTCACAGATCGTTTTGGACGGACCACAGCTGTACACGCTTCACCTGCACACAGACACAATTAAACTCATTTCATGGATCGGTCCATGGATCGATCGCCTGATTGGTTGGTTAACGTACTGCTGGTTGATGCTTGGGCATTGGCATTGGTCATGAAGGTGAGCCCGGCCAATCGGAAGACATCTGCGCTGTCTCTGCCGCCGCCTCCACCACAGCCCAGGTCACTTCCCTCGATGGTACGCAGAGCCTGCAGGCCACCGTACGTCCTGTTACTGTTGTCACTTCAAGTAAAACTCACCAACACTGCCTGACAATAAACAGTTTAACTGTGTTACCATGGCAACGGGGTCCCTGTAGTTAGGCCGTAGTGTGTAGAGGGCGGTGTCCACAGCAGACAGAGCCAGCAGGCCGTCCTGATTGGTCTGAATGTCCAGTTGGATGCTTTCTTTAGGTTTGTATTCCCGACTTCGATATAATGACAGGTCGGTCTGACAAACACACAGTGCAGTACATTAGCATGAACCAAGGGGGGCGACAGAGAGCAAGAAGTGTGTGTATTCAGTATTGTGTGTAAATACACACACAATGTAAGTTTGGCATTATTCTGAGGACCTCTCTGAAACTTATAAACAGCCTCTGGAGACCATGACAGAGAAAACAAAGTGAGGACGACTCAATCGACTCAGTCGTCCTCACTTTGTTAAACCATCGCTGGTCCCCACATAGACAGCTTTACAAACACACACATTCAGTACAAAATGAGCATGTAGAATCAATCAGACAGCCTGGAATCACCTTCATACCATTACAGACAGCCTGGAATCACCTTCATACCATTACAGACAGCCTGGAATCACCTTCATACCATTACAGACAGCCTGGAATCACCTTCATACCATTACAGACAGCCTGGAATCACCTTCATACCATTATAGACAGCCTGGAATCACCTTGATACCATTACAGACAGCCTGGAATCACCTTCATACCATTACAGACAGCCTGGAATCACCTTCATACCATTATAGACAGCCTGGAATCACCTTGATACCATTACAGACAGCCTGGAATCACCTTGATACCATTATAGACAGCCTGGAATCAGCCTGGAATCACTTTGATACCATTACAGACAGCCTGGAATCACCTTGATACCATTATAGACAGCCTGGAATCAGCCTGGAATCACTTTAATACCATTACAGACAGCCTGGAATCACCCTGATACCATTAAAGAATAGACTTGGGTTGTCTTGACCGACCCTGTTTTCAGACACTGTCTCGTGGTACCTTGAGTCCGTTGACACACTTGTCTTTGACTTCCAGCCAGACGGAGTCCGCCACGAGCTCGGATGTCCCCTCCCCGAACAGGATGTAGTAGACCAGCAGCCTGATGGACGGCACCATGTCGGGCGTCAGCTGGAAGCTCAGAGTCTGTTTGTTATCGGCGGAGGCGAGGAACTTCCGACTGCCGAAGTACACCACCTTCCCTTTAGAGATCACCTGAGGGTGACGTCATCGGTTACTAACAGGACAAACACTGAAGACGTGCATCATCATCATCATCAGCTGTGTTTTCTCACCACGTAGCTGAGGGCGTTGACAGGTATGTAGAAGGGCGTGGCCGAGTACACCTTGATGCTGGCAAAGCGCCCCACCTCCAGACCTTGGCCGGGCAGCGGGGGGTCGATGTAAAGGTAGCGCTGGTTCGGGGACTGATAGGCCACTGCCTCCAGACTCAGACTGGCCTGACTGGCTGCAGGGAGGACGGAGTCCGCCGTCTCAAACTGTGACAGGAAGTAAACAAGTACAGCAAACACATTAACGAGGCAACGTCACAAAATGGACACACCAAGACGACGCCACGTCTTCCTCTTCCTCACCTTCAGCACCGCCTTCGCTGCCTCTCTCGGCGTGTTGCAGATGAAGACAGCGAGGCCGTCTGATTGGCTGTTGGCGCTGTCAGGACAGGGGATTTCCTCGTTCTCCCTCCCGTTTATGAACAGCTGTCGCTCCACCAGACGAACCCGAACCCGACTCACCGGTTTGCCCAGGTGATCCTTCACCAGCACCTGCAGAGAAACGTCACGGCGTCACGGTAGAGCCAAGCTTCTATCCTGCTTCATCCATCTTCCATCAGCTTCATTCATGCCCTCACACACACCTGGACGCCCTCACACACACCTGGACGCCCTCACACACACACCACACACACCTGGACGCCCTCACACACACCTGGACGCTGTAAGGAAGTCCAGGTTTGATGAAGGGGGGCGTGGACACCAGACTCAGGCTGTACGGTGATTTGACAAACTTCACTGAAGCAAACTCCGCCTCCTGAGAGATCCCACCTGTCAGACAGAGAGGAGGGGTGAGGAGGGGTGAGGACACCTGAACAGGTAGCTTAACGCCGGCTCATGTTTGTACCTGTGGCCTCCTCAACCAGCACAGTGACGTACAGGTACTTCCCCTCCAGACTGTTGAGGTTTTTTGGTCCGTCGTGTTTGGACAGCATCTTCTGCATGTTCACGCTCACGTCCACGTCACCGTCTGAGGACAGCTGAGCACACGACAACATCATGTCTGTTGTGTCGTACATATATTTTATATACATATATTTGATATACATATATTTTCTGTGTGTTCTTACTCTGAGTGTGGACACGTTGGGGATGATGACTGGAGGATTTTTCCCGCTGATGTAGCCGTAACGCAGAAGCACCTCGCCATCGGCCACCGGAGCACCGTGAAGATACCTGATACAAACACGTGTGTGTGTGTGTGTGTGTGTGTGTGTGTGTGTGTGTGTGTGTGACTTAATTCACAGCGGAATAATCGCTGAGTCATCGCTTGTGTTGTGAACATGACGTCAGCGTGTTTACTCACCTGGCAGACAGCTTGAAGTTGAATTGGTTGAACTGTCCAGAGCTGATGTAGTTCACTTCAGGCTCCATGAGGATGAAAAAACTGGGAAGAACTGACAGAGAACATTTTTAGAACGTTTTAATTCATATGAAACGTGATGTCATCAACAAATCTGATAACGAGTCATTGTCTCGTTACCGTATTCTTTAACTTCAAAGTTCGTTTTTGCTGACGTCGTGTAATCATCAGAATACGAAGCTTCAATGGTCCAAATCCCCAACCTGGAACAACATGACAGACAGCCTTGAATCACCTTGATAACATTAAAAACAGCCTGGAATCACCTTGATAACATGACAGACAGCCTGGAATCACCTTGATAACATTAAAAACAGCCTGGAATCACCTTGATAACATGACAGACAGCCTGGAATCACCTTGATAACATTAAAAACAGCCTGGAATCACCTTGATAACATGACAGACAGCCTGGAATCAGAGTGTACAGATGGTTGTTGCATGTTTGGGTGTTAGTCTTACTTTGGCTTGATGGGGATCTTGAACGGATTTTGCATGGACGGGATTCCGTTGTTGACATCAATCATCTCCACGATGTCCACCGTTGTATGATCCGGGTCCTGTTGGGGACACGATCACTGATCTGAGATCACCTTGACATGAGTCAGATCAACATGTTGACACCGTGCTGGTCAGTAAACTCACCTTGAAGGTCAGGAAGACGCTGCGATTGGCCGGCCTCAGCTCCTGGTTCAGAGAAAACGCTCTGACTTTGACTGGACGGGTCGATCCAGGGAGGAAGAATCATGAGGTCAGCGTTAGCTTGAAGTTAGCCTGTGACTGCTGTGCAATGCATTGTGGGATGTTGAGTATCTGTTGTGATCTCACCTCTCTGATGTGGCGTGTACAGCGGTTTGTCGGTCTGGATGAACAGGAAGCCGTTGGTGCGGCTGACAGGGATGGACAGGTGCTTGTTGATGTCATTTGATTTGACGTGGAGGATCACATGACTGACGCTCTTATCCAGCTGACCTGGGTACAGCTAGAGAAGAAGGACACGTCAGGACCAGAACCTCGTCCTCAGATCACTTTTATGAATCACAGCTGTGAGTCATGACTGACCCGGACTTTGGCAGCAGCCTGGTGGAGGTTCTGGGTGTTGAGGGTCACGATGTCCTGGGCCAGAACCACTTGGTCCAGAGCCATGGAGGTCTTCAGGTACACGTAGACCTTCACCTCATCTGTGAAACCAAACAACTGCAGCAGAACCGTCTCCACGGCGTCCAAACGCAGCGAGACAGGAGCTGTAATCAGATACCTGTGAGAGGACGACACTGTGTCTTTACTTCCTGTATTTCATGATGAAACAGGAAGTGGTCATAGGTATAGCTAAAGTTAGCATGCTAACACCCTAACCAGAGATGGTAAACATCAACATGTTACATGCGTCAGATATCTTTAGCCTAGCCGCTCGCTAAAGTAGCTAACTGCTAATTAACTGCTGCTAACTGAATATGCTGTTAGCATGCTAACAGAACCGGGCTCAGCAGCCGGACCAGACCGGGTTGGAGCACAGACACCAACAGGGAATAACGTCACAGTACCGAGGTGATTTACAGACTTTATGATGGAAACACTGATAAGTAGCAGGAGAGCTAAAGCTAATATAACAAAGCTAATACAGCTAACACTGAGGATCCAGTTGGTTTGGAGCTAGTGCTAATGTAGCTAACTGCTAACATAAGTTAATGTTATGGACCTCGCTAGTTTTGGGAAAAGGCTAACATAGCTAACTGATAAAATAAGCTAATGTTGTAGATTGTTCTAGCTAATGTAGCTCACTGCTAACAGTAGCTAATGTTATGAACCTATCACATTAGTTCCTCCTGCAGCTGCTTCATGTAACTTTGTTTTGTTTTGTTTTTACACAGGTGAAGCTAACAATGCTAACAATGAGTAGCAGATAGGAAGAGGTGACTTACGATCTGGACTCATCTGGACTTGCGTCGGTCCTCCAGCAGAGACAGCACACACACATCAGGAGGACACACACCTTCATCCTGACGGTGAAGACGAAGCAGAACTGAGTGAGACGACGGACAGACTCAGATTTTATTAGTTATTGATCAGCTGGGACAGGAAGGCTCGTCAACAGTCGTCTGTTTGAGTCCCAAAGGTGAGTTTACTCAGCCTGTGTTTTCTGATCTTACCCAACATGTTGACTCTGTTATCACGTCCACAAACAAACATTCATCAAGAAGGTCCAGCCGAGGACAGACTTCCACAAGCTGCAGTTCCTCTTGTCGTCCACTTGAGGCTGGCTCCAGAAGTGAGTCAGTCTCCATAAGTCCCCATGTTCAAATGTCCAACTTCACAGCAGAGTAAATGAGTGAATGTTTTTGTAACAGAGTGACAGACACGAGCAGTTAGAGGTTGTGTAATACTTTATTCAGAGTATATTTGCTCGGATACAACGTGCTCTATCGAAGTCAACATGTCATGCTTCATATACGGATACATGTGATAAAGTGACAGCTGAATTATATTCTCAGGTTTATATTCACAGTCTGCAGATTATTTACATCAAACATCTTTGTACACAATCTGATCAAATCATGTCCAAACATTTACAAAGATTAGATTATTTAGATTCTAATATTTTCTGACAGGATCGACTGAACCTGAACTGAAGCCTCAAACCCAATTTGGGTCCCAACACAACAAACAAACAATAATAATCATTTTATCATATTTTAAATTTTTTAATAAGTGACGAGCTGCTTTAAAGGAATCTGACGAGCTTTTAGTAGATTCACTGATCGCTGCTAACGTGTTAGCATGTAGCTAATGTTAAGCAAAGTACAAAACACCATGCTAACACATTAGTATGACTTTTGCTATCATCAAGCTAACGTGGACTTAAATGTTTGGTGTTAGCATTAGCTCTACTCTATCATACAACAAGGTGCTACACTAAAGTGCTAGCTAACTCAACATGGTACATGTCAAAGTTAGCATGACTTGATAATCCTCAAACATGGACGCTAACGTTGATCATTTGAGCTTTACTTGACATGTTGTAAGCTAATGTTCGCTAATGTTAGCTAAATATGTCGCATTAGAACCGAGTAAGCTTGAGCTACATTAGCTTGACCGATGCTTAAGCATACACCATGTTAGTCACAGCAAGCGCCATGCTAATGTGTTAGCAGTACATTAGCAAGTTCCAGAGCTTTACTCACCATGTTGTAAGCTAATGTCACAGCAGAATGTGTCACAGCAAAGTTTATCGGAAATATGTCGCGTTAGAAGTCGCGTTAGCTCGGTGACATCATGGCTAGAGTTGTTGTTCAGTTGGAATAGCTCTCCAAGCTAGCTAGCTTGCTAACAAATGGCCTAGCTCTGTTAGCTCTGTCAAGCTAGTTAGCGGTAAATTATTGGTAAATGCTTAGATTTGAGCTTTAGCATGGAGCCTCCTGTCACTTAGCATAGTGTATGCTAAGCTGTTAGCATTGAATGAACTACCAGAAGCTCAGTGGATTCCTCTGAAGGAGCCTCAGTGCTCACACTGTAGCGCCTCCTAGTTTTAAACACACTTTACAACCTCGAACAATTAGCATGCAAACCAAAGCATGACATCATCATCATCATCATCATCAAAAGACACATGATTTATACTGACATGACACTGTCCCATCATGCAACTGTTTTTATGAATCACCCTCGACCCAGATGAAACATTTAAAGAACGTTTGTGTGTTGGAATAATCATAAATGTGTGCATGCATGTAATGTACAAATGCCGTGTTCGATGATGTAACTATCAGTTTGTTTTCTTTGTCAATGATTAGCCGGGTCGCCCAAACAGAGTCCAACTGTGACACCAAACATGGAGCCGGTGACGGGAAACCAAACTCTGAATCAATGTGGCAATGACTGCCGGCCAAAACTCCAGATTACAGAAATTATTTAAGGTCTGAATGCAAAATCTGAGGGATTAGCTAGCTGCTAGCTAAAACCAGCCAATCAGTTAGTTTACTTAGCTAGTTAGATACCAGGCTAGCTCGCTATCAGTCAGCTAGTTGTGTAGTTATTAAGCTAGCATGCTAAAATTCAGCCAACCAGCCAGTCAAGTTAGCAAGTTGTTTGGCTAAGTAGTAAGCATGGTAGCTGGCTAGCAGTCATTTAGTCAGCTAGTTATGTGGCTATTAAACTAGCATGCTAGAATTTACCCAACCAGCGAGTTAATCAATCAAGCTAGTTAGCAAGTTGTTTGGTTAGATCATAAAGATACAAGCTGGCTAGCAGTCAGTTGTTTATTTGGTTAACAATAAGTGAGTCAGCTAGTTGTGTAGTTATTAAGCTAGCATGCTATATTTCAGCCAACCAGCCAGGCAATCAGTCCGTTAGCAAGCTATGAGTCAGCAAGTTGCTTCGTAAGTTCATAAGCATGCTAGCTGGCTAGTGAGTTAGTTGGCTAGCTAGTTGCATGGCTAATAATAAGTGACTCGGCTAGATAGTTAGCATGGTAAAGCTCGCCAGTCAGTTAAGTTAGCAAGCTATGAGTCAGCTAATTGTTTGGCTAGTTAGCATGCTAGCTGGCTGAGTCACAGTTGGCTCCCCGGGTCACATGAAGCAGCTTCCTGTCTCAGTTTTTCGGTGTGTCGACCCCCTCGCCTCACATCACAGCACCATGGTGGGTATATGGTGAACCAGCGACGCAGGGTGAGGCATGGCGGTCAGCTGCGGCGGAGGAGGTGAGTGAGCGGCGTGCACCACCACGCTCCCCCCCGCCGCCCCGGCGTCCCCGGTAGGGCGGTGCCTGGCGCTCTTCTGGTGCGCCCGCAGGCCGGCCAGCTGCGAGTATGCTGACTGGCAGACGTGGCACTTGTACGGGCGCTCGCCGGTGTGCAGCCGGACGTGGTTCCTCAGCGTGGACGACTGGCTGAAGCGCCGGTTGCAGAAGCGACACACGAACGGCTTGTCCAGCGTGTGGATGCGCATGTGCGAGCGCAGGTTGCTGCGCGAGTTGAAGCCGCGGTGGCAGATGACGCAGCGCATCCGACCCAGGCTGGTGGAGGAGGCAGAGGAGGAGGAAGAGGAGGAGGAGGAGGAGGAAGAGGAGGAGCCTTCACAGGTGTGGAACTCATCTGAGAGGAAGAGGAGGAGGAATCAGACCAATGAGAATCATGTCAACACTTCCTGTTTGAGTATATTATAGAGTTATAGACGGGTCAGATTTGTGGATCAATAATTAATAATCAATCATCGTTACCGGTCTTGCTCTTCTTGCTCTGCTCTTCGTCTCCTCCTGGAATTCCAGGGATTCCCAGGAAGGTGTTGTGGGAGTTTCCATACCAGACGAGCAGCTCCTGATCCGGAGGGATCGTCTGAGGAGGAAAACAAACGCACATCAACACAAAACACTCAATAAACATCATATCATTAACATATCATTAACATATCATTAACATATAAGTATCATATAATGAATGTCATGTATGTCTCTGTGGACAGGTTTGATGACTCTTCATCTTTCAGCCAGCAGAGGGCGACACACACCTGAACTCACCTTCATGCTTCTGACTCACAGACGTCTCTTCTACAGTCCCGTTAATTAATTTATGTTAATTAAGAACTTTTAGACCTGTAATTACGTCCCGCACACAGGTGTGACCGTGGTGCGTTCACTGACCTCCACAGCCTTGTAGAAGATGCTGCTGCCGATCTGGACCACCTCCAGGTTCTGCTCCTGCTCGTTCCTCGCACACTTGATATATGTCATCCAGCTCCTCTGGTCCTCCTGACTGGCATCGATGAAATACCTGACGGTGCCGTCCTCGTTAAACACCTGAGGGGGAGGACACGACCGTCACTTTAACAGACTATGCTAACATGCTAACTTATTAGCAGGTTACAGGGTCAGTAATTAGCTAATGAACAAGTCTTTGACATTTGTTAGCTAGCTAATCATCAGCACTGAGTTTAAACTCAGTCATTCAGTGAGTTGGCTTGTTGATCTGTTAGTTAACATGATAACCAATGAGCAGATGCTAAGCTAGTGACACGTGTTGGATTGTTACCTACAGAAGCAAATTATAACTAGTTAATCAGTCAGCTAGTAATTAATTAACCATCTGATTGGATAACAATTAGTTGCTTTAGTTAGGTAGCATGCTAAAAATCAGCTAGTCCATCAGTTAGTTTACTTAGCTGGTTAGATAGCAAGCTAGCTAGCTAACAGTCAGCTAGTTATGTAGCTATTATGCCAACCAGCCAGTCAATCAAGTTAGCTAGTGAGCTATGAGTCAGCAAGTTGCTTGATAAGTTCGTAAGCATGCTAGCTGGCTAACAGTGCGTTAGTTAGCTAGCTAGTTGGATGGCTAACATTAAGTTAGCCAGCTAGTTAGGTAGTTAGCTAGCATGCTAAAATTCAGCCAAATAGTCAGTCAAGATAGCAAGCTAGGAGTCAACAAATTGTTTGGCTAGTTAGTAAGCATGCTAGCTGGCTAGCAGTCAGTTGGATGTTACCTACAGTTGCTAATTAGAGCAAATTAATGTTAGCTAAACTAATTGTCTCCATAATAATTAAACTGTAAACTGTGTAAATAAATGTAGAGTGTGTCTGACATACATTATTATTGACACTGCAGTAGCACAGAGACTTCAATACAGTTAGTCAAAGGCAGGCTTGAGGTTGCCAAGCAACCAGGGTCAGCTGCAGGTCAGAGCAATTAACTGCAGCTGTGCTCTGTCTGTGTGTGAGTGACTGCTGAGAGACACAGAAAATCTCTAAATGAACCCCCTCCAACTAGTGGACACTAATGCCAAACGGTAGGTCGTATCAAAAAGCCCAAATGACCGTGAGCATCCTCATCTTGTCGACCATGTGAATGCCGAATTTCAGTGTCTAAAGTTAAAAAATGTGACCTGGGGAGAGAGAGAAAGAACAGGTGCCCCGTGCTCCTTTGGGAAATTTCTCCTCTCCAGTTTACATGGGAGTAGATGGGGCTGTCGGTGGGTGATCCTGGCGCATCAGTGCGTCTCCCGCCAAAACTATAAGTCTGACAGCTTCAGCAGTGATATCGCTGCGTAGCCCACGAATTTTCCTACGTTTGTATGTAGAAATTATTTCTGTAGAGTGACATTTGTGGCCACGAGAGCCGTTTGCAAATGTATTTTTTGACAAATGTTTCTCTCCCTCTCCACTCTAGCGATGATGTCACCCACTCTAGCTCTGGAACATTCTACCAATATACACCCATTGTAAATGCTGGCGTGGTTTTTGGTGATTTTTGGCAAAACCGTTTGGTGAAACTCTTAGAAAAGTCACAGCACACCATTCCCGGCCGAGACGGTCGTTTTGATACCTTTTTTGTGTATGTGCGACCAAAACTGAGGGAGGAGTAGAGCGCTGAAACTCCTGGAATATGTCAGAATAATAAGTATGAACAGTGGACAGACGCTCAGTGAAAATATGTCATGTTGTTGTTCTTGTGTTATGAATGTCAGTGTGTTGTTAGCGTGTTGTTAGTGTGTTGTCAGCGTGTTGTTAGCGTGTTGTCAGTGTGTTGTCATGGTTACCTCCCACATGAGGTTGTTGTTCTTGTACAGGTCGATGTGTTCAGGTGAGATGAGGCGTCCTGTGAACGGTCCCATCTCTGTTCCAGCTTTGATCCACGTCTTAGAGAAGATGCCCAAACCTTCACCTGAAACAAACAAACGTTCATTCAACGTTACACCAACGTTTGGTCTGAACTGCAGCGTCATGTCGGCTGATTCAGACCAGACGTCACATCGACGCTCGTCAATAATGAAACGAAGCGCTGAGTCCAAACAGAACACGAAGAGAACTCACCTGGAACTGAACTCTGAGCGATGATCACCTCACTGGGCAACACCAGACTGGACAACTTCTGAACCTCTGAACACACACACACACACACACAGTTATTATTTTAATAATGTTCAGAAACACACACACAGTTTTTTGTCTTCATGTTCATGTGACGACTTTCAGGAGAAGACGTGAACATGTTATAAACATACATGTCTGTCATACATGTACATTAATGCATCTTACTAACTAAACTTCTTCCCCGGAGTTTCTGTGCTCTTTTGTCCAGCAGGTTCTCGTGGATCGTGACTGCTGCTGTGGTCCTGCATGACGTCCACTACATATATTATTACTGTCATTAATGTTACCAGATCTCCATCACAGTTTATAGTAACTTAGTTAATGATTTGCTGCTGCTGTGCATCTGTGTCTCTCTATCTCTATCACAGGTTCCACTGCTACTGTAATCATTTTATCATTCATTGTAATCCATTGTCATTTTTCATTGTAATTATACAAAATGTTTCTGTTGACTTGTTGACTGTACACGTGACATCTATTGCACGTCTGTCCGTCCTGGGAGAGGGATCCCTCCTCTGTGGCTCTTCCTGAGGTTTCTTCCACTTTTTTCCCTGTTAAAAGTTTTTTTGTGTTTTTCCTCACTCGAACCGAGGGTCTAAGGACAGAGGGTCTAAGGACAGAGGGTCTAAGGACAGAGGGTGTAAGGACAGAGGGTGTAAGGACAGAGGGTCTAAGGACAGAGGGTGTAAGGACAGAGGGTCTAAGGACAGAGGGTCTAAGGACAGAGGGTGTAAGGACAGAGGGTGTAAGGACAGAGGGTGTAAGGACAGAGGGTCTAAGGACAGAGGGTGTAAGGACAGAGGGTCTAAGGACAGAGGGTGTAAGGACAGAGGGTCTAAGGACAGAGGGTCTAAGGACAGAGGGTGTAAGGACAGAGGGTGTAAGGACAGAGGGTCTAAGGACAGAGGGTCTAAGGACAGAGGGTCTAAGGACAGAGGGTGTCACTCCCTGTACAGATTGTGAAGCCCTCCGAGGCAAAATGTATTTTGTGACTTTGGAC
>OX336890.1:348545-383545 GCA_946959425.1 Argyrosomus regius | reverse complement strand
CAGATGTTTGGGACCTGAAGTGTGACTACAGCTAGCCTCCGTCAGGTTCTTTGAGCTGGTGGTGGTTGGACACTGAATGAGACACAGGAGTCAGAAAGAATGAGCCTGTTTATTAGCCCTCATGTTAATCATCATCATCCTCCTCCTCTTCCTCGGCCACCGACAGTCGTGGCTCGGGTTCATACACAACTCGTTCTGTCAATAGAATCTAATAGAAAAATCTGCAGGTTACAGTCCGGACGTGTGTCCATTAGAAAAACAACAGAAACCATGAAACCAAAGAGTTCCTCGCCCTCCGTCAGGACGACCAACATCCGACCCGGAGTGGACGGCGCCGCGGCGACGCCGTCCACTCCGCGTGTTTTTAAACTTGTCGGGGAGTTAAACCCCGTCACTACGGCTCCGCCCGCCTTGGAGGCGTCGCGCTAACGAGCCGCGGGGACGTTTCCAACACGCCTGAGACGATTAGCTGGAACGGTGATCACGTGGTCCGATTCCAGACGTGTCGGAAAGAAACCCGGAGACTCGTTAACGCAACGCGTCCGGACGTCCAGAGACAGAAAGACAAGAAGAGAGAGAGACAGGCAGCCTAGCAGTCTTGAGAATATAACACAGCTTCTCTCGGTTAGACAACACGTGAATTAAACATTTGAACAGGAGAACAAAGAACATTTGAACGTGAGACACCGCCAGAGCGTGGAAATTTACACAAACCATATCATCGTATCCACAAACTGAAGATTTAAATAGACCCCTGCACAGGAGAACTCATTATTATCGTCATCGTCATTATTATTATCGTCATCATCATCGTCACACATACAAGAAGCTGAACCACTGATTCAATATTCAACTCAACAACAGCCAGAAGACAAACCTCTCTGTGGACACACACACACACACACACACACACACACTAGGCTAAGCTAACGCACGCTAATGAGGCTGTGAATTTATGGGGGGGAGAAGCTAACGAGCTAACAAGCTAACTGTTAGCTCTAAAATGCTGTTTCACATTTGTAGATTTATAAAATGGCGGCAAAAACTTATCTGAAGCTAGCACACAGCTAACATAAACCAGCTAGCTAACTCACTCACACACACACACACACACACAAACAAGCTTAGCTAATATTTACATGTTCACCGTTTAGCTCACAACGACACAGTTTGGCTAATGTACAAAGTTAAGCTAACTAGCTAACGAACATTCAGCTAACACTACTGGGACAATTTTTCGCTAAGATGTTAGCTTCTTTGTTAGCCACGTACACGCAGATTTTAAGCCCAAATTTATTAATTTAAATAGTTTGATTTTGTTACGACTGTCCGTTAGCTTCTTTTTAATTAGCATTAGCATTTGAATTGGGGTTAATTTAGATGTCAAAGCTGCTAAACGTTCACCGGCTCGCTAACGGCTAATTTTACATCTTCTCAATATCTCTGTCGGCGCAGCACATTTAGCTAACAGCTATCCAGCGGAAACCATGCTAACATGGCGGACAAACAAAAACAGTCAAACGAACAAAAATGAGTCACGCGCATGTTCACTAAAAGCTAACTCTCAGTGCTCACACGGCTAAGCTAACACGTATGCAAACACATCTTTCAGTTAGCTTGTACATTCAGCTAATATCACCACATTCATGCTGCTAACGTTTAGCTAACACACACCGCGTACAGCTAACAGAAACATTCATCCAGCTAACACGGCTGAGGTAACACACATCTTTATGCTAACAAACGCACATGTAGCTAACGCGTCGCTAACAGAGTGGATAACTTCATCGTTCAGATGCTAACGCGTCTTCTACAAACACGTCGGCAAAAAGCAGAACTAAGTTTTACATCAACAATAAGAAAGTTTCACTGGAAGAAAAGAGACGGTTTCCCGCCTTTTTTTGTAATGAAGGTGGAGGCGGGAAACGAAGGTGGTGTCGGCTGGAGCACACAGAGTGTTTGACCACAGAGAGATCTGGCTTTAGACAACGCAATATAAATGTTCATTTATTCATCATTACATCATAAAAACTAAAGAATCACTATGAGATACAGACAGAAGAACTACGATCAAACCAAAGAACAACACGCGTCATCGCACCTCCAAGATGGCGCCTGAACAGGTAAAATTAGAACAAACACCAGCGAGCACAAATTTAGTACAAAAACACTTTTTGTCTCTGACGGTAAAACATTCAATTTCCATCTGACGCTATTAAAATATTTCTATGCCAAAATAAAAAAACATAACTGAGAGTGAACACACACAATCTGACGCATGCTTTAAAACATTATCATAAACAAAAATAATAATAATAATAATAATAATAATAATATCTGATTTTCTTACTCAAGACTGCTAAGCCTGATACCGTTTGTTTCTTATTGGAAAATAAAACTAGACAAAATATAGATTATACTGGATTTTTGTTCAAAGCCACACGGATACATCTTTAAGTTCAAGTTTGATAAAAAACAAAACAAAAAGAAAAAGCAGGTCTACGCTGAGGAGAGACCTGAGGCTAGTCCAAAAACATCTGCCAACCCGACCAAACGTCGACTGTGTAAAGGTTAAAAAACAGAAAGAAGAAGAGTTCGTGATTTTTCAGTTAATCCTTTAGTTTCTCTACAAAAAAAGGAAGGAGGAAGCGGCAGAGCGTTGCTAGGAAACCCACGATTCGGTTGCCGTCGACGACCATCCGAGGCCTTCACCGGGTGAGGGAGGAGCCTCTAGTGATCCTAAAGAGACAGGAAATGACATCATTGTTGACCAGGATCTGCAACTGGTGAGCTGCAACGGGTTTGATCTAATGTTAGCACGTTAGCTCGTCTGTTCTAATGTTAGCTCATCTGTTCTAACGTTACCTCGTCCGCTCTAACATTACCTCGTCCGCTCTAACCAGTGTTTCCCCTATATTCATTCAGTAGCGGAGCAGCGCCGCTGCTGAAATTTCACAAGATCATTAATATCAATGCGCCACTAATGATTTTTACTCTTTGCACTGTGTGAGCACAACAACACACGACGTTATTCTGGACTTGTTTTGAGTCATTAACTAGCGCAGCAAATCATGTCGGACCCTCTTCTCATTCTTCAAAGGACATCTACGTAAGTTAACGTTCAAGTTTATACACGTTAGAGTAGTGAGTAGCGTAGGTAGCGTAGCTCCTTATGGCAGTGTGCAACAAGTGAGCGAGCAGAGAAAGTGACAGTGAAGTGGTAAAAGTGAACGGAGCAGCAACAGCAGAGAGAGAGATTAGCAGGAAATGTAGTTTGTCAGTTAATAAATGCTACAGCCTCTCAAGCTAACGTTAACAGTACGTTTTTTAACTGCTAAGTAGCGCTAGCTACATTAATTAGCTGCTTGTCATTACTACCTGTGTGAGTCCAGAGGAGGAGAGAGAGGAGTAAAGAGAGGAGTGAGGAGAGATGCAAAGAGAGGAGCAGGACCTAGAGAGCTTTCCACACTGAATATAGTTAATCTTAAAATTCATTATTAATTGATTTCTGGCCTCACCCTCATGATTTGTATTTGTTGTATTTCTATAAGACTGACCTGAGAACAGACTACAGGGAGAGCATCTGGCCACTTGCATACCTGTGAGCATCAATGGCACTGCTGAGCTCCACTACAGAAGAGCTCTGGATATATATATATATTTTAATTGAAACTATTCTCACTGCATGAATACGCGTCGACGTCGTATTCTCATGGACACGGACATAACAGCACCGCTGCTGAAAAAAATTCTAGGGGAAACACTGCTAACGTTACCTCGTCCGCTCTAACGTTACCTCGTCCGCTTTAACGTTACCTCGTCCGCTCTAACGTTACCTCGTCCGCTCTAACGTTACCTCGTCCGCTCTAACGTTACCTCGTCCGCTCTAACGTTACCTCGTCCGCTTTAACCTCTTCTGTTCTAACGTTACCTCGTCCACTCTAACGTTACCTCGTCTGTTCTAACGTTACCTCGTCCGCTTTAACGTTACCTCGTCTGTTCTAATGTTACCTCGTCCGCTTTAATGTTACCTCGTCTGGTCTATTGTTAGCTTGTCCGCTCTAACGTTACCTCGTCCGCTTTAACGTTACCTCGTCTGTTCTAATGTTACCTCGTCCGCTTTAATGTTACCTCGTCTGGTCTATTGTTAGCTTGTCCGCTCTAACGTTACCTCGTCCGCTTTAACGTTACCTTGTCTGTTTTAATGTTAGCTCATCTGTTCTACTGTTAGCTTGTCCGCTCTAACGTTACCTCGTCCGCTTTAACGTTACCTTGTCTGTTTTAATGTTAGCTCATCTGTTCTATTGTTAGCTTGTCCGCTCTAACGTTAGCTCGTCTGCTTTAATGTTAGCTCGTCTGCTCTAACATTAGCTCCTCCGTTCTAACTTTAGCTCCTCTGTTAGCTCGTCTGCTCTAACGTTAGCTCGTCTGCTCTGTAGGGGAGGAGCCTCTAGTGATACAGTAACAGGTGAGCTACAGGTAAAGGGGGGGCGGGGTTTCCTGTGTTTTACCTGTATCTGGGCGGGGTTCCACAGGTAGGGCTGCTGTCTGTAGTATTCTGCTAACGCTGCAGTGTAGTCTGGCACCGAACTCTGCTGAGACGACTGACCTGCAGACAAACAGCGAGGAAACGTTACATCAACATGTAAGAGCTAACGTTAGCATATCTGAGCTAATGTTACAGAGGAAGTCAGGTGTAAACCCGCCAAAATAAAAGCATAGATAAACATTATCTCTGTGTTGTGATTGGCTGAGAGTTGGTCAGGTGTCGTACTCTGTTTCTTGTAGTAGTCCTCCCAGGCCTTACTGTAGTCTGTCATCAAGCTCTGAGGCTGACTCTGCTGACCTGAAACACACACACACAACCCAACGTTACACACACACCGCTACTGCAGCTAGCGCTGTGAGCTAGCATCAGCGTCTACCTTCCAGTGAACACGGCTGAGCCCGGTTCTGTTAGCATGCTAACGGCAGATTCAGTTAGTAGCAGCTAGTGTGTGTGTGTGTGTGTGGACTTGCCTAGCTTCTTATAGTACTGCTCCCATGCTTTAGAGTAGTCCATCTGTCCTGTCTGAGCCATACTGTGACCTACACACACACACACACACACACACACACACACACACACACACAAAAGAGAGTCTTAACTTATGGACTCAAACCTGAGTGTGTGTTCACGTGCGTGTGTGTGTGTGTGTGTGCACTGTGTAGGTCACATCTAAACTCAGTCTACTCTGACCACCAGGAATGTTTCAGGAATGTTTCAGGAGTTTTTACCATCTCAGGTTTGTTCAGGGTCTTTTATTTTGAAAAGCGTCTCTGTGTCTGACTTCCTGTCAGTACAGAGCGGAGAAGCTTCAGGTGATGGTCATCGTTTAGGACTGGACTACAACTCCCATCAGCGCAGATGAAGAGACTTCAGGGTACCATGTCTATGTTTGTTAGCTCGTCTGAGCTAACGTTAGCTTCTCTCACAGCATCTCGTACTCGAGCTCCGTCCTGAACATCCCTCACCTCACTGACTGCAGACCGACCTGAATCACCTGATCAACACGGCAGCTCAGTGTGTGTGTGTGTGTGTGTGTGTGTGTGTGTGTGTGTGTGTGTGTGTGTTACCAGGGTCTTGTTGTCCAGGATTCTGCCAGCTGGTCTGATAGGTGTTTCCCCAAACGCCGGTCAAGAAGGTCTGACCACTGCCACAGCTACACACACACACACACACACGCACACACACAATATAAAAAACACACTCCACAGTGAACAGAATATCTACAAACACTCATTCATCACATCAGACCACCTTAAATCTGAACCTGTGTGTGTGTGTCTTACTTCTGGTGTGTAGCTGGGCCCTGGGTGAAGGGACTGAAGCCAAAGCCTCCGTTACTCATGATACCTGAACCCTGAAGAGGACACACAGTTCAACAATACCACCTTAAATCTGCTCTATCATTGGACCGTGACTGTAAGGTGTGTGTGCGTGGGTGTGTTTGTTTTGCGTACCCCGATCTTGTCGTCTATAAGCTGGCGGGCGAGGTCCATCTGCTGGGCGGTGCCTCTGATGGTGAAGACCCGAGTGTTGGGATCGGTGGAGGGAGGCGGGTTCCTCTGCAGCTCCACGTGAGCTCCAGACTGCTGGTTAATACTCTTAATGGTTTCTCCACCTTAAAACACACACAGCACCACCACACGTTAAACACCACCCGACTTTACTGCGACCATTCACCAAACTTTACTGCGACCATTCACCAGACTTTACTGCGACCGTTCACCAGACTTTACTGCGACCGTTCACCAAACTTTACTGCGACCGTTCACCAGACTTTACTGCGACCGTTCACCAGAATTTACTGCGACCGTTCACCAAACTTTACTGCGACCGTTCACCAGACTTTACTGCGACCATTCACCAGACTTTACTGCGACCATTCACCAGACTTTACTGCGACCATTCACCAAACTTTGCTGCGACCCCGTTCACCAAACTTTACTGCGACCGTTCACCAGACTTTACTGCGTCCGTTCACCAGACTTTACTGCGACCCCGTTCACCAGACTTTACTGCGACCATTCACCAGACTTTACTGCGACCGTTCACCAGACTTTACTGCGTCCGTTCACCAGACTTTACTGCGACCGTTCACCAAACTTTACTGCGACCGTTCACCAGACTTTACTGCGACCGTTCACCAGACTTTACTGCGTCCGTTCACCAGACTTTACTGCGACCCCGTTCACCAGACTTTACTGCGACCTTTCACCAGACTTTACTGCGACCGTTCACCAGACTTTACTGCGACCGTTCACCAGACTTTACTGCGTCCGTTCACCAGACTTTACTGCGACCGTTCACCAGACTTTACTGCGACCGTTCACCAGACTTTACTGCGACCGTTCACCAAACTTTACTGCGACCCCGTTCACCAAACTTTACTGCGACCATTCACCAGACTTTACTGCGACCATTCACCAGACTTTACTGCGACCATTCACCAAACTTTACTGCGACCATTCACCAGACTTTACTGCGACCGTTCACCAGACTTTACTGCGTCCGTTCACCAAACTTTACTGCGACCGTTCACCAGACTTTACTGCGTCCGTTCACCAAACTTTACTGCGACCGTTCAAACTTTACTGCGACCATTCACCAGACTTTACTGCGACCATTCACCAGACTTTACTGCGTCCGTTCACCAAACTTTACTGCGACCGTTCACCAGACTTTACTGCGTCCGTTCACCAAACTTTACTGCGACCGTTCAAACTTTACTGCGACCGTTCAAACTTTACTGCGACCATTCACCAGACTTTACTGCGACCATTCACCAGACTTTACTGCGTCCGTTCACCAAACTTTACTGCGACCGTTCACCAGACTTTACTGCGTCCATTCACCAGACTTTACTGCGTCCGTTCACCAGACTTTACTGCGACCATTCACCAAACTTTACTGCGTCCATTCACCAGACTTTATTGCGACCATTCACCAAACTTTGCTGCGACCCCGTTCACCAAACTTTGCTGCGACCCCGTTCACCAAACTTTGCTGCGACCCCGTTCACCAAACTTTGCTGCGACCCCGTTCACCAAACTTTACTGCGACCCTTCACCAGACTTTACTGCGACCGTTCACCAGACTTTACTGCGACCGTTCACCAAACTTTACTGCGACCCCGTTCACCAAACTTTACTGCGTCCATTCACCAAACTTTGCTGCGACCGTTCACCAAACTTTACTGCGTCCATTCACCAAACTTTGCTGCGACCCCGTTCACCAAACTTTACTGCGACCGTTCACCAAACTTTACTGCGACCGTTCACCAAACTTTACTGCGACCGTTCACCAGACTTTACTGCGTCCATTCATTGGAATCACTTTTTTTTAAGTGAATAATTATTTGAAATTAAAGCTCAGCTGTGGAGTCAAACTGGATGCTGTCATATGAACCAGTTAGTTTGACCCCCTCCCCCTCCTCCTCCTCCTCCTCCCCCTCCGGTCATTAACTCTTTGTTAACCAAATGAAGCAGCAGTAATGGACCTTTTATGAGGTGAGGCCGAGTAAGCGAGCATGAATGTTTCCACTGTCTGAATAAATCTACACATTTCTATTTAAACCCTTCAAATCTGAATTAACCCGAAGACCCGAGCTTCATGTCAGCAGCAACATGTGGAAACATAAATACATGTCAATATAAACATGTCAATATAAACTACATGTCAATATAAACACGTCAATATAAACTACATGTCAATATAAACACGTCAAGATAAACTACATGTCAATATAAACTACATGTCAATATAAACATGTCAATATAAACTACATGTCAATATAAACTACATGTCAATATAAACTACATGTCAATATAAACATGTCTCATCTGGTTTTCTATTTAGAGTTTAAATTTAATTGATGTTAAAAACATTTTCTTTAAATGACAACAGGCTTCAGTGTGTGTGTGTGTGTGTGTGTGTGTGTGTGTGTGTGTGTGTGTGTGTGTGCAGACAGTAGGACATTCATCAGTATCGTCCAATAGAAAGTCTCGATGAACAATAGAGCACCAGACAAACAGACCATATGGTGTCTAAACATCGAGTACTTGACATTTCTTTTTTCTGAAGCTTTTATTTTGGAAGCTGCTGCTCGACCCTCTTGACCTCCACACACACACGCACGCACACACGCACACACACACACACACACACACACGGTGAATGGCTGATGTCTTTAAGAGGTTTTCAGAGTGAATGGTGCTGATAGAGCTCTCATCCTGAATCTTTGTTGTTTGTGTTTTTGCTTTTAGACAAATGAAGATGTCAAATCATCGTTTGCTGCCAGTTGTAGCTGCTGTTAGCTCACATTAGCTCAGTTTGGTAGCTGCTGTTAGCTCAGTTTGTTAGCTGCTGTTAGCTCAGTTTGTTAGCTGCTGTTAGCTCTGTTTGTTAGCTGCTGTTAGCTGCTGTTAGCTCAGTTTGTTAGCTGCTGTTAGCTCAGTTTGTTAGCTCCTGTTAGCTCAGTTTGTTAGCTCAGTTTGTTAGCTATTATTATTATTTAAAGTTTATTCATAGGATAAACCCCTTGAGTTGTCACAACTCGTTTTCGAGGGGGTCCTACGCGCATCACATCGAGATACAACAGAACTCAAGCCAGTACAATAGGGAGACAGAACAATACAGAACAAAATCACCATAAGATACAATACAATGACAAGACAGACATACAAAATCATACAAACATACTGCAACTAGAGTTTGGACAAATATACTAAAAGAGATGGTGACTAGGAAATTATTTTATGATTTTTTTTTTTTTTTTTTTTTTTTTTTTTTTTTTTTTTTTTTTTTTTTTTTATTTTATTAATTAAATAAATTTAATTTTTTTTTTTTTTTTTTTTTTTTTTTTGTGGGGTTTTCGCCCTTTTTTCCCCCCTTTTTTTTTTTTTTGAAATTTTCCCCCCCCCCCCCCCCCCTTTTTTGTTGTTTGGTTTTTGTTGTGGGAGAAATAAAAAAAAAAAAAAAACTTTAATATTTGGGGCCACAGAGGGGGGGGGGTTCCGGGGGGAGCGAGGAAAAAAGGGGGTGTGGGTGGAAGTTTAAAACCCCTTTAGGGGAAAGTTTTAAAAAATCCCCAACCCTTATGATCAATTCAGTGATAACATGCAGGCCCAGGGTCGACATTTCACCAACCTACCAATCACACAGCATACACTTCAAAAGGACAGCATCACCACGACAAAAAAAAAAATGAAGAAGAGACCGAAGTCTAATCTTCTTAATAAAATAAAATAACATAGGTAGGCGCAGTATAGAGAAAACCGCAGTTGGCCAGATAAACTTCACAACTCAACACGGGAGACTATTTAAGATGGCCCACCGCACATTATAATACCGCACCGCTGAGCGGGGCCAGACCACAATAATAAAGGAGACCTTACGGTTATCATTACTTTGGGGAATAATAATCTCCTAACGTGTCTCAGCCCGGGGCGGCCCCGGTTTATCAATAAACAACACCCGAGGGATTATAGCCTATAAGTTTAACACCACCGCTAACGTGTCCTTGTTTGTTTTCAATTGCCTCTCCCTCAGCGCCATGCTCTCACCACACTATGATCACACAGAATAGATGTTAAATATTCGCTGTTTGCCGGTCACTCGAAAGTCCAGGAAATGATGGGCCATTTCAATGAGTCAAGCAGCGAGCACACGCGAGTTTTTTCAATCAATAAATTTACCGTCGCGTCTACAACTCACGTGTGTAAAGTAGCCTTTATTGTTTGCATTTACAATTGCCAAGTGCCTTATTCTTATTTATGTAATATGACATACAGTTCTAAGCACAAGAGTGTACATTTAATGTTCTGAGATTCCGAATATGACTTCATTTCTCTAAATAAATAAATATAATAATACATAAGGAACTATAAGTGAAAAACTCTGGTGTTAAGGCCATTTTTTACATTTATTACTGCAAATAAATATCGGTTCTACATATCGGCTATCGGTTTCGCTTGGTTATTAATAATCGGTATCGGTATCGGCCCTGAAAAATCCATATCGGTCGATCCCTAATGGTGACGATGGTGAAGTCAATGAAAGCATGAACAGATTAGTTCAAAATTAGAGGACAGGGCTTGATTAAAGCAATTAAGAGATATAGAAGATCTAATGCCCACAGGTAAATGATTCCAATCATTAGGACCTTTAAACATAAATGCTTTTCTGCCTGTTGATTTCCTAATATGTGGAACTGAAAAGTAAAGATAAGTAGAGTGTCTGGTCTGATAATTAGAGGTAGGTAACACAAAGTACTGTTTGAGATAAGAGGGATAATTGAAATAAATACACTTATATATAAATTGAAACCAGTGAATCTGTCGTCTTGTATGAGGAGAGGAAAGCTGAAGAGACTGGTACATTAAACCATGATGAGTATGATAAGGACAGTTGAGTATAAATCTGCAGATTCTGTGATATACTTTAGTAAGGGGGGCTAGCACACATTTAGAGGCAGAAATATACACAATGTCACAATAATCTAATATAGGAAAAATAAATTGTGTGTGTAACTGCTGTTAGCTCTGTTTGTTAGCTCAGTTTGTTAGCTGCTGTTAGCTCTGTTTGTTAGCTCTGTTTGTTAGCTGTTGTTAGCTCTGTTCGTTAGCTCTGTTTGTTAGCTGCTGTTAGCTCTGTTTGTTAGCTGTTGTTAGCTCTGTTCGTTAGCTCTGTTTGTTAACTGCTGTTAGCTCTGTTTGTTAGCTGCTGTTAGCTCTGTTTGTTAGCTGCTGTTAGCTCTGTTTGTTAGCTGTTGTTAGCTCTGTTCGTTAGCTCTGTTTGTTAACTGCTGTTAGCTCTGTTTGTTAGCTGCTGTTAGCTCAGTTTGTTTGTCGGGCTGCCCAGACTGTGAGCTCAGAGAGTGTTGTTGTTTGTACCACAATGCTGACAGGGAGCAGAGTGGGTGTCATGCCAGAACCGGAGCTAGGCGATACATGAGTTGGCATCACGTATCACATTAGCAGCATATATATAAATAACATATCCACTCAGTGTTTTGCGGGCAATGTAACCAGGCTCAGCAGCTTCTATGGACATAATGGCAGAGGAGAAGAGAGTGAAGAGGACGTTGACGGAGGAAGCTAAGAAGAGAAAAGGAGAGAGTGAGCGAGCAAGAAGCCGCCGGACAAGAGTAAATCTGGGACTGACTTTTAGTGGTTGGTGAGAGCTTGGTGAAATAAAAGGCTGAAAGACAGACGCCGAGCTGGGCTGACTGCTGTTGGACTAGTCAGTAATATTAGCTGGCTGCTGTGATCGGTCTCATCGTGGCAGTCAGTGTCTGGCAGACGGTCAAACTCTTCTCCTACCTTTGCCGATGACCAGGCCGCACTTGTCAGCAGGTATGGTGTATGTCACTTCCTGTAGCGGACCAGGTGAGCCCATGGTCCAATCACCACGACCTCTGACCCTCCCACCCCGCAGGGTGGAGCCAAAACCATCACGCTCCTACGACAACAAACCAAGAGGAGAGAGTGTGAACGTGACCAGAGCTCAGATTGTGTGTGTGTGTGTGTGTGTGTGTGTGTGTGTGTGTGTGTGTGTGTGTTACCTGTGCGGTCTGGATGAGCTCATTGATCAGGTGGACGGCATGCTGACAGCGGTCTGGCTGACCCATCACCATGGCAACACGCTCCGGGCTGATGCCATCATCTGGAGGAGACAAACAGGGAGGAGTCAGACCGTTAATCTGGATCAGACCAGTTTATTCTGGATTATACCCGTGTAAACAGACCTGCTTTAAACTGGATCCGGACTCCTGCATCGTTCTGGATCTTCTTGATCATTTCTCCATTCCTGCCGATCACGATGCCGACAGCGAACCTCGGTACTGGGACCTGCAGAGGGACAGACTAGACATGAATGTACCTTTTAAATAGTGACTCCATGGATGCTCCTACATGCTACATGCTAACAAATGCTAACAATGTGTGTTTGTTTGTGTGTGTCGTACATCCAGGTTGGTTCCTCCCAGTCGGGAGCTGAAGTCATTGCGTCCCGACCTGAAGTCTCCGTCCTTCTCCCGGATCACCTCCAACACCAACTCCCTCGCTGCCTGAAGGAGGGAAAGGAGACGAGGAGAGGAAGGGGAGAGGAAGGAAAGAGGAGACGAGGAGAGGAGGGAAAGATTAAAACATCAGTTTAAGTGATCGAGGTACAACACTGATGTCTCTGTGATGTCCCCACAGACTGTCTAAAACCTGGACGTAGTCTCTGTGACGTGTTTACCTGAACTTTGTATGGGTCTCCAGAGATGCGGAGAGGTTTGTCGGCTCCTGTCGGCATCGGACCATCCTGGATCATCATCATCTTCACCCCCGCCCTCTCCTGACACACACACATCACAAGTGTTGGGGTGACAAACACACACACACACACACACACACATACTTCCTGTCACTCACTCTACCTGCAGCTGTTTGATGGTGTCTCCACCTCGGCCAATCACCAGCCCCACCTTACTGGCCGGGATCAGCATCTCCTGCACCGAGGCGCCACCTTCCCCGTCGCCGTGGAAACCCGGACCATTTCTACAGCGATCCACGATCTGGACGAGCAGCCGCTTCGCCTGCCTGTGACCACACACACACACACACACACACACACACACGTGAGCAGCAGGTGGAGGTGAGGTGGTGATATCATCAGGTGGATGTTTAGAAACTCACTCGATGCTCTCAGGCGTTCCAGTCAGGGAACATGGCCGCTCCATGAGACCGCCGCTGTCTGCACACACACACACACACACACACACACACACACACACACACAATTTACATGTTTACCTGCAGCAGGTCAAACACACTCAGCTGGTTGTTCAGGAGTTTCTGGAAGGTTTCAGTACACACAGTACACAGAGTACTACATAGAGTACTACATCTGGACCTCACCAGCAGCGATCTGGATCTTGCAGCCGGACTCGAGCTGGATCCTGGTGATCTGTTCACCTCCTCTTCCAATAACTGAAGAACAAACAGAGATGAGTGTGAGGACAACACAAACGTTACAGACTTTATAACATCCTGAAGTCTGGATGGAAACGTTTTGAGTCGGGTTGCTCAGAACCAGAAACTAAGCTGTTCATCTTTAACCTCTTCCACTTCAGTCTGTAGTGAAACAAACACATCATGCTGGCTCCTCCAAAGTTCGGCTACATTTGGTCAGCTGACCTCTGAAAAGGTTCTACAGAGCTTTAAAGACTCGGGTTAAAGGTTCTACAGAGCTTTAAAGACTCGGGTTAAAGGTTCTACAGAGCTTTAAAGACTCGGGTTAAAGGTTCTACAGAGCTTTAAAGACTCGGGTTAAAGGTTCTAGCAGATTTAAAGATTCGGGTTAAAGGTTCTAGCAGATTTAAAGATTCAGGTTAAAGGTTCTAGCAGATTTAAAGATTCAGGTTAAAGGTACTACAGAGCTTTAAAGACTCGGGTTAAAGGTTCTAGCAGTTTTAAAGACTCAGGTTTAAGGTTCTACAGAGCTTTAAAGACTCGGGTTAAAGGTTCTAGCTGATTTAAAGACTCAGGTTAAAGGTTCTAGCAGCTTTAAAGACTCAGTTTAAAGGTTCTAACAGGTTTAAAGACTCAGGTTAAAGGTTCTAGCAGATAGTACTACAGAGCTTTAAAGACTCGGGTTAAAGGTTCTAGCAGATAGTACTACAGAGCTTTAAAGACTCGGGTTAAAGGTTCTAGCAGTTTTAAAGACTCGGGCTAAAGGTTCTACAGAGCTTTAAAGACTCAGGTTAAAGGTTCTAGCAGATTTAAAGACTCAGGTTAAAGTTTCTAGCAGCTTTAAAGACTCAGGTTAAAGGTTCTACAGAGCTTTAAAGACTCAGGTTAAAGGTTCTAGCAGGTTTAAGACTCAGGTTAAAGGTTCTAGCAGATTTAAAGACTCAGGTTAAAAGTTCTAGCAGATTTAAAGACTCAGGTTAAAGGTTCTAGCAGATAGTACTACAGAGCTTTAAAGACTCTGGTTAAAGGTTCTAGCAGCTTTAAAGACTCGGGTTAAAGGTTCTAGCAGCTTTAAAGACTCAGGTTAAAGGTTCTAGCAGGTTTAAAGACTCAGGTTAAAGGTTCTAGCAGATAGTACTACAGAGCTTTAAAGACTCGGGTTAAAGGTTCTAGCAGTTTTAAAGACTCGGGTTAAAGGTTCTACAGAGCTTTAAAGACTCAGGTTAAAGGTTCTAGCAGATTTAAAGACTCAGGTTAAAGGTTCTAGCAGATAGTACTACAGAGCTTTAAAGACTCTGGTTAAAGGTTCTAGCAGCTTTAAAGACTCGGGTTAAAGGTTCTAGCAGCTTTAAAGACTCAGGTTAAAGGTTCTAGCAGGTTTAAAGACTCAGGTTAAAGGTTCTAGCAGATAGTACTACAGAGCTTTAAAGACTCGGGTTAAAGGTTCTAGCAGATAGTACTACAGAGCTTTAAAGACTCGGGTTAAAGGTTCTAGCAGTTTTAAAGACTCGGGTTAAAGGTTCTACAGAGCTTTAAAGACTCAGGTTAAAGGTTCTAGCAGATTTAAAGACTCAGGTTAAAGGTTCTAGCAGCTTTAAAGACTCAGGTTAAAGGTTCTACAGAGCTTTAAAGACTCAGGTTAAAGGTTCTACAGAGCTTTAAAGACTCAGGTTAAAGGTTCTAGCAGGTTTAAAGACTCAGGTTAAAGGTTCTAGCAGATTTAAAGACTCAGGTTAAAAGTTCTAGCAGATTTAAAGACTCAGGTTAAAGGTTCTAGCAGATAGTACTACAGAGCTTTAAAGACTCGGGTTAAAGGTTCTAGCAGCTTTAAAGACTCGGGTTAAAGGTTCTAGCAGCTTTAAAGACTCGGGTTAAAGGTTCTAGCAGCTTTAAAGACTCGGGTTAAAGGTTCTAGCAGCTTTAAAGACTCGGGTTAAAGGTTCTAGCAGCTTTAAAGACTCGGGTTAAAGGTACTACAGAGCTTTAAAGACTCGGGTTAAAGGTTCTAGCAGCTTTAAAGACTCAGGTTAAAGGTTCTACAGAGCTTTAAAGACTCAGGTTAAAGGTTCTACAGAGCTTTAAAGCTCTAGCTCAGGCTGATGGCTTTAGTTCAGATTGAAGATTCTCGCTCAGGTAAATTGAGTCTGATCAGGTTAAAGATCACCTGAAAAGGTTCTCCATCAGGTTCTGAATCAAAAACAGTCACAAAATGGATGAAAGTAATAAAAAATGAAGAGAACCAGACTTCACATCAGCTGTTCCTAACTAAATCCTGATTGGACGAGCCTTCAGACACCTAAGCAGCAGGACACAGTGAAAGGTCGGAGGTCATACTCACTGAAGCCAACCATCCTGTCGGGCACCTTGTAATCCTCTGTGATTACCCTGCTGCAACAGACACACACACACACACACACACACACATTAACATCATGTTCACACACAAAACACACAACCACAGTGTGTGTGTCAATAAATGATTATGTTTATGACTGTAGGAGGACAGATCTATAAACACTTATCTCCCATTTCACGTCAACACGACACACTGATGTGTATTTGCAAACAAGAATATGATGCTGAACACACGTCATTATCTGTCCTGCTGAGTGTGTGTGTGTGTGTGTGTGTGTGTTAATCAATATGAACTGCTGGTCGTACCTCTGATGCCCCATGGCTGCTAGCTGGTTACCTACTGAGAGACAGAAACACAGATTAGACATGATGCATGTTTTAAATTCAGGCCCAAAGTATCATGACGGCATCACTCATGAACAGATCTAAAGTAAACCAACAAAGTGTCACAGCTTTAAGCCCATTGGTTCCTACTGACGATGGAAATCTTTAAAAACACCTCACATATCAAAAAGTTTCATCTTTAACCACAGACCACCAATTTCACCTGGACACTGTAATTTAATGATGAATAAATCGTAACTCCACTAAAAAGGTTCTACGGTGTGGGTTGTAGCTCTAGTTTAAGGTTCTAGATGAGGTGTAGTTTGTAGCTCCAGTTTAAGGTTCTAGATGAGGTGTAGTTTGTAGCTCCAGTTTAAGGTTCTAGATGAGGTGTAGTTTGTAGCTCCAGTTTAAGCTTCTAGATGAGGTGTAGTTTGTAGCTCCAGTTTAAGGTTCTAGATGAGGTGTAGTTTGTAGCTCTAGTTTAAGGTTCTAGATGAGGTGTAGTTTGTAGCTCTAGTTTAAGGTTCTAGATGAGGTGTAGTTTGTGGCTCCAGTTTACGGTTCTAGATGAGGTGTAGTTTGTGGCTCCAGTTTACGGTTCTAGATGAGGTGTAGTTTGTGGCTCCAGTTTAAGGTTCTAGATGAGGTGTAGTTTGTGGCTCCAGTTTAAGGTTCTAGATGAGGTGTAGTTTGTAGCTCCAGTTTACGGTTCTAGATGAGGTGTAGTTTGTAGCTCCAGTTTAAGGTTCTAGATGAGGTGTAGTTTGTAGCTCTAGTTTAAGGTTCTAGATAAGGTGTAGTTTGTAGCTCTAGTTTAAGGTTCTAGATAAGGTGTAGTTTGTAGCTCTAGTTTAAGGTTCTAGATAAGGTGTAGTTTGTAGCTCCAGTTAAAGGTTCTAGATAAGGTGTAGTTTGTAGCTCCAGTTTACGGTTCTAGATGAGGTGTAGTTTGTAGCTCCAGTTTAAGGTTCTAGATGAGGTGTAGTTTGTAGCTCCAGTTTAAGGTTCTAGATGAGGTGTAGTTTGTGGCTCCAGTTTAAGGTTCTAGATGAGGTGTAGTTTGTGGCTCCAGTTTACGGTTCTAGATGAGGTGTAGTTTGTGGCTCCAGTTTACGGTTCTAGATGAGGTGTAGTTTGTGGCTCCAGTTTAAGGTTCTAGATGAGGTGTAGTTTGTGGCTCTAGTTTAAGGTTCTAGATGAGGTGTAGTTTGTGGCTCTAGTTTAAGGTTCTAGATGAGGTGTAGTTTGTGGCTCCAGTTTAAGGTTCTAGATGAGGTGTAGTTTGTGGCTCCAGTTTAAGGTTCTAGATGAGGTGTAGTTTGTAGCTTCAGTTTAAGGTTCTAGATGAGGTGTAGTTTGTAGCTTCAATTTAAGGTTCTAGATGAGGTGTAGTTTGTAGCTTCAATTTAAGGTTCTAGATAAGGTGTAGTTTGTAGCTCCAGTTTAAGGTTCTAGATGAGGTGTAGTTTGTAGCTCCAGTTAAATGTTCTAGATAAGGTGTAGTTTGTAGCTCCAGTTAAATGTTCTAGATAAGGTGTAGTTTGTAGCTCTAGTTAAATGTTCTAGATAAGGTGTAGTTTGTAGCTCTAGTTAAATGTTCTAGATAAGGTGTAGTTTGTAGCTCTAGTTAAATGTTCTAGATAAGGTGTAGTTTGTAGCTGTAGTTTAAGGTTCTAGATGAGGTGTAGTTTGTAGCTCCAGTTTAAGGTTCTAGATAAGGTGTAGTTTGTAGCTGCAGTTTAAGCTTCTAGATGAGGTGTAGTTTGTAGCTTCAATTTAAGGTTCTAGATGAGGTGTAGTTTGTAGCTCCAGTTTAAGGTTCTAGATAAGGTGTAGTTTGTAGCTCCAGTTTAAGGTTCTAGATAAGGTGTAGTTTGTGGCTCCAGTTTAAGCTTCTAGATAAGGTGTAGTTTGTAGCTCCAGTTAAATGTTCTAGATAAGGTGTAGTTTGTAGCTCTAGTTAAATGTTCTAGATGAGGTGTAGTTTGTAGCTCTAGTTAAATGTTCTAGATAAGGTGTAGTTTGTAGCTCTGGTTAAAGGGGTTCTGGGTATGATGACTGGCTCAGGTAGAAGGTTGTAGGTTAGGTGGAGGGTTCTAGCTCAAGTTAAAGGTTTCATGTTTCATAGATTTCTGACTGTGCAGGATGTTTAATTATGTTGGACTCATTTCCTGTCCACCACCCATCACTCCCTCCTCCTCACCTCCATCCTCTCCTGGTCGTTTCTGGCCGGGGTAGTACAGCGAGGGCTCGACACTTCCTGAGGCGCTGTTGAGGTGGGACATGGTTTCTCCGCCCATCTTTCCCACCATCTGACAGAAAGACAGAAACAGCTGTAACATCTGGATACAAGACGTAACAGTGGCAACACATCATGGTTCATTAGCAACACAACTAACAGGACACAAGTAAGTCCTACGTATCGATGAAGTTAAGACCAACGACTCCCAAGACAAGATCATCGAACCCCAAGTCAAGAGTAAGTTTACAGTCAAAACCAAGTCAAGTCCCAGGTAAAGACCAACAAGTCCCAGGTAAAGGCTGACAGGTCGTAGAAACAGTTAAATCTCTGTCAGGTTTCAGCATCTCAATGGTTTTTGGTCTGTTGCTCTGACTCCATGTTGAGCTCTGTGAATCTGTGACATGTTTTTTTAAGGGTTATTTCATAAATGATGAATTAAATCTCAGGACTCAACACTGACTGAGAACCAGGCGTCTGAAACTGAAAACATGGTTTCTATTTTGAGATGTTCAGAAACTGTCAGCTGAAGAAGATTTATAAAGTTCTTTGAGTTTGTTTCATGATCAGCGTCTAATAAAAAAAACTCGTACACACTTTTTTTTTACTGTAAAGAACAAACAACGAACCATCGACGTACAAACCAGACAGAGTCTGAAGACGTTCAGTCAGTGAGGAAACCCAACATGACATCATGATAACTTCTAATAAAGCCGTGCATTGGGTCGCGACCCAGCTGATTAATATTCAAATTCACTCAGCATGACTTTGTTTGAAACCATCAAGCTGTTAAGAACAACTTTACACCTTCAAGATGAAAAGATCTCAGTGTTCAGGTGAGCGTTCAGGTGAGTGTCCACTGAGACTAATGAGGCTAAAGGCTCGGCCTCCTGCAGGTGTTCTTCTTCTTGTTCTACCTGCTCAGGTGTTTTACAGACAGCGTCACATGATGAGTCGAGGAACATTTACAGTCAAGAACCAAACATCACTGACTCAAACGTCACGGACTCAAACGATCGTCACGGACTCAAACGATCGTCACGGACTCAAACGATCGTCACGGACTCAAACGAACGTCACGGACTCAAACGATCGTCACGGACTCAAACGAACGTCACGGACTCAAACGAACGTCACGGACTCAAACGATCGTCACGGACTCAAACGAACGTCACGGACTCAAACGAACGTCACGGACTCAAACGAACGTCACGGACTCAAACGATCGTCACGGACTCAAACGAACGTCACGGACTTAAACGTCACGGACTCGAACGAACGTCACGGACTCAAACAAATGTCACAGACTGAAACGTCACGGACTCAAACGAACGTCATGGACTCAAACGTCACGGACTCAAACGAACGTCACAGACTTAAACGTCACAGACTTAAACGTCACGGACTTAAACGTCACGGACTCGAACGAACGTCACGGACTCAAACAAATGTCACAGACTCAAACGCCACGGACTCAAACGAACGTCACAGACTTAAACGTCACGGACTCGAACGAACGTCACAGACTCAAACGAACATCACGGACTCAAACGTACATCACGGACTCAAACGAACATCACGGACTCAAACGAACGTCACAGACTCAAACGTACATCACGGACTCAAACAAATGTCACAGACTGAAACGTCACGGACTCAAACGAACGTCACAGACTGAAACGTCACGGACTCAAACGAACGTCACAGACTTGAACGAACGTCACGGACTCAAACGAACGTCACGGACTCGAACGAACGTCACGGACTCGAACGTCACGGACTCAAACGAACGTCACGGACTCAAACGAACGTCACAGACTCAAACGAACGTCATGGACTCGAACGTCACGGACTCGAACCAACGTCACGGACTCAAACGAACGTCACGGACTCGAACGAACGTCACGGACTCGAACCAACGTCGCGGACTCGAACCAACGTCGCGGACTCGAACCAACGTCGCGGACTCGAACCAACGTCACGGACTCAAACCAACGTCACGGACTCAAACGAACGTCACGGACTCGAACCAACGTCACGGACTCAAACAAACGTCACGGACTCGAACCAACGTCACAGACTCAAGCGAACGTCATGGACTCAAACCAACATCACGGACTCAAACCAACATCACGGACTCAAACCAACGTCACGGACTCAAACCAACGTCACGGACTCGAACGAACGTCACAGACTCGAACCAACGTCACGGACTCAAACGAACGTCACGGACTCGAACCAACGTCACAGACTCAAACAAACGTCACGGACTCAAACCAACGTCACGGACTCAAACAAACGTCACGGACTCAAACCAACATCACGGACTCAAACCAACATCACGGACTCAAACCAACGTCACGGACTCGAACGAACGTCACAGACTCGAACCAACGTCACGGACTCAAACGAACGTCACGGACTCGAACCAACGTCACGGACTCAAACCAACGTCACGGACTCAAACGAACGTCACGGACTCGAACCAACGTCACGGACTCAAACAAACGTCACGGACTCGAACCAACGTCACAGACTCAAGCGAACGTCATGGACTCAAACCAACATCACGGACTCAAACCAACATCACGGACTCAAACCAACGTCACGGACTCGAACGGACGTCACAGACTCGAACCAACGTCACAGACTCAAGCGAACGTCATGGACTCAAACCAACGTCACAGACTCAAACAAATGTCACGGACTCAAACCAACGTCATGGACTCAAACCAACGTCACAGACTCAAGCGAACGTCATGGACTCAAACCAACGTCATGGACTCAAACCAACATCACGGACTCAAACCAACGTCACGGACTCAAACCAACGTCACGGACTCAAACCAACATCACGGACTCAAACCAACATCACGGACTCAAACGTGTCACTGAGGTTCTGCTGCTGAACTAAACTCTCACGCCTGATGACCTTTGACCTTCCTGTTAACGTCCAGACTAAAAAGGACACCTGACTGGCGTCCCTCTGTTAGCCTTCAACACTACAACATATCCCATGAGACTCATGGGATATGTTGTAGTTAAATGCTATGCTAGCTAAACAGAGCTAATATGTAGCTACAGCTAGCCCCATTAGCTTAGCCTGTTTTTCAGAGTCAGCAGACAATAACAAACTACAGAAGTCTCACAGTGAGGTCGGACCTGAACAGACACCAGAACCAGAATCTGAGCTCACCGTCCTGGTCCGTCAATCCGTGACACAGCTGGAGAAACAACACAGCACCAAAACATCCAAACCTCGGTACTGTAACTGTGCTCCAACCCGGTCCGGTCCGGCTGCTGAGCCTGGTTCTGTTAGCAGCAGTTAGCTACATTAGCATGTGTTTAAAGCTATCTATCAAACAGGAAACTGTCACTCTGTCACTTCCTGCAGACTTTAAATCGGGTTGTTGTAGTTTGGAGTCAGGCTAACAGTTTCCCCCCGCTTCTAGTCTTTGTGCTAAGCTAGGCTAACCACCTCCCTGAACATAAAGCCGGTTCTGACTCGGTTCTGTTACTCAGACTGGACTTCCTGGTTGATGTTTCACCTCTCAGCCTCTCTGTGGTGTTCCAGTACCGGGCTGGTTCTGGGTCAGAACACACAGAGGTAACACACCTGACCTCAGGTGAATCCCGCAGTAAGCTGCCTGCCTGCCTGTGTGTCGACCTGTCTGTCTCTATAGGCAGCAGACACACCTCCAGCAGGCTGTATATGGCTGTGAGGCTGTTGCATAACAGCCAGCCTAGTTTCTAACCAACTTACAGTAAACAGCAGCCTGTAAGGGAGGGGGGGGGCTCCGGCTCTATGTACCGCTCTAACGCAGCTCCACAGCCGGGTTTCAGTGCCCCCCTCCCGGCCTGTCGAGGACACTCCGTGCCTCAGTGAAGTGGACTGTAAAGTGTCCTCCTGTCCTCGTGCTGTCCGTGTCTCTGTCTCGCGGTCCAACAGGTTGTCTGCCTGCCTCAGTGACACGTGTGGCCAAACTTCTGTCCCGCTCCCCCACCTCCTCCACCAGCTCCACCGGTCCCACCGCGCTCCCCTCCGGGGTGACAGCTCCACAAACTCCCCCTAAACTAACTCCCAGAGCGTGTCGGCCCGGACAAAGTGAGCGGAACCGGCCACAAGTCCGAGTCCGAACTGCTTTCCGAGCTAGTTAGCATGCTAAGTACAAGTGAGCGAGTGTGTGTGTGTGTGTGTGTGTGTGTGTGTGTGTGTGTGTTGACGGAGCTCTGAAGTTGGAGCAGCAGCAGCTCAACACGGGCGAATTCGAATAAAAGTGCTTTGGCTCGATCCAAACGGCCCGGTTCGGCCCGGAACGGATGTGTGCCGAACCCCCGTGGAGTTGTTACCTGTCGGGCTCTCTGCAGAACGTCGGCCAGGCCGTCAGCCTTCAGCCCCGGCTGGTTCATCGAGGCCTGTCCCTGCACCAGCTCCGCCATCATAGCGCCACTGAGCTAGCCGTTAGCCGTTAGCCGTTAGCAGGATTAGCTCGAGCTGCTAACTGAGCTGAAGCTGCCGTCAGAGAGCGGACAGCGAGGAGAGGGCTCACTCTGAGGCAGATCCACGCACCGAGGGGCGGACGGCCTCACGGGGGGGAGGGCTGGGTCTGTGTCGGAGGCGGGAAACAGACAAACAGGTGTGAACTACATCAACTACAGGTGATACTACGCCAACAGGTGGACACGTCATCACTACATGTCCATATTTTTATTTTAAAATAAACTTTATTGTCATGAACAATCAGCTGTGTCTTTAATTTAACCGATAAAACTCATAAATAATAAATAATATGATAAACAAACAGCTGAGCTGTCAGCACGAGCTCAAACACGTCACTTCACTTCCTGTCTCACGGCAACAGGTGAGCCGTCCTGAGGTGTCTCTGTGTTTCCCCGCAGAGTGAGACTTCCCGCTCACAGAGAGCAGCTCTGACGCTGCTCAGCTGTTGGCGACTCGCTGCTCCGTTTCCGCTTCCTCGTTGAGTCACGTGCTCCTTCTCCCAGCTCCACAGGTGGAGCAGTGAACTTTAGAAGAAGAAGAAGTGTGGAGGACCGAGCGATCAGCTGACGGCTCTCTGTGACGTCAGCAGGGTGTGTGTGTGTGTGTGTGTGTGTGTGTGTGTGTGTGTGTGTGTGTCAGTGACCTCTGACCTTTCACCTCTATGTGTGCTTAATATGTCAGGAAGTTCTAACAAAAGCATGACATCACTGTGACATCACGGTGACATCACTGTGACATCACTGTGACATGTTTAAGATTCATTCTGAGACGCACACTGTAAAAAAACAACAAGTTGTTTTTACAGTAAAAACTGTCAAATATTACAGTGTTGTACCGTAATATGAACAGTCTGATATAAAATACTTTATTCTGTTTCCATTCAATGAAGTTTGTTATTGTAAATAAAGTTTGTTACTTTAAATAAAGTTTGTTATTGTAAATAAAGTTTGTTACTGTAAATAAAGTTTGTTACTTTAAATAAAGTTTGTTATTGTAAATAAATAAAGTTAAATAAAGTTAAAAAGTTAAGTTAAATAAAGTTTGTTATTGTAAATAAAGTTTGTTACATTAAATAAAGTTTGTTATTGTAAATAAAGTTTGTTACATTAAATAAAGTTTGTTATTGTAAATAAAGTTTGTTACTGTAAATAAAGTTTGTTACTGTAAATAAATAAAGTTAAATAAAGTTTGTTATTGTAAATAAAGTTTGTTATTGTAAATAAAGTTTGTTACTGTAAATAAAGTTTGTTACTGTAAATAAATAAAGTTAAATAAAGTTAAAAAGTTAAGTTAAATAAAGTTTGTTATTGTAAATAAAGTTTGTTATTGTAAAAAAAAATAAACAGAAGAGGAGTTCATCATAAAAACTTAATAAAAATTAAATCAACATCTCCAACAGTCCAAAATAAGAGACTTAAATGTGGACTCTTGAATATCAGGTCCTTGTCCTCTAAAGCTGTTTTAGTCAATGAATTAATATCTGAGTGTTCTGGAATGTTCTATCCTTAGGTTACACGAGGTCACGTGTGGGCCTTGAGGTCCTCGGCAGTACTAATTGTTTGGCTTTGACTGGGAGCAGTAGGTGTCAGTCTATCTCAACACTGTGGTGGCCAGGGTCGAAGAGACTCTTGCTGCCTGCTTAGACATAATAGATAGCTGGCCGTTGACGTAAACAGAAATCTGTGTCTCCAGACTAGAATATGTTGACGATAACACCGTTCCTGGTAATAAGATTCTCTGTGTCTCATTCTGGGCGTATAGTATTTGTGGTGTTATCTTGAGGTTTAAAGTCTATCCACCAGCACGAGTTCGGCAGAATGTGAGACCGACTCAGGCACTTCTGATGAACTATGAGAGTGTCTCTAATTCTCCTTGATCAAGCGACAATAAATATTACAGCATCAGACATCAGAGGCTCCTGAACACTTTCTGAACTCCTGACCTCACCATTGACCTTTGACTTCAGCAATTTCTCCACAACACTGATTATGATATTGATCTATTTTGTCTCACTGAAACCTGGCTGCAGGAGGATGAATATGTTAGCTTAAATGAATCCACTCCTCCCAGTCATTGTAATACTCATATTGGTCGAGGTGGTGGAGTTGGAGCCATATTTGACTCAAGTCTATTAATAAATCCTAAACCTAAACTAAATTATAATTCATTTGAAAGTCTTGTTCTTAGCCTTACTCACCCAACCTGGAAAACATTACAGCCAATTCTATTTGTTATAGTATATCGTGCTCCTGGTCCTTACTCTGAATTTTTATCTGAATTTGCAGAATTTGCATCAGGCTTGATCCTTAAAACAGATAAAGTAATTATTGTAGGTGATTTTAATATTCATGTGGACAACCACAATGATAGTCTTAGCACTGCGTTTATCTCTTTGTTAGATTCAATTGGCTTCTGTCAGAGTGTAAATAAACCGACTCATTGTCTGAACCACACTCTTGATCTTGTTCTCTCATATGGCATTGAAATTGATCATCTAATAGTCTTTCCACAGAATCCTCTTCTGTCTGAGCTGTGGACGACCTGCAGACTGATGAGTAACGATGAACGCTGGCTGTTCAGACTTGGACATGTGCCGCAGAGGTCATAAAGATTCTACAGAACGTGATAAAAACACATAAATCAGCTTTTTACAGGAACATCAGGAAAACGTTACATAAACAGGAAGTTAGCGGCTCGCTCTGTGGACTGCATCATGTGGAAGAACGACATGACCAATCAGAGTCAGCTTTACTGTGACGTCAGTTATAAAACAATAAAATCTGTCAGATGTGTGGTCACATGGTGGAGGACAACCTTTGACCCCACATGAACTCTGTTAAAGAATGTCAGAGTGAGAGCTCTCACTTTAACACAGAGGATCACTGATAACCTGCACTGACCCTGTGACCTCACCGTGACCTCACCGTGACCTCTGATGACATCAGATGACCGGTCAGACAGCACACACACCTGGCAGGTGGTGTCAGGTGGTGACGGAGCAGATCTTTGTTAAACTGAAGTTCTTTACTGCAGCAGGAGAATCAAACATCATAATGAATGAACATTAATGCATATTAATGAACATTCACATCAGATAATACAGTGCTGTTACTTTAAGTACTTCATGATAAAATTATATAAAATAAAATTTACACGTCAGCTGAATACGGTTAAATCTTATTACTAATTATTTAAATGATGACATTAAATGTTTAAGTTTGATCTTAATCTCGTAATTATGAGAAAAAGGAAACGTCTGTAAATCCTCTCTCAGTGGCAGTGAGTTCATCTGATGTTACTACCTTCTCGGTTTGAGACACTGGGAAATATTAATATTAGTACGTCAACACTGCGCAGGCATCTCAAGTGGTTAGGATTGTTCAGGCGGGAAGCCCAGTCTGACGTGCTGGATGTCGCTGTCGTTCTGCAGGAGCAGTTGAACCAACACAGCATGCTTCATGGATACAAATTCATGCATCTGAAATGAATCCAGTCTGGTTTGGTAGAGACTCAGAGAACTGTACGGCACCTGTTAAAAATCCTAGATCCTCAAGGAGTACAGCTGAGGCAACGGAACCGTGTAAGAAGACGCCTGTACACTAACCCAGGCCCGAGCTTATGGCATGTCGATTCATACGACAAACTGAAACCTTAACACAATATTAACAGATATTCGTGTATGGTCATGTGGCTGCATGCTTACACCACAAATAGCAACCCCAGAGTTATTTCTGGTTACTTCACTGATGAAGTAGAAGAAGGAGCAGCACTCCCACACGAATCAGGGCAGACCTGGGCACTGAGAACCGCTCAGTGGAGCACATGCAGATGTTTTTAACAGGTACCCATGACGACGGGTTCAGTGAGAGATGCTACATTACCGGCTCAAGTAATCATAACCAAAGGATTGAACAGTGGTGGGGACTTTTAAGAAAACACCACGCTCAATACTGGATCAGTTATTCAAGATTTAAAGGACCACGACCGTTTCTCAGGGGACTTCACTGACAAAACTCTCATACAGTTCACATGCTTGGAAATAACTGAGGTAAGTCCTCCTCCCCTTTTGGTTGAATTAAGATAACCATTTAAATGAGTAATGACTTAGGTCTAATTGTTAATAACTAATTATAAGAATACTGTTCATGTCGTTTACTGCAGCTGTGATCATTTCTCCTCTGCATGCTGTTCATAGTCACAGTTCCAATATGAATGAATGTGAATATGAATCCAGTGCAGTGTTTTCTTCCTGAGCTGCTTAAAAAAAATGTTGTTGCAAAAAGACTCACATTCACAACAGCTTAATTATTCCTGTGTTCAAACCTCATATGAGCTTCAGCTGAGCTTTAGAATGAATATTACACAGAACTGTATTGTCCCTTTTCACATTTATTAGAATCCCTTCACGGAGGAGGATGACTGCAGTATGGACAGTATGGATAATTGAAAAGATGTGCAAGTTCAGGCTAAGTGTTTTTTGTTTTTTGCCGTGTTTGCTTCTCTTCTCTTAGACAGAGCTGCAGCACGTTGCTCACCTGTGGAATTGCCCAGTAGGAATGCAGTTTGTCTGATGTACAGCCTTCCCCACCTGTCCGGCACCACAGACCACATCAAGGCAGATACAGGCTGGTAGAGAGGAATGCCTGCCAAGAGGTCCACATCCATGTGATGAGACTGTTTTTGACATTTGTTGCCTTGAAATGTCAGAAAACGATCTGCACCCACCTACTTCTTCTGAGGAGGCAGTTGAACTCTACCTTTTCTTACGGGCCTACGTCCACCCTCAGCTTTAACAGTAAGTATGGTGGTTCCAAAAGTTTGACCCATAATAAAAAAGCAAAGGCTATCCAGGATCCCTCACCATATCCTTTTGTCCATAAAAGGTCAGAAAATAGTTATATATAATAAATATATATATAAACATTAATAACCCTATATCTGTTAAAGTTCCACAGTCCATGTCTATTTCTGTCTAACCAAAAGATATACAGTGATCATCTAGTTCCACAAACAAAAGTAATAAATCATCACAGTGAGAAGATAAAACAAGCTTATTTTCTTTCTCTCCATCTTTGCTTGATAAAGACTAAAACACTTATTCAGTTATCAAAGCAGTGGCTTATTGATCTTCTGTCCATTGACTTCATCAAATAATTGACTGACCCAGCTGCTCTGGAGAGAGGACTTATTTTATTTTATCTGAATAAGTTTTAGAGGCTTGAGGAGCTAAAATACCAAAATCCAAAATAAATAAAGCAGAAACTATAAGAAAGCTTTTAAAAAATCACAATGTTATGTTCACAGTATTTTTTCCTGTCATCTTGTGACCCTTTTGATTAATCCAGTGACTTCTTGTGGGGGTCCAGACTACTGACCCCCAGACCAAGAATCACTGGCCCAGCAGGCGTAGAACCGCAGTACACTAACACCAGCAACAAAAAGCAAGAAATGTATGTCAACAATTAACATGCATTAACGATAATAACGTGTGGTACAACACCTTTGATTCTTACACAACAAGTTTATGACTGAGCTGTTGGTTTTGTTGTGTGTTCTTTTGTGAATAATCAGCTTACTATAACCTTTGTCATAATTCTAGTCCTGGTTCTCATTTAAAGAGTAACAATGCCGTGTCCTTTTCTGTGTTTCAGGCTGTTCCCAGACATACACAGACCTGAACAGACTAGAGGACACAGCAGCCAGTGAATTCTATCTTTAAAACTGTCTGTCAGTTATTATTTTTGTCTGTTAATGTCTGTCTAATTAATGTTTTGTAATCGACATGGCAGTGCCAATTGCAAATGTACCTGTATTACATCTGAATGTCCTTTTATCATGAAGGTTGCTGAAAGTCGTGAGGTCTGTGTTTAGAGCCTTGGTTATGCAGATAATGTATCATGTATATAAACTGTGGGCTTACCTCATTTATAAAGGGACCAGCTGGCAGCAACAGCGCCCAAATCTTTGTGATATCATGTTGAAATTCAAACAGTCTGGAATTCATCTTCAGGATTATCGGTCACTTAAGAAACGCCGAACAATTAGACAGCAAAGGATGCGTGAACACTCATATCAGTAATGTGACATTTTGTTGAATACAATTAAGATTCTAAAAAATAAAAACTTTTTTGTAGTTTGTGTTGTATTAACTGAATACATATTGATACCTGGCACAAGATGAAGTAAAGAACACATTAATTAAAGAAGTATAAAGTCCGGACACTAACTCATTTTACAACAACCACTAACAGGGCTTGCCTTTACTATGAACAAAAGGTTTATTGGGGCAGCCTACCAACATAATATCGGCCCCACCCTGAACAACCCTTTAAATTATTTGTATAAAACATTTCTCTTGCTTATAATTTGAATAGAACTCATAATAACTCTGAGTAGAATTGAAAGCACAGAACGCACTGCTGCTACTTTCAAGTTTTCAAGTTATGTGATGTGAGGAGCCAGCCACATGCCTTTGAAAAAATAAATCACCTCTGGTTCAACTGAACATTAACATGTCAATGTCTGAGGGGCTGCGGCACATCAAAGGCAACTTATAAGAGCACAAGCAGACAGCTATGAATTAACATGACATAATTGCTCTTTTCTAATGTATACAACTTTCACACTGAATCATATTGTCAAACACCTGACCATAGCTGACACCTGGCCTCTGGATTTACTGTAACATTACCAGATATAACATTGCCAGCAAACTCAGCAGCCTTTGAGCACACAGTATGTTTACATTGCTCAGATATGAATTTACTGATATGTGATATCCGTCCTGGGAGAGGGATCCCTCCTCTGTGGCTCTTCCTGAGGTTTCTTCCACTTTTTTCCTGTTAAAAGTTTTTTTGTGGGCAAGTTTTTCCTCACTCGAACCGAGGGTCTAAGGACAGAGGGTGTAAGGACAGAGGGTGTAAGGACAGAGGGTCTAAGGACAGAGGGTGTAAGGGCAGAGGGTGTAAGGGCAGAGGGTGTAAGGACAGAGGGTCTAAGGACAGAGGGTGTAAGGACAGAGGGTGTAAGGACAGAGGGTCTAAGGACAGAGGGTGTAAGGGCAGAGGGTGTAAGGACAGAGGGTCTAAGGACAGAGGGTCTAAGGACAGAGGGTGTAAGGACAGAGGGTCTAAGGACAGAGGGTGTAAGGGCAGAGGGTGTAAGGACAGAGGGTCTAAGGACAGAGGGTCTAAGGACAGAGGGTGTAAGGACAGAGGGTCTAAGGACAGAGGGTGTAAGGACAGAGGGTGTAAGGACAGAGGGTGTAAGGACAGAGGGTGTCACTCCCTGTACAGATTGTGAAGCCCTCCGAGGCAAAATGTATTTTGTGACTTTGGGCTATACAAATAAAATTTGATTTGATTTGATTTGATTTGATTTGATTTGATTTGATATAACCACAAGTTTGTTTTTAACTGACAGTATTTTTTTCTGTGTCAGGCGTTACTTACTGCAATAGCTTCACATCAAAATGTGTTTTAACAATTTGAAGTGCATGGCAAACTGCAAAAAAAAAAGATTGTCTTGAGGTTACCTCATGGCTTCTTACGCACAGTTAAATAGCTATGAACTGTTCAACTTCCAGAACAGACTGCCATAAAAAAGTGCAATTTGACTCATTTTGGGACTTCATTTCTGACACAAAACATTTCTTCAAATCTTCTTCTGCCTGAGGTTTAAAATATTGAAGAGTGCAGTTCAGTTACATTCAGAATGTCAATATGGACCCTGCCTGGTGTGTACACCAATTGAAATGTCATTTCTCACTACACAATATGCATAGTGTAACAGTTACTCATCAGTACATTCTCCATCTCCACACGTAACTCTGGGTAGGAGTTATATGTACAGGGTAACCAATATTGATCCACAGGTGTGTGCAACTGCTCGATGTTGCAGTCCCTCCAAAGCTGTAAATATGACTTCTATTTTTGTGACACAGATGATATCAGAGCCTGTCACGAATCTCAGCAACCTTCTGAGACCTACTTCATCCAGTCCTCGTACGTACTGCTGTAAAAATCCAAGATCTCCGAGAGATCTTTTCTCGTAATTACGAGATAAAGTGTCAATTTTATTTTTTATCCAGTGAATGCAATGCGCTTCCGTACAAATGAATGCAGTGAACTGTAAAAACTGTAGATTGATGTAGAAACAGTAAAACACTGTCAAACATATCATGAAGTATAACTGTAAAACACAGTTATACTTCCAAACCTTTATTTATACGTCATCACGTGGAATTTATACAGAATTATTTTATATTACAGACTGTTAATTGTACGGTACAACACCATAATATTTCATAACATAACCTGCATTAATACGATATTTTCCTGTCAGTTATACGACAAAACAGAGCTTAAAAAAATGTAACACTGATAAACACAGTGCAACAGTGTAACATCCTTTTACCGTAATATTAAGTTCACTGTAAAAACTGTCAAATGCCGTAAATATGTAAATATGCGGTGAAATATGACACGAGGTGACTGTAAGTATGATGAGGCTGTGTGTCTGTTTCAGGCTGTGATGAGTAAAGATGAATCAAAGAGAAGAGCAGGCAGGTCAGTGTGACGGCCTATAGGTGGCGCATTAACATTAGTTCAACACTAAAACACACTTTAAAGTGTGACACAACAAACAACTCTAACATGTGACAGGAACAGGAAGTACAATCAGAGCTAACGTTAGCTAACAACATGTCAATAAACATGGAGATAAAACCAGATGAGTTATGTAACGTGAGAGACTGCGTCCAGGTTTTAGACAGTCTGCGGGGACGTCACGGAGACTACGTCCAGGTTTTAGACAGTCTGCGGGGACGTCACGGAGACTACGTCCAGGTTTTAGACAGTCTGCGGGGACGTCACGGAGACTACGTCCAGGTTTTAGACAGTCTGCGGGGACGTCACGGAGACTCCGTCCAGGTTTTAGACAGTCTGTATACAGAGAATACATCCAGGTTTTAGACAGTCTGTGAGGACGTCTCAGAGACTACATCCAGGTTTTAGACAGTCTGCGGGGACATCTCAGAGACTACGTCCAGGTTTTAGACAGTCTGCATACAGAAATCATCCAGGTTTTAGACAGTCTGCGAGGACGTCTCAGAGACTACGTCCATCCAGGTTTTAGACAGTCTGCGGGGACATCTCGGAGACTCCGTCCAGGTTTTAGACAGTCTGCGGGGACGTCTCGGAGACTGCGTCCAGGTTTTAGACAGTCTGCGGGGACGTCACGGAGACTCCGTCCAGGTTTTAGACAGTCTGCGGGGACGTCTCGGAGACTCCGTCCAGGTTTTAGACAGTCTGCGGGGACATCTCGGAGACTACATCCAGGTTTTAGACAGTCTGCGGGGACGTCACAGAGACTACGTCCAGGTTTTAAACAGTCTGTGGAGACGTCACGGAGACTCTGTCCAGGTTTTAAACAGTCTGCGGGGACATCTCGGAGACTACGTCCAGGTTTTGGACAGTCTGCGGGGACGTTACAGAGACTACATCCAGGTTTTAGACAGTCTGTGAGGACGTCTCAGAGACTACATCCAGGTTTTAGACAGTCTGCGGGGACGTCTCAGAGACTACATCCAGGTTTTAGACAGTCTGCGGGGACGTCTCAGAGACTACGTCCAGGTTTTAGACAGTCTGCGGGGACGTCTCAGAGACTACGTCCAGGTTTTAGACAGTCTGCGGGGACGTCACGGAGACTCCGTCCAGGTTTTAGACAGTCTGCGGGGACGTCTCAGAGACTACGTCCAGGTTTTAGACAGTCTGCGGGGACGTCTCAGAGACTACATCCAGGTTTTAGACAGTCTGCGAGGGACATCTCGGAGACTCCATCCAGGTTTTAGACAGTCTGCGGGGACTTCTCGGAGACTAAGTCCAGGTTTTAGACAGTCTGCGGGGACGTCACAGAGACTCCGTCCAGGTTTTGGACAGTCTGCGGGGACGTTACAGAGACTACATCCAGGTTTTAGACAGTCTGCGAGGATGTCTCAGAGACTACATCCAGGTTTTAGACAGTCTGCGGGGACATCTCAGAGACTACGTCCAGGTTTTAGACAGTCTGCGGGGACGTCTCAGAGACTACGTCCAGGTTTTAGACAGTCTGCGGGGACGTCTCAGAGACTACATCCAGGTTTTAGACAGTCTGCGGGGACGTCTCAGAGACTACGTCCAGGTTTTAGACAGTCTGTGGAGACGTCACGGAGACTCCGTCCAGGTTTTAAACAGTCTGCGGGGACATCTCGGAGACTACGTCCAGGTTTTGGACAGTCTGCGGGGACGTTACAGAGACTACATCCAGGTTTTAGACAGTCTGTGAGGACGTCTCAGAGACTACATCCAGGTTTTAGACAGTCTGCGAGGACGTCTCAGAGACTACATCCAGGTTTTAGACAGTCTGCGGGGACATCTCAGAGACTACGTCCAGGTTTTAGACAGTCTGCGGGGACGTCTCAGAGACTACGTCCAGGTTTTAGACAGTCTGCGGGGACGTCACGGAGACTCCGTCCAGGTTTTAGACAGTCTGCAGGGACGTCTCAGAGACTACGTCCAGGTTTTAGACAGTCTGCGGGGACGTCTCAGAGACTACATCCAGGTTTTAGACAGTCTGCGGGGACATCTCGGAGACTCCGTCCAGGTTTTAGACAGTCTGCGGGGACTTCTCGGAGACTGCGTCCAGGTTTTAGACAGTCTGCGAGGACGTCACGGAGACTCCGTCCAGGTTTTGGACAGTCTGCGGGGACGTTACAGAGACTACATCCAGGTTTTAGACAGTCTGCGAGGATGTCTCAGAGACTACATCCAGGTTTTAGACAGTCTGCGGGGACATCTCAGAGACTACGTCCAGGTTTTAGACAGTCTGCGGGGACGTCTCAGAGACTACATCCAGGTTTTAGACAGTCTGCGGGGACGTCACGGAGACTCCGTCCAGGTTTTAGACAGTCTGCAGGGACGTCTCAGAGACTACGTCCAGGTTTTAGACAGTCTGCGGGGACGTCTCAGAGACTACATCCAGGTTTTAGACAGTCTGCGGGGACATCTCGGAGACTGCGTCCAGGTTTTAGACAGTCTGTGAGGACGTCACGGAGACTCCGTCCAGGTTTTAAACAGTCTGCGGGGACGTCTCGGAGACTCTGTCCAGGTTTTAAACAGTCTGCGGGGACATCTCGGAGACTACGTCCAGGTTTTGGACAGTCTGCGGGGACGTTACAGAGACTACATCCAGGTTTTAGACAGTCTGTGAGGACGTCTCAGAGACTACATTCAGGTTTTAGACAGTCTGCGGGGCCGTCTCAGAGACTACGTCCAGGTTTTAGACAGTCTGCGGGGACGTCTCAGAGACAACGTCCAGGTTTCAGACAGTCTGCGGGGACGTCACGGAGACTCCGTCCAGGTTTTAAACAGTCTGCGGGGACGTCTTGGAGACTGCGTCCAGGTTTTAAACAGCCTGCGGGGACGTCTCGGAGACTGCGTCCAGGTTTTAGACAGTCTGTGGGGACGTCACGGAGACTCCGTCCAGGTTTTGGACAGTCTGCGGGGACGTCACGGAGACTACGTCCAGGTTTTGGACAGTCTGCGGAGACGTCACGGAGACTACGTCCAGGTTTTGGACAGTCTGCGGGGACGTCACGGAGACTACGTCCTGTGGGGGAATAAAAATATACAGATCAGATTGAAACGTCTTTGTTCAGTTTCTCTGCCAACCACTGTGTGTGTATATTGTGTATATGTGTGTATATTGTGTGTGTTTATTGTGTGTGTGTATATTGTGTATATGTGTGTATATTGTGTGTGTGTATATTGTGTATATGTGTGTATATTGTGTGTGTGTGTGTGTGCAGAGTGGAAAATGATTGCTTGTGAAGAGGTCGTTGTTGGACGTCAACAGGAAACACTAACAGCCTTAAGTGGCATTAAGTGTGTGTGTGTGTGTGTGTGTGTGTGTGTGTGTGTGTGTGTGTGTGCACGTGTGTGTGTGCGTGTGTGTGTGCGTGTGTGTGTGTGTGTGTGTCCATATGGGGCTCTAACTTCATACAGAATAAAGACGTCAGTGTGTTTGAAGGAGAACCACAGC
>OX336890.1:331045-336045 GCA_946959425.1 Argyrosomus regius | reverse complement strand
GTTCGCTACAAGGTAAATATTAGCATGCGAGCTAACACGCTAAAAGATTGTAGAGGGACATCTGACACGGGCGGAGCCGGCTGGTCCGGGGTCAAGCACCGATCGATATTTAATCTCCTCAGTGAGCCGGAAACAACAAGACCATCAGAGAGACGAAACAGAGACGAGATCATCTGGAAGACGATAAATATAGAGAGAGCAGCGGGGGGAGAGACAGACAGGAGGGGTCCGCCATCAGCTAACCTGGAGCCACAAATACACAAACATTTATATATTTTATATTTCAGTGTTTGACTGACCTTTAGCTCTGTTACCTCTGTTAGCTCCACAGTTAGCACTTGTGTTCTTGTATTTCAGCGTCTCACAAATTAGCTAGCATTAGTTGCTACGCTACATGGCGATGGATAAAGAGCTCTGCTTTATCTGATGCACACTCAGGTAACTCACCAGGTGTGTGTGTGTGTGTGTGTGTGTGTGTGTGTGTGTGTGGTGTGTGTGTGAGATGTTATCTGGTTATCTGTCTGTGACCTCAGTCCTGACCCCTCCCACCTGTGCCATCATCAGGTAACTCACCTGAACACGAGCAGAGTCAAAGGTCAACGCACTACTTTCCCATGACCCCCCACCCTCATACATTAACAACAACTAACACTCCCCCAGCCTGGCTAACAAACTGAGCTAACAGCAGCTAACAAACTGAGCTAACAGCAGCTAAAAACTGAGCTAACAGCAGCTAACAAACTGAGCTAACAGCAGCTAACAAACTGAGCTAACAGCAGCTAACAGCAGCTACATGATATCATCATCCTTCACATGTTCAGAGTTCGTCCTCTTCGCAGTCCTCCTTTTTCAGTCTGTAAGAGACGAGACGAGACGAGGAGGTCAAGAGGAGTCAACGAGGAGGACCGCGCCTCGATGAGTCTCCACTTTCTACCCAGCATGCTTTGCTTCACTTCAATATCATTTAAGTGGAACAGTGTGAGCATCGACGTGGCAGAGTGAAGAATCAATGAGACGCCTTCAGGGATCGATACGACAGCCAGAGAGTCTCTGAGACTATCAGAGACTATCAGAGAGTCTCAGAGAGTATATATATATATATATATATGTGTGTGTGTGTACTTTTGGAGTGGCGGTATATTTGACAGACAGTGGAGGAGGTGAAGTCATATTCTGCTCAGTAACTCTGGCCAATAATCAAAAAATATAAATAAATGTATTTAAACATAAATGTAAATATTTATGAATGATTTAATAATTAACTTCACACTCACTGCTCTTCAGCCAATCAGAGACAGAGTGAGGCAGAATAAACATGCGTGTATTTAACGTGTAGTTTGGCGTGTTGAGATAAATGTCGTCATGTTTTTCTAACGAGATGATAAACATGGATTTAATTAATTAACGAGCTTTGTTAGCCTGTCTTTGATCTGTCAGCTGTTAGCAAAACATTTGTGTTATTTTCATTTATTAACAGAGAAAATATTGATCAAATAAAATCACTGATGTTTTTATTTCATTAGTGTTGTTATATTTAATATATATATTTTCTTTTATTGTTTTCTTTTATTTGTTTTTTTTTATTGATTTTCATCTTCTGCTGCAGCTCGTCCTCTGAGCTGTCTGTCTATATTTAAAATAAAATAAACTTATTGACACATATTTCATAAACTCATGATAGAAACAATAAACCGACAGATAAACCACGTGAAGGTGAACATGTCGGCTGCTGGGAAATCACGGAGACTCGCTGAAGCTTTTAACATTTCACCTCCGATGGAATCACAGTGACTCTGTCCATGAACCGCCTCAGCTTCTTTCTTTAACGTTCAATCTGTTTTTCATTCAAACGTCTAAACACAAAACATAAATTAACATGACTGAGGGTCATTCTCATCGTTTACACTAACGAGTAATTAAACTCTTCTAATTCATAAAAGCTTTAATTCTTATATTTACAGATAAATATTATTTCAGAAATGATGAATTCAGTAATTACATATAGAAATACTGACTTATGTTTTTATACTGCTATAAATATATAATATGTACAGTGAAGTAACATTTCATTTAATTAATCGATTATTCATTTAACGATAACTGATTAATCAATCCTGATGTTTGTCAGCTGTGATGGACGTTTTATTTTCTCACATTTTATCGACTAAACAATTAATTTATGAATCAAAAACATCATCAACAAATAAACGAATCATTAACATAATTGCAGCCTCGTTATTTTAAAGATGATTTGATGATGTCAGATATTTTCATGCAAACATGCAGAACAAAATCAGAAAGAGAAAAACAACGAGCAGATGTCTGCATGAATAAATAAAAACATACGTTGATGAAATGTGATAATTAATAAAAGAGAATAAAATAAATAAACAGATGTGAAAGTTTAAGAAGCAAAGACTCAACGAGACCTGAAAGTGCAACAATAAAACAATAAAACAATAAAAGGTTGAAGTGAAGCAGAGGAGAAATGAAATGTTCAGTCACTAAATTAATCTGTGAAGAATCTTTAAACAATCTTCAAACGTTTCATCGTAACATTAATCTACATTTATTGATCACATTTAAAAACTTAAATTATAAATTAATAAACACTCAGAGGGGAAAACATGATTAATATTTATAAATGGAAATTAAACAATGAGCAGCCGCAGAAACACGACGACACACTGAGAGACATCCACAGTGATTATTATTATTATTATTATTGTGTATCGAACAGTTGTATGATTTTATTCTGTTTCTGTTATTCGATCTGTGACATCACGTTAATAAACTGTTTCATTGAAGTATTTATGTGAGTATTTCCTGAGTACTGTTAATATGAATAAAAATAATACTGACAATAAGAAAAGAGCAAAAATCTGAATGAATAAAGACGAACGTGTCACATTAATTTGCTCCTCAAACTACACAAATATTACCACAAATATTTTTGATGTTTTTCGTTGTTTGTCTTTTTATTTTGTTTTTATTTTAAAATCAGATTTCATGTTGAAGTTTTCTGTGACAAACTGAAGCAACATGAGCTCCACCTAGTGACCACATTCATATTTTAAACAACACGTCTCAGTCTGTTTCCAGCTTTCAGAGTTCATATTCAAATGATTTTATTATCTTTGGGTCATTTCTGATTTCATGAGTTTGTTGTTTAATTACAATAACAAACATAAAGAGGAGGAATTTATCTTTGTGTTTTGGTGCAAAACAAAATGAAATAAAAAATATCAGGAAGATTTAAAAAAGTACAAGAAGATATAAAATATACGTACAATATGTTTTGAAATACAAAGAGCTGAATAGAAATATGAAACGCTCACAGGTCGTGTGCAAACGTGAAAGATATTTTTCAAGACGTACTAATCCAAAATACGTTATTTAAAGGTTATTAGAGGTTATTTAAAGGTTATTAGAGGTTTGTGTTGATGTAAGGTGACCTTACTGTGATTATTATTATTATTATAACCTTTATTTAACCAGATAAAATGATGTGATGTCAGAGGGTTCCTGGGCTTTGATGATGAAGCCAGCTGAATAATAAAAACAAATATAAATATCATCACTTATACAACATCTACTCACACTGTTTATACTCTATATACTGTAATATCTACCTACCGCCTACACATACATATACATATTTATATATATACTTTTTATCTGCACATGGTTTTTGTGTTTACCTGTCAGGCTCTTTGATTGTATTATTATGTGAACACACCTGGACAAAAAAAGTGATTCTGATATAAAAATACAAGAAGAACTTATTTTAAAAACATTTGGTCGACATACTGAAATAAACAAATGCAGTTTTATGTCAAATCAAATCTAATTTTATTTGAATAGCCCAAAGTCACAAAATACATTTAGCCTCGGAGGGCTTCACAATCATAAATTATATTATAAAACAAGCAGGTCTGACCGAGCAGTCTGATTGGTCACTGGGACATTTAGAGCGTGCTCAAATCAGCATGACAGCACAGCTGACTCATCACTAAATATATTACTCGTCATCGTCCACACTGAAAATATAAAACATGTAAATAAACTTTAATAAAGTAATTCATCTGAATTTAAAGTTTCAGCTTTCTTTAATGAATATTCTGAATCAGCTTGATGCTGATCTTCAGGTTCTGCTCCTCGGCTCAGTGTTCGCACATGCTGACATATATTTATCTCATATAATGCACAAAGTGACATTTGACTTACTACCAGTGAGATACCGAACACACAGATTCAAATGGAAGATTGAAAAACTTTAAACTATTGATTAAAGTGATGATAGATGCTACCTGATGTTTTTGGGTCGTGAGGTTGGACGTTAATTTACTAATAATTATTTTTATTCATTTTCTTAATTTCTCTTTACAGATTCGATTGTAATGAGCGTTTCCTTTTGTCTGTGTATGTATGTGTATATATGTGTATGTACATACATGTCTTCCCTGTTATACTCTCACCGCTTATTAATGTTGGAGTGTATTGTACTGTTTATCACATAACAAGGAGCTGCAGATTAGTTTTCTGTGGCCATGTTGTTTTGTTCTGCGTGCTGAGTCACAGCTGTAACGCTGGTTATCTGGGAATAGACATCGGCTCTGTTGCAGGTCGTTACTAAGGCTCGGGCTACTTGCTGGAGCAGTGAACGGTGTTCATTACATACAGGAGTGTACTGCTGGGACTGACTGTGTGTGTCTCCATGGAAACTGAGTCAGAACAGAAAAAGAGCAAATATGAAACACTGAGATTAAATATTTTATTTAAGATGATAACTGCTGTAAAGTAACGTGAGTGAACGTCACCGTCATGTGACATTAAAGCACGTCGTCTCATGTTGAAGTCCAACAGACAGAAAATAAAACTGCTTTTTGAAATAATCCTTTAAAATATCAGACAGCAGGATGAAAAACCAAAAACACATCGAGGAGGTGGAGGTGGAGGAGGTGGAGGAGGAGGTGGAGAGGTCACACAGCATCACAACC
>OX336890.1:311045-323545 GCA_946959425.1 Argyrosomus regius | reverse complement strand
GCTCGCGGCGCACGGTCAGGTCCGCTGAGAAGAGTCCGGCGTCCGGCAGTGATGATGATGATGCTCCGCTGTCTCCTCCACCCAAGCGGCAACAGCGCCCCCTGTGGACGGCCAGGGTGAAGCATGCCACGTGGACTGAGTGTGTGAAGAGTACTACTACATCAGAGTACTACTACATCAGAGTACTACTCCATCAGAGTACTGTAATGAAGTACTACTACATCAGAGTACTACTACATCAGAGTACTACTACATCAGAGTACTACTACATCAGAGTACTGTAATGAAGTACTACTACATCAGAGTACTACTACATCAGAGTACTACTCCATCAGAGTACTGTAATGAAGTACTACTACATCAGAGTACTGTAATGAAGTACTATTACATCAGAGTACTGTAATGAAGTACTACTACATCAGAGTACTGTAATGAAGTACTATTACATCAGAGTACTGTAATGAAGTACTACTACATCAGAGTACTGTAATGAAGTACTACTACATCAGAGTACTGTACATCAGAGTACTGTAATGAAGTACTATTACATCAGAGTACTGTAATGAAGTACTATTACATCAGAGTACTGTAATGAAGTACTACTACATCAGAGTACTGTACATCAGAGTACTGTAATGAAGTACTACTACATATTTGAAGAAGTCTTACTCGTGAACCTGACAGTAAATAAATGACTCGACAGTCGTCTGTTTGTTGTTTTCAGATTAAATATTATAAATGTTCTTTTGTCAATGTTGACATTAAAAAAGTGTTTGTGTAACGTCAGCTGTTAGCGAGTTTAGCCTGTTGTTAGCTTGTAGTTAGCCTGTTGTTAGCTTGTAGTTAGCCTGTTGTTAGCTTGTAGTTAGCCTGTTGTTAGCTTGTTGTTAGCTTGTAGTTAGCCTGTTGTTAGCTTGTAGTTAGCCTGTTGTTAGCTTGTAGTTAGCCTGTTGTTAGCTTGTAGTTAGCCTGTTGTTAGCTTGTAGTTAGCCTGTTGTGAGCCTGTTGTTAGCTTGTAGTTAGCCTGTTGTTAGCTTGTAGTTAGCCTGTTGTTAGCTTGTAGTTAGCCTGTTGTGAGCCTGTTGTTAGCTTGTAGTTAGCCTGTTGTTAGCTTGTTATAGTCTATAGAGACCAAAACTGTTTTTTGTACCAGGCTGTAAACATGTTTATTTCTGCTGTGAAGTTGGACATTTGAACATGGGGACTTATGGAGACTGACTCACTTCTGGAGCCAGCCTCAAGTGGACGTTAGAGGAACTGCAGCTTGTGTGTTGACAGACGTGGAGGTTGCTGGTTGGTGTAAATGAAGTGATAACGTACAGAAACATGTTGGATGGATTTATTGTGTTCAGGATAAAAACACACACTGACCACCAGGTGACACACACCTGTCTCAACCGTCCATGTCATCACCTGGATACACAGATGCATTGTGGGATACAATGAGAGCAGGTCAGCTGTCCTCGTCGTCACGTCTCCTCTGAAACAAACAACAGGTTCAAATGTGTGTGTTACCTGTAGGTTCAGGTAGTGTGTGTGTGTGTGTGTGTGTTACCTGTAGGTTCAGGTAGTGTGTGTGTGTGTGTGTGTGTGTTACCTGTAGGTTCAGGTAGTGTGTGTGTGTGTGTGTTACCTGTAGGTTCAGGTAGTGTGTGTGTGTGTGTGTTACCTGTAGGTTCAGGTAGTGTGTGTGTGTGTGTGTGTGTGTGTGTGTGTGTGTGTGTGTGTGTGTGTACCTGTAGGTTCAGGTAGTGTGTGTGTGTGTGTGTGTGTTACCTGTAGGTTCAGGTAGTGTGTGTGTGTGTGTGTGTGTGTGTGTGTGTGTGTGTGTGTGTGTGTGTTACCTGTAGGTTCAGGTAGTGTGTGTGTGTGTGTGTGTGTGTGTGTGTGTGTGTGTGTGTGTGTGTGTGTTACCTGTAGGTTCAGGTAGTGTGTGTGTGTGTGTGTGTGTTACCTGTAGGTTCAGGTAGTGTGTGTGTGTGTGTGTGTGTGTGTGTGTGTGTGTGTGTGTGTGTGTGTGTGTTACCTGTAGGTTCAGGTAGTGTGTGTGTGTGTGTGTGTGTGTGTGTGTGTGTGTGTGTTACCTGTAGGTTCAGGTAGTGTGTGTGTGTGTGTGTGTGTGTGTGTGTGTGTGTGTGTTACCTGTAGGTTCAGGTAGTGTGTGTGTGTGTGTGTGTGTGTTACCTGTAGGTTCAGGTAGTGTGTGTGTGTGTGTGTGTGTGTTACCTGTAGGTTCAGGTAGTGTGTGTGTGTGTGTGTGTGTGTGTGTGTGTGTGTGTGTACCTGTAGGTTCAGGTAGTGTGTGTGTGTGTGTGTGTGTGTGTGTGTGTGTGTTACCTGTAGGTTCAGGTAGTGTGTGTGTGTGTGTGTGTGTGTGTTACCTGTAGGTTCAGGTAGTGTGTGTGTGTGTGTGTGTGTGTGTGTGTGTGTGTGTGTTACCTGTAGATTCAGGTAGTGTGTGTGTGTGTGTGTGTGTGTGTGTGTGTGTGTGTGTGTTACCTGTAGGTTCAGGTAGTGTGTGTGTGTGTGTGTGTGTGTGTGTGTGTGTGTGTGTGTGTGTGTGTACCTGTAGATTCAGGTAGTGTGTGTGTGTGTGTGTGTGTGTGCGTGTGTGCGTGTGTTACCTGTAGGTTCAGGTAGTGTGTGTGTGTGTGTGTGTGTGTGTGTGTGTGTGTGTGTTTACCTGTAGGTTCAGGTAGTGTGTGTGTGTGTGTGTGTGTGTGTGTGTGTGTGTGTGTGTGTGTTACCTGTAGGTTCAGGTAGTGTGTGTGTGTGTGTGTGTGTGTGTGTGTGTGTGTTACCTGTAGGTTCAGGTAGTGTGTGTGTGTGTGTGTGTGTGTGTTACCTGTAGGTTCAGGTAGTGTGTGTGTGTGTGTGTGTGTGTGTGTGTGTGTGTACCTGTAGGTTCAGGTAGTGTGTGTGTGTGTGTGTGTGTGTGTGTGTGTGTGTGTGTGTGTGTACCTGTAGGTTCAGGTAGTGTGTGTGCGTGTGCGTGTGTGTGTGTGTGTGTGTGTTACCTGTAGGTTCAGGTAGTGTGTGTGTGTGTGTGTGTGTGTGTGTGTGTGTGTTACCTGTAGGTTCAGGTAGTGTGTGTGTGTGTGTGTGTGTGTGTGTGGTTACCTGTAGGTTCAGGTAGTGTGTGTGTGTGTGTGTGTGTGTGTGTTTACCTGTAGGTTCAGGTAGTGTGTGTGTGTGTGTGTGTGTGTGTGTGTGTGTGTGTGTGTGTACCTGTAGGTTCAGGTAGTGTGTGTGTGTGTGTGTGTGTGTGTGTGTGTGTTACCTGTAGATTCAGGTAGTGTGTGTGTGTGTGTGTGTGTGTGTGTGTGTGTGTGTGTGTGTGTTACCTGTAGGTTCAGGTAGTGTGTGTGTGTGTGTGTGTGTGTGTGTGTGTGTGTGTGTGTGTTACCTGTAGGTTCAGGTAGTGTGTGTGTGTGTGTGTGTGTGTGTGTGTGTTACCTGTAGGTTCAGGTAGTGTGTGTGTGTGTGTGTGTGTGTGTGTGTGTGTGTGTGTGTTACCTGTAGGTTCAGGTAGTGTGTGTGCGTGTGCGTGTGTGTGTGTGTGTGTACCTGTAGGTTCAGGTAGTGTGTGTGCGTGTGCGTGTGTGTGTGTGTGTGTGTGTGTACCTGTAGGTTCAGGTAGTGTGTGTGTGTGTGTGTGTGTGTGTGTGTGTTACCTGTAGGTTCAGGTAGTGTGTGTGTGTGTGTGTGTGTGTGTGTGTGTGTTACCTGTAGGTTCAGGTAGTGTGTGTGTGTGTGTGTGTGTGTGTGTGTTACCTGTAGGTTCAGGTAGTGTGTGTGTGTGTGTGTGTGTGTGTGTGTGTACCTGTAGGTTCAGGTAGTGTGTGTGTGTGTGTGTGTGTGTGTGTGTTACCTGTAGGTTCAGGTAGTGTGTGTGTGTGTGTGTGTGTGTGTGTGTTACCTGTAGGTTCAGGTAGTGTGTGTGTGTGTGTGTGTGTGTGTGTGTTACCTGTAGGTTCAGGTAGTGTGTGTGTGTGTGTGTGTGTGTGTGTTACCTGTAGGTTCAGGTAGTGTGTGTGTGTCCTGCAGTGTGTGTGTCGTGCTGTCGTCTCTCTGTAGAAGAACTTGTTGCACAGTCGACACAGGAAGCCAGAAACAGGAACCACAAAACTACTTCCTGTGGAGACAGGAAGTGATGTAAGTGATTAACAGTGTTTGGATACACACTTCAGACACGACACACCTGAGCTCTGATCCTCTGAGACTGTCTGAGACTGTCTGAGACTAATCTCTGAGACTGAGACACATCATTTTTTCAAAATGGCCGCTCGGTCGGCGTGTCCAAAAAGGGCGGGAAAACAAACTGCTCTCAGCAGCACAGATTTGACTCCACAGAAATAATTTGAACATCAAACTGTTGGAAACGTCGTGCCGCTCGCTCACATGTTACTGCTGAAGCTGGCAGACCTTTAGTTTTGGCTCTGTGAGCTCAGACTAGGGCTGGGCGATAAAACGATAACGATATGTATCTCGATAGACACGTACTCGATATCAATAGAAAATGTGTTCGATAGAACGTTTCGATAGAATGTTTTTTTTTTCTCAAGAAACCGGCGTAAATTTAGCCAGAGCGCTCTCTGGTTTAAATCGTTGTTGCAAAGCAAGCTTGGTTGCATGAGCAAAGGCACTTGTCATCTGGTGCCTAGCAACGAATGAGCAGTGACACGCTAATAGCCAATCATGTAACAGTATCACGTTTGGTTGTGCCAGCCATCTCGTTGTCTCGTGGTCGTGTGTTTTTCCTGAAACAGCGGTCGAGAAGGTTACGTTTGCACAGGTTTGCTATGCACATGTTTTTATAACACTTTATAAAAAGCACTTTATTATTGATAATTGTTCAGTTTTCAACTGTGATTTTAACATTGAACATATGTGTTGACATTCATTTTCCCTAAATGCTTATTGCCTACAATTAGAGTAAGGATTAAATAGGTCATACAATATTTCAATAATTATCGATATCGACCGATATGAAACACTTATATCGTGATAGAGATTTCAGCCATATCGCCCAGCCCTAGCTCAGACGTGTCAGGATCACACACCAACTGCCCCATTCACTCCCATATTAACAGAGAGCAGACGAAGGCAGACGTACCAGTTCTTTACCTCGCTCTAGAGGACATATTTTTAACTTTGTCCACACAAATTATACATGTAGACGTTCAGGAAGACTTCAGGATGCTGATAATCAAGATTGTTTATTGATACGACCTACGGTTTGGTCATCGTGGTCACTTGTTCGAAGGTGAACTTTCGAGGCATTCACTGTCTCAGCTGATGTGTGCTGCTCTGCTCTGATTGGAGCAGCTGGTTGCCGGGCAGAAATCATCAGACACGCTCAAAATCTATTGACAACTGTTACTATGGTAACCACAGGGACGTACCATATATGGTGTGGGGGTCATATTCCTCTCTGTGTGTTTCCTGTGTGTCAGCTGCCTGCAACAAACACACACAGCGTTCACACAACGTTCATTTAACACTAAAACAACCATCGCTGAAGCTTCAGGTACCTCCAACACTTTGTCCTCTGCTTCGTCTCTTCCTACACCCTCCTCTTCTTCAGCTACTTCCACCTCCTCCTCCTCTTCCTCCTCCTCTTCCTCCTCCTCTTCCTCCTCCTCAAAGCAGCCGACAGCATCCACCGTGATAAGCTCCTCCTCCTGAGCGTCCTCTAGGTGCACCTGGGAGGAGACAGACGGAGAATCAAACTCACCCTGAACGAGACCTTTTTCATGTGCACGCATCACATGACCTGTCGTCACATGACCTGTGACCTGTCGTCACATGACCTGTCGTCTCACCTGCTGCTTGTGCTCTGCAGACTTCATGTGCTCCACAAACTTCCTCGGCGTCCTGAAGTGACGTTTACACACCGGACAGAAGGGACGACACAGCTGCTTACACACCTGGAGACACACACACACACACACACACACACACACACACACACACACACACACATACGCACACACACACACACACACACACACACACACACACACACACACCTGGTGTTACCACGGTGATCCTATCACCAATCAGAGTGCATCTCCATGTGTGGTCTGATGTCACTTCCTGTTGATTTTAAGCGACGGATCAACAGTCGACCAAACACCACACAGGACTTTTCAAGGACTTTCCAGGATTTCAAGGACCCTTGGAAACAATGACAAAGCTAACTTTAGCATGCTAACATGTGCTAACCTAACACCGAACACCAGGTGTGATCGGAGCCAGTGACCTCACAAACCCCTCTGACCAATCAAAGCCAGCTCTGACTGTGATGTCATCAGTGTTGTTTCTCACCTTGTGTTGTTTCATCCGTCGATGGGTGATGACATCACCGCTGAAGTGAGTCTGACAGGTGTCGCACCAGCGCTGCGTGTCAGGCCGACGCCCCCTGCAGGTCAAAGGTCGATCAGTCAGGGTGTGTGTGTGTGTGTGTTCATACCTGTCCTGCAGTGTGTGTGTGTGTGTGTGTGTGTGTGTGTGTGTTCATACCTGTCCTGCAGAGTGTGTGTGTGTGTGTGTGTGTGTGTGTGTGTGTGTGTGTGTGTTCATACCTGTCCTGCAGAGTGTGTGTGTGTGTGTGTGTGTGTGTGTGTTCATACCTGTCCTGCAGAGTGTGTGTGTGTGTGTGTGTGTGTGTGTTCATACCTGTCCTGCAGAGTGTGTGTGTGTGTGTGTGTGTGTTCATACCTGTCCTGCAGAGTGTGTGTGTGTGTGTGTGTGTTCATACCTGTCCTGCAGTGTGTGTGTGTGTGTGTGTATACCTGTCCTGCAGTGTGTGTGTTTTGACGCTGATACACTGTGTGATGTCATTCAGTCTCCTCAGGTGTTCTGATCCGGTCATGTGCTCCTGAAACACCTGAACACACACACACACACACACACGCACACACACACACACGCACACACACACACACACACTGGTTCACCTGCGCAGTGTGACAGCAGACTCAGGTGTGTGTGTGTGTGTGTGTGTGTGTGTGTGTGTGTGGGGGTCTCACCTGTAGAGAGCAACAGGTGAGGTTACAGACGTGACAGTGGAGTCCACCTGTCCGCTCCGTCTGTCCGAACTCTCGGCTCTCGCTGCTCTGCTGGATGGTGACCTTCAGAGACGCCACGCTCTGCAGCTGACACACACACACACACACACACACACACACACACGTTACAACGTTTATACTCAGGAGTGATGTCATAGCGTGCGATGACATCACGCTTCATCACCTCAGCTGCTTTGCTGTCCTCGCCGTGCTCTGCTGCCCTCTGCTGGTCTGCAGGAGGAAGTCTGGACGAGACGCCGTCTGACACACCTGACACACTTCCTGTGGAGCAGCTCTCGCCTCCTGGTTGGTCACATGACCCAGGGACTCTCTCTCTGTTGGTCAGTTTGGCGTCCTCTGTGCAGCCTGTAGAGGGCGCTGACACTGGCCCGTCCAGTCTCGTCCTCTTCGTCTCCGTCTCTCCTGAACCTCCGTCACGTCCCGCGTCTCCTCTCTCTTCTTCTCTGGTGTTGGAGCTACAGCATGGCCAGCTGTCAGAGCTTCCTGTCCCTGAGCCCGCCCACTTCCTGCCTGACACCTGACAAAGAGGCGGTCTGCGCTGTACGGGGCCGGCCGGGAATCGAACCCGCGTCACAGAGTTCACTGCAGCAGGTACAAAACACCTGGAGACAGAGTAAACATGTCACAAGCCTGGACGTAGTCTCCGTGACGTCCCCACAGACTGTCTAAAACCTGGACGTAGTCTCCCTGACGTCCCCGCAGACTGTCTAAAACCTGGACGTAGTCTCCGTGACGTCCCCGCAGACTGTCTAAAACCTGGACGTAGTCTCCGTGACGTCCCTGCAGACTGTCTAAAACCTGGACGTAGTCTCTGAGACTGACTCACCTGTCACCTGTCCTCCGCTGCTGTCTGACCATGATGAAGCCTTGATGACCTGAATCAGATAATATTGATGAATAAATAACATTTAATAATTTGATGTTTCTATAAAGAACTCCGTTTAAACTTTACTCACTTTAAACAGCGGAAGTGCTCGTTGGTCCTGTAGAGAAAGAACTACAAAACTACAAAACTACGTGGAGAAATTTGAACGTAAGAGTTTAAAATGTGAGCCGAACATTAAACTGACTTCTGTTGATTATTATCATGTCTTAATTAATGTAATATAATTAACTGTAGTCGGTTTTATCAAACAAACTTTAAATTCTCTGATTTTTAATACAAATCTGGCGCCATCCGGAAGTCAACGCAAAGAATCATCTCCTCCAATCAGACAGAGGCTGACGTCAGTGCTTTAACTCGTTAATCAGCTGATTAATCAGGATAAAAACGCGTCATTTAATTTGATTAAAGTTTAATTTAGCTCAGCCGAAGCTAAAGCTAAAGCTAGCTGCGCTCCATGTAAACACAGACCGGCTCTCTGTTTGTGTCTGAGCCGCTCTCTGTCGCCCCCCGCCGGTCAGGAGGACAAACAGCGGCCACCGGAGGAACTGCAGCTTTTAAACTGACCCGAGTCACACACAAATACTGCTGAGTACAAGTACTCAAGTATTCTGAGCGCCATGTAGTACTATCATGTAATTAAAGTACATTTATACTTCATAACTGATAAATACCTGATGTTCTGCTGTGCGTTTCCAGGCTCCAGGGGAGCGCTCTGATTGGCCGCTGAGGTCTGGAAGTCATTTCCATGTTGCAGTGGATCGTTGGTATTTCCTGGATTCACAGACGAGCTGCAGACATTCAGACACAGACAGACCAGAACCAGGACCTGGACCAGAACCAGGACCTGGACCCCACGTGGACCGGGTCATCCCAGGACGGACTTCCTGTCACTATGATTAGAACTAATGAATAATCCTACATGAAACATGAAGTGAACATGAACATGTCACGCGTGTTTCACTGAACACGCTTCATGTCTGACGTCGGCCGCCGTGACATCATCAGTGTGGCCATCATGGTGGTGCAGTGGTCGCCTCACAGCTGGAAGCTTCTGGGTCTGAACCTGCCACATGCTGCCTGCCGGCTTCCTCCCACAGGAGTCCATAGATGCTGCTGAGCCCGGTTACACTGACCATTTGCCCAGCTCCTGTTCTGGCATGACGCTGGCTCCGCTCCCCATCAACGCCCCGGGCCTGAAAACCTCCTTCTTCATGGTGGTCCAAAACTCCACTAACACACCCCAGTGCTCTGAGCTAACAGCAGCTAACAGCAGCTAAGAAACTGAGCTAACATGAGCTAACAGAAGCTAACAAACTGAGCTAACATGAGCTAACAGAAGCTAACAAACTGAGCTAACATGAGCTAACAGAAGCTAACAAACTGAGCTAACATGAGCTAACAGAAGCTAACAAACTGAGCTAACATTAGCTAACAGAAGCTAACAAACTGAGCTAACATGAGCTAACAGCAGCTAACAAACTGAGCTAACAGCAGCTAACAAACTGAGCTAACAGCAGCTAACAGCAGCTAACAAACTGAGCTAACAGCAGCTAACAAACTGAGCTAACATGAGCTAACATTAGCTAACAAACTGAGCTAACATTAGCTAACAGCAGCTACAGTTATCAGCAGTTTACTTCACTGTCCATCATAAAGTCTGTAAATCACAGAGCAGCTGGAGTTGATCCAGTTTCACGTGTTTTCAATGAAGACAAACAGACACAAAGTTTCCATCTGTTTTTCATCCTGGTTGGAAAAATGTTTCTCCAAACAACAAACGTCTTCTCAGTCTGTTTGTGTCCAAAAGTCTGTGGACGGCTGGACATACATGACACTGAGGTGTAAAAGTGATTTTGAACATGAATCATGTGACTTAAACCATCATGTTTAACGGCTCCACCAGCTGATTGTCATCAGACTCTGCAGAACAACATTCATGTTTTCTTCAGTATCCCAGTAAAAAGCTAATTCAGCTCACTTTTAAAGGTCCGGTCTGTGATGTCTGTGACATGTCGAGGTGTAGCTGTCCTCTCCTTCACAGTGTTCACAGATAACTTAACAAGACAAAGAGCTGAACTAAAGCTATGAGCTAGCATCAACGTCAGAACAGAACCTCTGAACCGGGAATACAGAGTGCTGCTGAGCGGGATTCAAACTCACAACCTGTGGATCTAAAAGCTCCTCTGTGCCCGGACAGTAACCCACTGGACCAGTGAAGATGTAGGAGGACATGAGGAGCAGTGAGCAGTGGACCATGTGGTCCAAAAGGACATGGAGACGTGGTTCTCCTTCTACATGATGAGACAAACAAAGTGAAGAACAGAAGGTTCAAGGTTCAAGGTTTTTATTTGCCATTGGTGTACAGACCACAGTCCAGACACATAGGAATTCTTGTGCAGGGCTCTCTCGTGGTCAAAAGAAACTTAAACACAAATATAAAGAAAAATAAAATATAAAAAAATATAGAAAGGTATCGGCTCAGATGTGGAAACTATATACACATATACAACATTAAGAGATAAGGCACTATAATAAGACAAAATATAAATGTATAAAGTATAAATGCGCTGTACAGAAGGTGGTGATATGTGCAGAGTAATAAATATTAATAAATAATAAAAGGTGACAGTAGTCGTATATTGCACAGGTACAGTGAGGTGAGGTAGTGTTGTTCACATACACATGTTCAGCAGTTTGCCATCAGTCTGACTGTGGCAGGGAAGAAGCTGTTGAAGAAGCTGTTGAAAAGCGTGTTGTATGTGTGATGATACTGTCCGCTCTGCTGTGTCTCAGGTTGTACGTGCAGCGTTTGTGTCTGAGCAGAGAGTGGGCTGGATGGACTGAGTCTCTGATGATTCCCTCTGCTCTTCTCCGACAGCGCTGTGCGTACATGGAGTCCATGGATGGGAGTTTTGTCCCTATAATCCTCTCTGCAGTCTTTATGACTCTTTGCAGAGCCTTCCTCTCTGCCTGGGTTGTATTTCCGTACCAGATCGTGATACCTGCAGTGAGGATGCTCTCTGTCAGTCCTCTGTAGGCCTGAGTGAGAGGGCGGTGGTTCAGTCCGGCTTTCCTGAGCAGCCTAAAGAAGTAAAGCCTTTGCTGGGCTTTTTTCACTGTGGCTGTGGTGTTGAGAGTCCAGCTCAGGTCAGCTGTAACCTGCAGTCCCAGGAATCTGTAGCTGTCGGCCCTCTCCACCTCGGTCCCTCTGATGAGGGAGGGAGGATTCTTCCTAAAGTCCAGAGTTATTTCCTTTGTCTTGTCTGCGTTGAGGATGAGGTCGTTCTCCTCTCCATAGACAAGGATGTCATTAACCACAGTCCTGTATCCCGACTCGTCTCCCCCCTTGATGAGCCCCAGGATGGTGGTGTCATCCGCGTATTTGATGATGATGGTGTTGTCCTGGGTGGAGACACAGTCATGTGTGTACAGGGTGAAGAGTTTGGGGCTGAGGCAGCAGCCCTGTGGGGATCCTGTGCTGACGATGAGCTCAGCGGACACCCGTCTTCCCATCCTCACCACCTGTGGTCTTTCTGTCAGGAAATCCAAAATCCAATTACAGGTGGGAGCTGGGACGCCGAGGTCTGTCAGCTTCCCGAAATGTTCTTCAGCAGCTCTATCAGGACTGATGGAGGAGAATCTTCAGCATGATTCCTCCCCTCAACCTGATCCTGGTTCTTCTTCTTCATGTGTGTGTAAAACTACAAAATAAAACTCAAAACCCGTCGACCCGTTGTGTTGCGTTCATTTCTCGACGTGAATTTCTTCGATCTCAACACAGACGACCATCGAGGGAACAAACAACAGGTGAGTCAAAGGTAAGTGAAGATAGCTAGTTTCTTATTTAATAGAAACTAAACTTGATTTTCTTTAACATGACTCATCATCTTTGTCACTACATGCTGAACAGAACCTCTGAACCAGCAGTGTCCAGTCTAACAGTCTGTAAATCACCTCAGTACTGTAATGTTATTCCCTGTTGGTCTCAGAGGCTGTGCTCCAGCCCGGTCCAGCTGCTGAGCCCGGTTCTGTTGGCTGCTATCTGAAAACATAACTTGTGTTGGTGAAACTCGAGGACAGAGGGAGACTTTAAAGTCTGAACTCTTGAACAGACGCTGTGTTTCCATTGGTTAATAGATTCACCACATGTTTGTTCAGAGAGGACTTCCTGTCTCTGAGGAGTTTGAACTTCCTGCGGTCTGAATCTGTTCCAGGAAGTCTCCCACAGATCAGCTTCATATTCAACACGAGACAGACTGCAGGTCAGCGTGGAGTCACAGTCTTTATCCAGTCTGTGGGAGTCTCATAAGATCCTTTTGTTTCTGCTCAAGACCACTTCAAGGACTTACATACTCTATGAACACAGCCAATCAGCCAAGGGTCAATCACGGGAGAGCCAATCAGACGAGAGCCAACGTTCTGCACTCAGGAAACAAACAGTGAAACAGGAAGTGTGTCGTACTTGCCTGTATTTGATTGGCCCCTGTAGTGTCTCGCTGGATGACGTCACAGCTGATTGG
>OX336890.1:258545-306045 GCA_946959425.1 Argyrosomus regius | reverse complement strand
ACGTCCAGGTTTTAGACAGTCTGTTGGGATGTCACGGAGACTACGTCCAGGTTTTAGACGGTCTGCGGGGACGTCACAGAGACTACGTCCAGGTTTTAGACGGTCTGCGGGGACGTCACAGAGACTACGTCCAGGTTTTAGACAGTCTGCGGGGACGTCACGGAGACTACGTGGCAGTCTTATTTTGCTTGCTGAAATTTAAAGTAAATAACAAACTCTCTTTTATTTTGAAGGCGCAGCGTTCTTATTTCCTGTCTCGCTCTGACTTACCTGACAGTCCGTTCAGGTTCTCGATGTTTTCAGGCTCGAGGTTTGATGTGTTTCTTTCAGCTGTGTGGCTCGGCTCCCTTCCCCCCATGAGACCTGACATCTGTTAAACTCATCATCAGGTCTACAAAGGGGTTTTAAAAGTCTGGAAAGGTTTCCAGGGTATTCCAGGCGGTTTCAGGTCTCTTTGCAGGAGGGTTAGAAGGAGATTCGGGGGTCTGTGAAGGGGTTCTGATAATCGTCTCCAGAGTATTTACAGACTCACAAAGTAATGTCAGGGTAAGAGCAACTCTTGGTTCAGTATCCTGAACAAGACTCTTCACACTTCGACTTGCAGACCAGATTACCTGATCAGCAGATGACCGGTCTTTGACTCAGGGTTCAGAGGTCATTGGCCTTGTTTGAGATGAAAGCCGATTGCAGTTGGGGGAGGTTTGAAAAAGCTCACCTGAAGTTGAACAGCTGCGTTGTTGCTGATGAAGACGGACGTGATGCTAAAAACCGCCCGTCAAGATCAAGAAACATGGATGCAGTTGTAGCTCAGATTGTCGTTTGTCATGATTTGGTTTGATGATCCGAGAATTGTGCAGGAGGTTCTCTTCAATGATGTCTCAGGAGTCTTAAGATTACTTCAAGAGGTTTCAATGGTTCATGAATGAACTCTTAGATCCTTCAGGGGCTTCAGTTGTCCACAGAGGAATTCAAAGGAAGCCCAAAGAAGTCTTCAAAGAGGTTCCAGTAGTATTCATGAAGGGTTCTTGGTGGTTCCAAGGGGCCTTGATTTTTTAACACTGCCTTCAATTGGTGACCTAGTGAAGGCTCCATGGATCATCAAGGACACTACAGGGCTCCTCTTGGAGGTTCTCTGGGTTCTGTAGGAGGTTCTCAGGTTCACTGAGGAAATTCAATGGTACAAAGCAGCGAGCTGAAGGTGTAAAGGTTTAACATCAACGCTGTCATGACCACAGAAGAAGGATTAAGACAACACTGAAGAATTTGATTTATCTGATCACATTTTACTTAAGAAGTAAGTAGGAAGTCTCTCAGAAGTCTTTGTAACAAGTCTCAAGTTTTTGGTAACAGATACAAGTCAAGGCTTGAGTCTTTGTAACAAGTTTTAAGTCGAGTCTTAAGTCTTTGTAACAAGTCTCAAAGTACTTCTTGGAGTGATGCGTTCGCTGTCCTGGGCCCCTGCTGTTGTGCGTGTGTAACCCCTTGTGTTTCCTGAAAAGAATCCGGCGGTGGCAGAGTGACGGCGGTCTGCAGACAGAAATAGAGGCGTAATGGAGGGTTTGTGGTGCTGGTGTTATACTTCAGTCTGCTCCCTGAGTTATTTAGTGCCCAGCGTTGTACTTTTCCCTGATGGATGCAGCATGTCAGCACACACAGCTCGCTTTAACACAGTTATTGTTGTCGAGTTTTTCTGCTCATTCAGTGTGTGAACAGGTGAACCTGGTGTTTACCTGCATGTGAACATATATTAGAGTCTGAGGAGGACTCCAACATGTACTTAACATTAACGTTAACACTGCAGCACATTCATTATATGGACTCTTTTTCATGTATTCATGCAGAACTCAGCCTGGATATTATATAACGTCAGCAGAACATGTATGTAACACGTGTGTTAACTTTCCCTGTTTCTGTGAAGTGAAGTGAAGCCAACACAGGAAGTGCCAAAACCTGCACTTCCTTTTATCGTACAGAGACTACGTCCAGGTTTTAGACAGTCTGCGGGGACGTCACGGAGACTACGTCCAGGTTTTAGACAGTCTGTTGGGAATGTCACAGAGACTACGTCCAGGTTTTAGACAGTCTGCGGTGAAGTCTCGGAGACTACGTCCAGGTTTTAGACAGTCTGCGGGGACTCCACAGAGACTAAGTCCAGTTTGAGACAATCTGTGGTGAAGTCTCAGAGACTACATCCAGTTTTAGACAGTCTGCGGGGACGTCACGGAGACTACGTCCAGGTTTTAGACAGTCTGTGGGGTCGTCACGGAGACTACGTCCAGGTTTTAGACAGTCTGTGGGGGACGTCACAGAGACTACGTCCAGGTTTTAGACAGTCTGTGGTGAAGTCTCAGAGACTACGTCCAGGTTTTAGACAGTCTGTGGTGAAGTCTCAGAGACTACATCCAGGTTTTAGACAGTCTGTGGTGAAGTCTCAGAGACTACGTCCAGGTTTTAGACAGTCTGTGGTGAAGTCTCAGAGACTACGTCCAGGTTTTAGACAGTCTGCAGGGACGTCACGGAGGGACGTCACGGAGACTACGTTTTAGACAGTCTGCGGGGACGTCACGGAGACTACGTCCAAGTTTTAGACAGTCTGCGGGGACGTCACGGAGACTACGTCCAGGTTTTAGACAGTCTGTGGTGAAGTCTCAGAGACTACGTCCAGGTTTGAGACAGTCTGTGGTGAAGTCTCAGAGACTACGTCCAGGTTTTAGACAGTCTGTGGTGAAGTCTCAGAGACTACGTCCAGGTTTTAGACAGTCTGTGGTGAAGTCTCAGAGACTACGTCCAGGTTTTAGACAGTCTGCAGGGACGTCACGGAGACTACGTCCAGGTTTTAGACAGTCTGCGGGGACGTCACGGAGACTACGTCCAAGTTTTAGACAGTCTGCGGGGACGTCACGGAGACTACGTCCAGGTTTTAGACAGTCTGTGGTGAAGTCTCAGAGACTACGTCCAGGTTTGAGACAGTCTGTGGTGAAGTCTCAGAGACTACGTCCAGGTTTTAGACAGTCTGTGGTGAAGTCTCAGAGACTACGTCCAGGTTTTAGACAGTCTGTGGTGAAGTCTCAGAGACTACGTCCAGGTTTTAGACAGTCTGTGGTGAAGTCTCAGAGACTACGTCCAGGTTTTAGACAGTCTGTGGTGAAGTCTCAGAGACTACGTCCAGGTTTTAGACAGTCTGTGGTGAAGTCTCAGAGACTACGTCCAGGTTTTAGACAGTCTGTGGTGAAGTCTCAGAGACTACGTCCAGGTTTTAGACAGTCTGCAGGGACGTCACGGAGACTACGTCCACGTTTTAGACAGTCTGCGGGGACGTCACGGAGACTACGTCCAAGTTTTAGACAGTCTGCGGGGACGTCACGGAGACTACGTCCAGGTTTTAGACAGTCTGTGGTGAAGTCTCAGAGACTACGTCCAGGTTTTAGACAGTCTGTGGTGAAGTCTCAGAGACTACGTCCAGGTTTTAGACAGTCTGTGGTGAAGTCTCAGAGACTACGTCCAGGTTTTAGACAGTCTGTGGTGAAGTCTCAGAGACTACGTCCAGGTTTTAGACAGTCTGTGGTGAAGTCTCAGAGACTACGTCCAGGTTTTAGACAGTCTGTGTCAGTCAGTGAAGCGTGGTGGTTTTAAGGTTGAGCTCATTTAAACTTTTACTCTGAAAATTTAAAACAAAAATTCAGCAGACAGGAAGAACTTTTATTCTGAAACTCTTAAAACACTCCACCAAATTTTGCACTCCCTCATGATGTCACAGTGATGTCACCAGTCGACAAACATCTTACATAATAGTGCTAGTGAAAGACACTATCCAGATGCATTATGGGAAATGTAGGAAAACATGTTAACAATCTGAACTGATCTTTATCTGCAGATATTTGGACCTCTGAACCGGGTCAGACTGGTTTCAGAAGGTGTCACCTTCACCACCGGCTCTGTGGGGTCATGACCCTCCCCCGCCCTCCTCCCCTGCCTCCTCCCCCGGTGGGGAGCAGATGTGGGAGACGAACAGACAGTTGTAGTTCCACAGGAGGAGCAGCAGCATCAGCAGCAGACTGCAGAGCAGCAGGACGGCCAGCAGGAGGCGACGACGAGACACCGCTGGAGAGGGGGAGACTGTATAGGTGAGAGGGAGAGGAAGAGGAGGAGGAGGAGGAGGAGGAGGGGAGGAGGAGCAGTGATGGAGCCACAAACAGAAACGTTTGAGTCCAGATGGTCTGAGGTCAGATCTGCTCTGTGATGAAGACATGGTCCTGGAGGTCCTGGAGGTCCTGGAGGTCCTGGAGGTCCTGGAGGTCCTGGAGGTCTGTGTTGTTCAGTTGGACCTCAGCTGGTCTCTGAGGATTGAAAACAGAAACAGGTCGATGGTTTGAAGACACGACAGATTGTTTCTGTTCATAAACAAGAGAAGAAGAAGAAACCCTGAGCGTCTTCTTCTTCTGCTCCTTCATGTCATGTAGAGCTGAACTCTTTGAAGACGAGGAGGACGAGGAGGACGAGGAGGATGAGGATGTCTCCTCCTCTCTGCTCCGCCTCATTATCAGCTCTAAAAATAACATGTGGTTACCACGGCAACGGCATGAAGGGCTTCAGTGTTACCGTGACGACCACCACCAGGAGAGGAGGAAACGGTCTCTGGTACGTCTGAACCATGAACGTGATCACAGAGACTCCATGCTGAAGATTAACCTGTCTGTCTGCCTGTCTGTCTGTCCGTCCGTCCGTCCGCCCGTCTGTCTGTCTGTCTGTCTGACTGTCTGTCTGTCTGCCTGTCTGTCTGCCTGTCTGTCTGACTGTCTGTCTGTCTGTCTGTCTGCCTGTCTGCCTGTCTGCCTGACTGTCTGCCTGTCTGTCTGTCTGTCTGTCTGCCTGCCTGCCTGCCTGCCTGTCTGCCTGCCTGACTGTCTGTCTGTCTGTCTGTCTGCCTGCCTGTCTGCCTGCCTGCCTGCCTGCCTGCCTGTCTGCCTGCCTGCCTGTCTGCCTGCCTGCCTGTCTGTCTGTCTGCCTGCCTGCCTGTCTGTCTGTCTGACTGTCTGTCTGTCTGCCTGTCTGTCTGACTGTCTGTCTGTCTGTCTGTCTGTCTGACTGTCTGTCTGTCTGTCTGCCTGTCTGTCTGACTGTCTGTCTGCCTGCCTGCCTGTCTGTCTGCCTGCCTGCCTGCCTGCCTGTCTGTCTGTCTGTCTGTCTGCCTGCCTGCCTGCCTGTCTGACTGCCTGTCTGTCTGACTGTCTGTCTGTCTGTCTGTCTGTCTGTCTGCCTGTCTGTCTGCCTGCCTGTCTGTCTGCCTGTCTGCCTGCCTGTCTGTCTGTCTGCCTGCCTGTCTGTCTGTCTGTCTGTCTGTCTGTCTGTCTGTCTGTCTGTCTGCCTGCCTGTCTGTCTGTCTGTCTGACTGTCTGTCTGTCTGTCTGTCTGTCTCTTCACTTACTTCAACAACCATCTACACCATGTGACCCCAACAAATGAAAGCAGGGTGAGTGAACAGGTGAGCTTAACGACCCACAGGTGAGCTTAACGACCCACAGGTGAGCTTAACGACCCACAGGTGAGCTTAACGACCCACAGGTGTCGTTCTGTCTGTTTTCATTGGCTTGAATCTCATTGAGACCTTTGGTTAATTAAAGGTTAATTAAAGGTTAATGAAAGGTTAATAAGATGTATTCGTTAACACATTAAACCTTTATTACACCACATGAGCATTAAATATTGAAGTCACACAGAATCAGGAGCCAATCAGCTCTCTTACAGCCAGGTGTTTCCCATCATGCTTTGGGTCCTGTAATCAGAGTAAAACTGGACTCGACCGGCTCAAGCTCGTCAGGTCATTCCCGTCCACGTGATCGTCAGCAGAGCCAGGCAGACACTAACCAGCATGCATTGCCATTTTATTTGTCACTCTTCACCTGTTTGTGTCTGACTCACCTCTCTGTGCTCTTCTTTGTTGGTCCCTTCTTCTTCTTCTTCTTCTTCTTCTGTGGTACAGCTCCACCGCTTCTCGTCTCTTTGGCTGCAGCAGCCTCGGCCAATCAAACCAGCTGATCACAAGAAGAAAACAACATGATGGTTAATCAATCGATCATCAGAAGCTCCTCAGTGTTAATCACAGTAATCACATGCAGGCGCTCACTTCCTGCTGAAGGTGAACTGCTTCGACGGTGAGGTGTGGAGCAGCGGTGGAGGTGGACGAATGGACAGAGGCGTCCTGTACTACATCAGCTTCACAGTCAGATGTTTGGGGGGACGGAGCTGCAGTGACCTTCAGACTCAGAGTCAACAACTAAAGTCCAGCTGCTGAACGCAGAGCTGCAGAGCTGGAACACTGAAGACCAAAACATCTGGAACAAAGTCTGACACAAGTTTTCACTTTAAGAGAATTTAATGAATGTTTGATTTTAAACTGTAGAATTTAAAACAACCCATGTCACGAACAGCTGCTCTGCTGACTACAGTACCCACAATCCTCCACTGTGACTCCATCTGACCCACAGCAGAGTTCATATCTGTTGATGTGAAGCCAAAAATTGACCTGAATGGAAGACTTGAGTCACTTTGCACCATCACACACCAAACATCAAACAAACACACTGTACGGAACATTTACAATATATCAAATATCAACATTTAATGTTTCATATATCATATCAAAGTCTAATTATTGTTAGTAATATGTACTTTCTTTCTTTTATGATCATACTTCACGTGGACATATCGTCAGTGATGACGAGTAACTCCTCCAGATGTGTTGATGTTGAATGTTGGATGAACACTTCCTCCTTCTTGGATTATCTCAACAAAGCCGTAAACAGACAAACAGATGACGATCTTATAGACCATGATGCATTGCTGCAGATTGAACCAGCCAACAGTACACTCTAAAAATCTTCAGAAAAATTCAGGACTTCAATTTAAATTACATAGAACATTTCCATCCATTTGAATTACATAGTTTAAATATGAATTAACTAATAAACTTAATGTGAAGCAATAATAAGATTTATGTAATAGTACTAATAAACTCAATGTGCTTCCACCACACAGTAACCAGGTTTATGCATTCAATATTAATAAAGACAATTTGTTTGTCCAAACCCAACAGTGAAAATGAATGCAGTCATAAATCTTATTACTTGCTTCACATTAAGTTTGTTAGTTAATTTATATTAAAACTATCTATTATTAACTATCTACTATTGTCCCCAATTTTTGTCATAATAATTGACAGTTGTCACCAAAATAATGTTGAATGTGAGACTGCAGATCATTGAGAAACTACAGACAGAGGAGGCTGACAGCATTTAATAACCAATTATGCATGAACTGTTTATCAATCATCAACACATACAGGCTAATAACCCAGCATACAGAGGTTAATAAGGTGAGATAAAAGTTATTACAGGCCAGGCTTAAAATGTGAAACATTTTAAAAAGTCTCTGTTCTGTTTGTTTCTCGTCCAAGACCTCTTTTTAATTTGCCCTTAATGGAACAATTTATTTATTTACATACATTTTCTGTTTATGTATTATTTGGTTAGATTACTCTTATTTCTCTTCAGATCATATAAATCTATATATATATAAAATCTAGCTATCTTTATATATTATATTTTATTCTATCTAACTATTTTTACACTTTAATGAGTTTTATTTTATCATTATGCATTTTTAATGGGTTTCATTTTATTTCTTATTTTTATTCTGTTGTTCAGTGTGTGATTTACCTGCCTCAGGTGTTTCCTCACTGCGTCATGATGTCATGGAGCTTCGTCAGCTCGCACAGTGCCTTGTTTATAATAGGGTGGAGGTGGCGTTCAGGTGGAGGCTGGGAGTGTCGGGGTTTTACTGTGTGCAGCACTTTGTGTCACATGTTGTGTATGAAAAGTGCTATACAAATAAAGTTTGATTGATTAAACAAACTGTAGCTTCAGATCAGTTTCATCGCTTGCAGATGAAGTGAAGTTATGAATGTTGAGAAATGCTCTGACACTGTAATGGCGGGAAATTCAGCAACAAACTTTAAAACTCTGCAATGGGGAGAAAGTTTCCAATTTCCCAGCGTCAGTGAACGCAGCATAACGTACGCGTACACGCAGCGCGAAGCGGGAAAACAGACAAAGGAGGACAGAGACAAAATGGCTGACAGCAGCGATGGGGGACATTTGCCGTTGACTGTGGTTTGTTTGATAAATGATATTTTACACATAAAGCAGTTAACAGACATTTTAAATTATTATTATTATTTTTAAATGAACATTTAGCACAGTTAGCTTCTCCTAGCGTGACATTAGCTCTGTCAAGCGGCCACCATCTTGTTACAGTGACTCAGCAGGGACAGGATGTCAAAATTAAAGATTAAAATAATTATAACTCGATGAATTTTCAGGGTTTTTTTACAAATAGCAGACGTGTGGGGCGGCGTTAAGCTCAGTTGGTAGAGCAGCCGCCCGATGTACAAAGGCTCAGTTCTGCTGCGGCGGCCCAGGGTTCGAGTCCGACCTGTGGCTCTCTCTCTCTCCACATTCACTCTTCAGCTGTCTGTCAGTAAAAAAGCTTGAAAAGGCCAAAAAAAGTCTTACAAATACCAGACGTGTAGTTGCTTTACACGATTAAGATAAAAACGTGTTTTTATACCGAAACATAGATAAATGTAATGTACAGCGTGTATCTGTGGTTTGAGTAGACCTGTCAGTGTTTCTGCTCATGTTAAACGAACAATGTCTCACATATTTACAGCAATCAATCTAATCTGCTCTGATCCGGTCTGGTCTGGTCTGGTCTGGTCTGGTCTGATCTGATCTGGTCTGGTCTGGTCTGATCTGATCTGATCCGGTCTAATCTGATCCGGTCTAATCTGGTCTGGTCTGGTCTGGTCTGATCTGATCCGGTCTAATCTGGTCTAATCTGGTCTGGTCTGGTCTGGTCTGGTCTGATCCGGTCTAATGTGGTCTGGTCTGATCTGATCCGGTCTAATCTGATCCGGTCTAATCTGGTCTGGTCTGGTCTGATCTGATCCGGTCTAATCTGGTCTGGTCTGGTCTGGTCTGGTCTGGTCTGATCTGATCCGGTCTGGTCTAATCTGGTCTGGTCTGGTCTGGTCTGATCTGGTCTGATCTGATCTGGTCTGGTTTGATCTGATCTGATCTGATCTGATCTGATCTGGTCTGATCTGATCTGATCCGGTCTGGTCTGATCCAGTCTGGTCTGGTTTGATCTGATCTGATCTGATCTGGTCTGATCCAGTCTGGTCTGGTCTGATCTGATCTGGTCTGGTCTGGTCTGATCCAGTCTGGTCTGGTCTGATCCCGTCTAATCTGGTCTGGTCTGGTCTGATCTGATCCGGTCTAATCTGGTCTAATCTGGTCTGGTCTGATCCAGTCTGGTCTGGTCTGATCCAGTCTGGTCTGGTCTGGTCTGGTCTGGTCTGGTCTGGTCTGATCTGATCTGGTCTGATCCAGTCTGGTCTGGTCTGGTCTGGTCCCGTCTAATCTGGTCTGGTCTGGTCTGATCTGATCTGGTCTGATCCAGTCTGGTCTGGTCTGGTCTGGTCCCGTCTAATCTGATCTGGTCTGGTCTGGTCTGATCTGATGGCAAGGCATTTTTATTTATATAGCGCATTTCATACCAAGAGGCAACTCAATGTGCTTTACAGACAGAGCATTTAAAAAGAACAAATTAAAACACGGTTAAAAGCAAGAACAAAGAAAAAGAAACATTAAAAATAAAAGTATATTATATATATTAAAACGATTTAGAGGACTTACAGTGCAAATCCAAGATTACGATTTAAAATGATTTAAAAGGGCTCAGCCATAAGCACATGAAAAGAGAAATGTTTTAACCTGGATTTAAAAGTGCTTATAGTTGGGGCTGATTTGAGTTCTGCTGGTAGTTTGTTCCAGTTGTGTGCAGCGTAACAGCTAAATGCTGCTTCACCGTGTCTGGTTTGAACTCTGTGCTCAACTATCTGACCTGAGTCAGTAGATCTCAGAGCTCGACTGGGTTTATACTCTGCTAACATGTCATTCATGTATTCTGGACCTAAACCATTCAGTGATTTGTAAACCAGTAGCAGAACTTTAAAATCTATTCTGTAGCTGACTGGGAGCCAATGTAAAGACTTGAGAACTGGGGTGATATGCTCTGATTTCTTTGTTCTGGTTAAAACTCGAGCTGCAGCGTTCTGGATGAGCTGCAGCTGTTTGATACTTTTTTGGGGAAGTCCAGTCAGAAGACCGTTACAGTAGTCGAGTCTATTGGAGATGAAGGCATGAATCAGCTTCTCCTGATCCGTTTGGGACATAAAGCCCTTAATTCTGGATATGTTCTTAAGTTGATAAAAGGCTGTTTTGGTGATTGATTTGATATGACTATTAAAGGTCAGATCTGAGTCTATCAGCACGCCAAGGTTTCGGACTTGGTGTTTAGTTTCTAGAGACAGTGACTCAAGGTGTTTACTGACAGTAACGCTCTTCTCTTTATTGCCAAAAACAATGAAATCAGTTTTTTCTTGATTTAACTGAAGGAAATTTTGGTTCATCCAATTTCTGACTTGCTCTAAACAGTGACACAATGACTCTATTTGACTGCAGTCATCTGGAGACAGTGCAAGATATATCTGTGTGTCGTCTGCATAACTATGATAGTTGACATTAGAATTCTGCAGAATTTGACCCAAAGGCAGCATATATAGGCTGAACAGAAGGGGTCCAAGGACTGACCCCTGAGGAACTCCATATGTCATAGCCACTCGATCGGATTGATAACTTCCAATGGTCACAAAATAACTCCGCTCCTCCAAGTAGGACCTGAACCATTCTAGGACTGTTTCACTGAGTCCTGCCCAGGTTTCCAACCTGTTCAGCAGTATACTGTGATCCACAGTGTCGAACGCAGCCCTGAGATCCAACAGAACCAGAACTGACACCTTGCCTGAGTCAGTGTTCAACCTTATGTCATTCAACACTCTAATGAGAGCTGTTTCTGTACTGTGGTGAGGTCGGAAGCCTGATTGAAATTTGTCAAAGAGTCCATTGGAGTTCAAGAAGTTGCTGAGTTGATTAAAAACCACTTTCTCAATGATCTTGGCTATGAAAGGAAGATTTGAGATTGGTCTGTAGTTGGTTAACATGGAAGCGTCCAGCGCTTTCTTTTTTAAGAGTGGCTTGATGGCAGCTACTTTTAGGGCTTTAGGAAACGTGCCTGATTGAAGTGAGCAATTTATTATTTGCTGCAGATCTGTTTGGACAGAGCTTACAATAATTTTAAAAAAGTCAGATGGCATTGTGTCAAGACAGTATGTTGATGGTTTAAGATGCTGAACTGTTTGCTCTATGGTTTTTTGGTCAACTGTATTAAATTCTGACATCAAAGCTGATTTATTCCTAGGTGGTTTTAAGGATTGCGTCATTTTATTATTTTGCTGATTTGTGTTGATATTTAGCCTTATAGATTTGATTTTTTCATTGAAAAAGCAGGCAAATTCATTGCATTTTTCTGTGGAAGAAAGTTCTGAAGCTATCTCTTTTGGGGGGGTTGTAAGCTTATCAACCATAGCAAACAGAGTGCGAGTGTTGTTGATGTTCTTATTAATCATTTCAGATAAGTGTTGCTGTCTAGCCTTGAGTAACCCGTGGTTAAAATTAAAAATACTTTGTTTGTAGAGGTCATGGTGAATTTGAAATTTAGTTTTTCTCCATTTACGCTCTGCTTTCCTGCATTCTGTTTTCAAAGCCTTTACCATCATAGTGTTCCTCCATGGCGTTCTCTGTCTGCTCAAAGTCATCTTAGTTTTAATAGGTGCAACAGTATCCATGACATTTGAGATTTTCGAGTTGAAATTATCCAAGAGTTCATCAACTGTCTCTGCACTCACGGTTGGTGACATAGCTATAGCCTCCATAAACTTAGCACTGGTATTCTCATTTATGTACCTTTTTCTAACAGACACAGAGGTTGACTGAATGTTTGGAGTTATCTGTAAGTCAAAGAACACAGAAATGATCAGAGAGAGCCAAGTCCTTAATATCAACAGAAGAAATGTCAACACCTTTAGAGATAACCAGATCCAGAGTGTGGCCTCGAGTGTGTGTGGGCCCTTTCACATGTTGGCAGAGGCCAAAAGTGTCGAGTAGAGAACAAAGTTCTTTGGCATTTGTGTCCATGTTATTGTCTATGTGAATGTTAAAATCCCCCGTCATGATAAAAAAAGTTGTAGTCAGTGCAGATAACTGACAGCAGTTCAGCAAACTCATCAAAGAATTTTCCTGGGTATTTTGGTGGTCTATAAATGAAAATAACCTTTGGATCCCCCTTCACTAAAAAACAGAGATATTCAAAAGAGCTAAAATCACCAAATAAAGTTTCCTTGCACTGAAATACTGATTTAAAAATGGCAGCAACTCCACCGCCCTTCTTACCACTTCGACACTTATTCATAAAACTGAAATTTGCTGGTGCTGCCTCATTGAGAATGGTAGCACAGTTACATTCAGTCAGCCATGTTTCACTAAGAAGTAAAAAGTCTAGATTATAGGTCAAAATGACGTCATTTACTAACAGAGATTTGTTGGCTAGTGATCTGATATTGAGTAGGGCTAACCTTGTGGAGATAACAGGAGACACCGGTGAGTTTCGGGGTTGGCAAGCTATACTCAATAGATTGGTAGATTTAATTGAACCCTTTTTATTTCTCAGCAGTTTAACCACTTTTCTGTTACCTGTCATCACAGGGATTGAGGAGACTGCCTGAACTCCATAGGGCCCTGACTGTTCCTGGGGAAGAACATTGTTGATATCAGTATTGCAGCCTGGACCCGGCACATATCAGTCAGACTCACAGATATGATTCAGAGGAGGTGGAGGGGCTCGGTGACTTTTGGTCGAGAGCGTTTTCCAAGGTGGTGGAGTGGGAGGGGCTGGACGATGGGGGAGGTTAATGGGGGAAAATATGAGATTTTGGCGTGGTGTTAGTTGGATTCCAATATTGACAAGGTTCTTCATCCTGTCGGTGAAATCCAGAAGTGGGGAGTCCAGACTGAGTGGAGAGAGTTGGGGGCTGGGTGGGGTCTGTGGGGGTGAAGGTTGGGAGTCTCCTGTTGGAGCTGGGGGAGACTCCACTTGTAGGGCTGTTGGGGCTGGGGGAGGCTCCACTTGTAGGGCTGTTGGGGCTGGGGGAGGCTCCACTTGTAGGGCTGTTGGAGCTGGGGGAGACTCCACTTGTAGGGCTGTTGGGGTTGGGGGAGGCTCCACTTGTTGTGCTGTTGGGGCTGGGGGAGGCTCCACTTGTAGGGCTGTTGGGGCTGGGGGAGGCTCCACTTGTAGGGCTGTTGGGGTTGGGGGAGGCTCCACTTGTTGTGCTGTTGGGGCTGGGGGAGGCTCCACTTGTAGGGCTGTTGGGGCTGGGGGAGGCTCCACTTGTTGTGCTGTTGGGGTTGGGGGAGACTCTTGTTGGGGTGAGGATGATGATGTTGCAGGTTCTTTCTGGATCCGCTGTCCTCCGTGGTCAGTCTTTATCTCAGCGCCCTCGCCAGAGCGCCGTCTTATCTGTTGTTTTGGCTTGTCTTGCCTCTTGTCCTTGACAGGGGCTGCTGGTGTCTGACGCAGAGAATAAAAAATGTTGGAGCTTAGCAGCTGTACTCCTGACTTGTTAAGGCAAAATCCATCTGCCTTGAAGAGGTGCCTCTGTCCCCAAAATATGTTGAAATTGTCAATAAAGTTCAGTGATTGAGCGGCACTCGTGTCTTTGAGCCATCTGTTTAGCATCATCAGCCTGCTGAATCTCTCATCTCCTCGCCGAACTGTCGGTAGGGGTCCACTGAAAAACACCTCAGTATTTAAACACTGAACTTTGTTCATCAGATCAATAAAGTCTTGTTTTAATACCTCCGATTGTTGCTTCACAACATCAAGGGCTCCTGTGTGTATGATGAGAGATTTCAGTGTCGGATGCTCAGCAGCAATGTTTAGGATCTTCTTTGAGATATCAGACACCATGTCATTGGTAAAACAGAGTACTTTGGTGTTTTTCTTGGTGCAAAATCGTTTTATTTCATTCACAGCTCCGTCACCCACTATCAGAGTTTGAGGCCCAGTGGTTAGCTCTTTCGGTAGCCTTTTAGCATAAGATTTAGCCTCATAACTTTCTCTGGTGCTGGGAGATGAGCCTTCTTTTGGGGAGTCAGGGTTATGTGAAAGTGGAGCTAATCTGTTCTCTAGTAGAATCCCTGCGTCTTGGGACAATTTGCTCTTCGTTTTTGTAGTAGCCTCGGTCCATGGTTGCTTTCTCCTTGGTACTGGGGTTGAAGAGACATTCCTGTGTGATGGCAGTGCAGGCCACTCGGTGTCATTAGTCTCCGGGTGCTGGGTTCTGCTGATAACCGTCTTCCCATATCTAAGGGAGGCGATTTGTAGTGCTTTGGCTTTGCACCAAGAGAGTTCCAGGGAGGACAGGTTGCTTTACTGCCATTTACACCTGGCTCCTGCCGCGTCTCGGTGGTGCCAGTTAGCTTTCTGTTAGCCTGTTCCGTTTCAGTGTTTTGGGATATCGGCAGAGTAGTTCCATTCCCATAATGTCCATTAATCTCCACGTTCACTTCGAGCCGATGAATTTTTGTTTGCAGTACTGCTATCTTCTGGAGCAGTTTGTGGTAATCATCCATGGAAAAGGGAGGCATCTTGCTGCTAATTAGCTTCTGTTAGCTGAAGCTCCCAGTCACGATAGTGGAGGCTTGTGCTACTGATAAGCCACACTCACAAAGTAATATAGTTTAAAATAATAGTGGTAGCCTTCGGTAACTATCAAAAATTAAGCTCCCAGTGATATGTAGGTATCCAGGACCCACTTTTCAAAAATATTTTTGCAAAAGGAAAGTATAGCAGTGGAAAAAAGAAAAGAGAGTAAAAGAGTGAAGCGTCTGCACTCAAACAAAGCAGCACTGATGTCAGACTGAAGACTGACTAAAGACTGATGTCAGACTGAAGACTGACTAAAGACTGATGTCAGACTGAAGACTGACTAAAGACTGATGTCAGACTGAACTCTCCAGTGTTTTTGAATTTGGACTGCAGGAACAATTTTAACCACTAGATATCAGTGTTACACATTTATAACACTGGACAGTGTCCATTGTCCTCCACAGACTGAGAACACAAAGACTGAAGATCACAAAGACTGAAGACACAGAAGATTCAACAGGTTTGATTTCATGAAGCAGCTTCAGTCTGACTTCAGTCTTCAGTCTTCAGTCTTCAGTCTTGGCTGCAGAATAAAGACAGAGTAACGGTTACGTTCGTCCTCTGTAGAAACATGTCATGAATGTGTGTGTTACTTTTGAATGAGTGAATATGTATTTACTTTAATAACAGCAGCTTCATGTGTTGTTCTTAAACAGGACAACGTCCTCTCTCTGTCCTAACAGCTGAAGCTGATACACACCACACATAACATGGATGTGTCACGGTGCAGGACTTCATCCAGACCATGGACCAGAGGAGGAGAGGAAAAGAGCTGTAAGTTCAACAATAAAATAATAATAAAATCATTTTTATTGATTTGAAATGTGTAGAAAAAACAATAATGTTCATCAAATGGCATGCTTGTCTTTTGGAAACAAACAGGTGTAGCAGTCAGGAATGTTTATGCAATCAGATTAGTGATGACTGAGTTGATAATTGATTAATGGCAATCTGTGTAAAAATAAATTACGGGAGGGTTCATCACGTTACCGTATCTTAATAATTACTGAAGCCATTGAATGAATGTTGTTATGACCCTAACATAAGCACACAAGGTAACTTACACTTGGAGGACGTGATGGCGGACGGGAGGATGAAGGTAAGTCGATGGTCGGTGTGGCTCATTGACCATTAACGGCGGTTTGTTCGTCTCCGATGAAAGTCTGTGAAACTGGCTGGTGTCTTTGAAGACGTCTCCGTCAGCGTGGACCACACAAAATGAATCGACTTCTTCTTCGTCTCTTTATTTTTGGGAAATTTTTAGTAACCAAGCTGTTCGTCCAGGTAAGATGCATTTTCAGTTTGTTGAAGCTAGCTAGCTAGCAAGGGCTGTACCAGCTGAGTGTGGTTCAATAAACGGAGAACGACAGATTCTAACGCGCTTAAGGTTTTTATACTGTATTAGCGCTAGGGGGCGAGGTTAAGCCAAGTAAAGCTTCAGTGCGCCATCGAGCCATGATTTAAAACCAAATAATAAATAAACCAAACCAAATAATCCTGAACTCAAAACTGGTGAAGAAATGTTTAACTTCACATTTCAGTACGACATCGTTCACTGTCTTCACATGTTTCACCAAATATTGTCCAACTTGTTTGATGTATCTTGGAAGAAATAATTACTAGTTGTAATTAGGGTTGCAAAGGGGCAGAAAGTTTCTGGAAACTTTCCATGAAAAGTTAAGCTTGGGAATTTTGGAAATATTCCAAATAAGAAACTGTGTTGTTTAATTATGGTAATTTATGGTAATTAAGTGTACATTTGGGGTCATTTAAACAAACTGTATCATATCCAAACATAAATATAAACATGCAGATTTTTTTGTACGTAGAACTTTATCAAGTTTGAATTAATTAATGAATTAGCAAAGTTGTCAACTTGCTAGTTTTTGATCAGAAGTAATGTAATCAGAACAAATCCACCACTTTCTACAAAATGTTGTTTCAATGTTGTTTCAATGGAAAATAAGTTAAAAATGATGTTTTGAACTCGAATATTTAACTCAAACCAAAACAAGGTAAAACGTTTGGATGATTTGTTTGAATTCAAATGCAGAAATGATCATTTGAGTGATTTGCTGCCAGTTTCTGTGTATCTCTAATTTGAAATGTTTACATGAAGAAGCCAGCAGTTAGCTCTCCGCGGTAGTCAGTGGTCTGTTGAGTTCTGGTTGTAAACTGAACAAAGACTGTGGTCTGAACTATCTGTAAATATTAACAACTGTATGGAGACATTCATCAAACCTCTGCAGTTTTTCTCTTTTTACTGTATTTTAACTGTCAGGAGTTGTTGAGGGGAGCACATTCTTCTTTAAAACAAATCTGTCAGCACAAATAATAATTTCAATGATTTTATTTCCAAAAATAAATCACAGAGATTCAGTTTGTTTGAAATGACTCTAAAACATTACAATCAAACAGTGTGTAGTATCATAAAGTATGTATGCAGTAATAAGATCCGGATAATTCATTCAATACACAAACACAGTTTGATTGTTTCTCAGAAGTTCTGGAGGTTTGGAGTCTACGACTGGATCAGATTTGACTTTAAGCTGAAGCTTTCTTCAAGTGAAAGTCTGACAGGCTAGTTGAGCTCAGCTGGTTATCGAGTTGATTGAATCCTAAATGTGTAAATCCACTTCAGACACCTCAGTAGAAAACAAACTAATATAAACTACAAGTGATTGCAAATCATAAAAAAATGAAGGAAAATGAAATGACAGCATGCAGAGAAGTCTACATTACATCAGCCATCATGGAAACTGATTCTGCATCAACATTTCTGTTGTTACACCCTTTAAACTGATTATCTGCATGTTGTCAAAAGAAAACACAACAGGACAGAAAGTGATGCAGGTGATCCAACTTATGTTTAAAGACCAAACAGCTTTCTTCAATTAGATCTTTTCTCCTGACACTGAGCTACCATCCACCCCACTGACAGCTCCATGTTTCTGAAGACCACCTTCAAATGACCACATTCATGATGATCACTGGTCCAGCCTTCCAGTACAAGTTTAACAGCAGGTTTAGTCCATAGAAAGTCAGAAGGAGTCTGTCAGATAAAAGTTGTCAGTCATGCGTTGGTATAGTCCGTGAGCTTAAGTACAAGACGTCCATGGCGTTGTCCTTTGCACAGTTGTTAATGGTGACTGAACTGTCGTGGAAAGCCAACACGTAAATGTCGTTCCCTTCACCCCCGACCAGGTAATCACCACCAGTAGACACCAAGATGTCATTGCCGTCCGAGCCTTTGAGAAGAGAACTTTCGTAACCAGCCACCAAGATATCAGAATAGATGGTGCCAATGACCGTCTCCACGTCCTTCAACACGTCGCCCTCAGCATCAGCATAGCGGCCTTGTCCAGTAATCAGGTTAACGTAAACCCCTTTACCCGTGTCATGATCACCTCGGTACAGAACAGTGTCTCTGCCAGGACCTCCGTCCACTAGATCAGCCCCTGGTCCAGGAACGAAGACATCCTGACCAGAGTTTCCCATCATAGTGTCATTTCCATCCTCGCCATAAAGTGTGTCGTCTCCCAAGTCACCAATGAGGATGTCATCTCCGTTCCCTCCCATCAGTGTATCATCTCCTTCACCTCCTTCCAAGGTATCATCCTTCCACCCACCAATTAGAGCATTGTCTTGATCATTACCTATGATGCCATTGGACAGGGAGGGACAGCCTTGCACTGTATGGACCTTTGACAGATTTCTCTGAGAGTTGAGGTCCAAATGGCAGTCAACCTGCGATTGTTTCAGAGTCACTTTGAAAGCTTCAATGTCAAACAAAGGGACGTCTCCAGTCGAGTTTAGTGATTTCAATTTAAAATTCACTCCGTCAGAGCTCTGAAATTCAAGGTGCTGGTGTTGGTAACCGTTGTTGTAGTCGAGCAGACTAATTACTAATAGATCCTCTTTTGCCGCGATCGTCACATTCAGATCTCGTGCTGATGAGTCCAGTGCAATTCGACTGCCACTGAGGAAATCCATGTCAACCAACACAGTATCAATATTCAGATCTTCTGCAAAGTTATCAATCATTAACTTGTTTCCGTATCCATGTTTGATTATGTAAGTGTCTTTTCCTTCTCCTCCAAACATCACTGCACCCCCAGTGTGAGGATCAAGCAAGTTCTCATTGCTGTTCCCAACTATGATGTCGAAACCTGAGGAGCCGTACAATTCCTTCACTGAACCAACATCGGCCACATTCATCATTTTGCCTTGAAGGCCACAGAAGATTCTGTCTGTTGAATTTTTGCTTCTGTATGTGAAACACTCAACAAGCTCAGAAAAAGAGAACACACCTTCTACATTAACTGAATGTGTTTGGAATGAATCAAGTGGTTCAGGTTTCTGGTTTCTATAATCAACAGTTAAGGGCAACATTAAAGACGTGTCACAGTTGCTGCGGTTGGAAATAAATCCAGCTGTTATTCCATCGCTGGTCCTGATAATTCTTTGAGTTGTCTCTCACGCTATGGCCTACCAACACCAGTCTGCTGTCCTCTGTCAGACGCACAGAGTCACCGTGAATCAGTTTTGGTCTTTGGTTTTCGTCAAGAACGTAGACAGAGCTAACAGCTGGATGCTTGTTAAAAAGAGATTTAGGTCAGTATTACAGAGGGAGCCGAAGGAAGCAACATGATCAAATTCCTCACGGATTTCTTCCCCGCTGTGCTCAGAGCTGACAACTTTAGCTCCCCGGTGGTTATAGACCGGGCACATCGCACACTTGCCCCACGGCCGACCAAAGGAGAGAGACCGCGGGCCATTCTCGTCCGCCTCCACTACTACACGGACAAGCAGAAGATACGGGATCTGGGCAAAACTAAAGGGCGACTGACATACAAAGGAGACCAGGTGTACATCTTCCCAGACATGAGCCCGGAGGTCAGCAGACAACGCGCCGCCTTTAATCCAGTGAAGAGAAAACTCCGGGAGGCCAACGTCAAGTACGGCCTGTTCTACCCAGCCAGGCTCGCTATCAGTGTGGATGGCATTAGACACTCCTTTGATTCCCCGAAAGCTGCTGAGGATTTCTACGACCAGAAGATCGCCAAAGTGGACTGATCCCCATGAACGCAAGTAATAGTAGTGATTTCAGTTGGATATCCGGTATGTTAATACTTGTGGTATTAATAACTATAGTGGGTGACTTATATGGAAATACTCGAAATAACAGGTTTTGCATTTGATTTTTTCCCTTTTATTTTTCTCTCTCATCAGCACTGTATCTGTTAATTAACACTGTCATTTTTGTTACTACTGTTATTTGCTCCTCTTTTGTGTTAAGTACAACAAAACTAGAGTTTGGAGGTTTAAAACAGAAACATATTTAAATGGAGCTTAGAGTATATATATATTTTTTTCTTTTCTTGATACTTGTTTCTCCCTCTTTTGAGGTGTGTTAAATGGCAAAGTGCCTTTGGATTTTGATAAGCTATTTTTTCCCCCACCACTTGTTTGGGAAGGGTCGGGGGGTGGGTTGGGTAGCTGTAACGTTCAAAGCGTTAGAAGTTGATACACATACACGTCTTGTGGTTTTTTGTTTGTCTGCTTTTGTCCTTTTTTTTTGTTTGTTTTTTGTTTTTTTTTCTTTCCTCTGTGTGGATGCAGGACCATCTATGTTGCCATCATAATGTTTTCCAGATTAGACCATGGATAGGAACCCAAAGAGATCCTTCATAAATGATGAGGAAGGTGTGGTGAAGCTTATTACCTGGAACTGCAAAGGGTTGAATGGAGCTGTGAAGCATGGTAATGTACTAGCACATCTGCAGAGATTGGGGGCCGGCGTAGCCTTCTTACAAGAAACGCATCTCAAAAATCACTCACATAAACAATTACATAAGAATTGGGTGGGACATGTGTTTCATTCTAGCTTTAATTCCAAATCACGAGGTACTGCTATTATAATCAATAAAAATATTCCCTTTACTACATCAGATATAATCTCCGATGCAAATGGCAGATATGTAATAGTAACTGGGGAAATTTATAACACTCCAATAATTCTAGCTAACGTTTACGCCCCCAATTTTGATGATGAAAGGTTTATAGGTTTGGTACTAGCTTCCTTACCCAATCTCCACACCCACAACCTGATTCTAGCTGGCAATTTTAACTTTGTGATGGATCCAGTGCTCGATAGATCATCGAACAAACAACACTCTTTGTCTAAATCAGCGAAACTGTTACAAAATTTTTTAAAGTCAGTTAATGTAATAGATGTATGGAGATATATGAACCAGAACCAACGAAAATATTCTTTTTTCTCTCAGCCACATAAATCCTTCTCCAGGATTGATTACTTCTTTATAGACTCGAAACTACTTACAGCAGTAAAATATATAGACTATGAAGCCATCGTTTTATCAGACCATGCCCCACTAAGACTGCAACTTAACTTTCCCTGTAGACACTCAGCCAAAACATGGCGTATGGATAACGGTTTACTAACTAACGAAACCTATGTGGAGTTTATCAGATCCCAAATAGCCTTGTATATGCAAACCAACGAGACTCCAGATGTCTCTAAAAGTATTTTATGGGAGGCCCTAAAAGCATATGTTCGAGGACAGATTATTTCCTACTCTGCTCAGTTAGTCAAAACACAAAATCAGAGAAGAAAAAATATAACAGGACAAATTGTTGAATTGGATAAACAGTATTCAGTGTCTCCTACTTCTGACCTGCTTGATAAGAGGACAAGTCTGCAAACTGAGTTCAATCTCATATCTACAGCTGAGACAACTAAATTAATAAATCATTCCAGGCATAAATACTATGAACATGGGGAGAAGATAGGAAGGCAACTGGCTCATCAGATAAGAATATCTGAGGCATCCAGGTATATAACTGAAATTCGCACCGGTTCTGGAAATACAACAAAAGACCAATCAGAAATAAATCAAGAATTCAAACAATTTTACTCTAAACAGAAACAGCAGTTAATTCTGGAACTATACAAGAGTTCCTTGATAACTTAGAGATTCCTTCCATCTGTCAGGATAGGATAGGTGTTTGTTGGAGGAGCCTATAACTATAGAGGAGGTTACCTTAGCAATACGCAGTTTACAGAGCTCGAAAGCACCAAGCCCAGATGGGTATACACCCGAATTTTCGGGTGTATGATAGGAAAGAAAGTTCTATAGGATCTGGCAGCCGTTTATTGATTATTTTAATCACAACACAGTCTGAGTAAAGTAAAGTATATTGATCCCCTTCATCTGTCTATTTCTCATTCTGAGATATATAAGTTAATACAATTTAAATTACTTTTATATGTAAATGTGCACATGTAAATGTGTATGATGTCTGTACGACTGTTATGTTTTCTGTTCAAAATGAGAAAAACCAATAAAGAGAATTGGAAAAAAAAAAAGATTTAGCAGCTTTTTGGACAACAGGATCATTCTCCATAATGAGGATCTGCTGGTGGTCGTACTGCGTGGTATGATCAACCGGTCTTTGTGGAATTTGGTAGCGAGAAACTGAGTCAGGTCGATTCATGATCTGGTAAACCTGGTGATTGTCCTGCTTTGTCTCTAAGACTGCGTTGATACCACGGACCACAAAAACACGAATGAAGTTATGTTGGAAGTGTGTGGTTGTGTTTCCGTCGATGGAGAACACTGGTACATCTTCCAGAGATGGTTTCAACATCATCTCTGCGAGTGCTGAACCAGAAAGGCCTGACACAGTTTGTCCATCTTCTGAAACACTTCCAAATATTTTCACCACAGTGTAGCTGTCTGCTTCTGGAACACATGAGACATTGTCCAGGCATTCTTTGCTGACTATTACTGAGTAATGAGGATCCATGCTGTACTCCTGTCGGACTCTGTCATCTGTTGACTTTTCTTTGTCGGTCATGACTAGAAGTTTTTGGCTGTAGCTGTGCGAGATCTCTGAAGCATGTAGCAGCCAATCTTGTGTCTTCTGTTCATCAATAACTTCCAAGAAGTTCTGAAAATCCTGGAAAATAATTTAGAATAAAAATAGAAGACAGCAGATGATCAGATGAGGTCAAGGTAATCGCCTATGCAAGATGTGGTATCTCATTCCATGTATTCAGACGTTTGTTTTGATGTCTAGTTTTATTAATTAAACTGATCGTAAAATAAAGTCCACCAACCTGTTCCATCTGTTTGACACACTCTGGGAAACTCTTCTTGCACTCTTGCAAATTATCCTGCAAACTCATTGGGTTTTGGTCAATGTCCACCCTAAAAGAAGATTAACAGGTTTATATCATAGAGGGGTACATAACAATTACACATGACAAGTTAATCTAGCAACTGCATTTCATAGTTAGAAGCAGCTACAATGATCTGAAGAGGAGGAACAGTAGGCTGTCACAGTAAACAGTAAACAGGGTCACCAGGAACATGAGGAATGATGAGGCAAGCAAAACAGTCCAAACAGGTAAAGAAATCTAACAGGAAGCAGAAATCAAAATCCAATAAACAGGCAAGGTCCAGGTAAACAAAGCAAAAGTCCAACATGAGGGAAAAGACTGGAACGCTTCATATATTGACAAATACAAACTGGCTCAAAGACAAGGGAACACGGTGTGTCGCAATTCTGTCATTTCCATTAATACACTTCTACGTACAACTGTGTACTGCCTGGTGTAATGATCTAATTTCAGCAGGGTAATGTTGCCTGAATTCAAGTACGACCATTGTGAACTTACCGTAAATGACATGCAACATTTTACTACTTCTTCTTCTGTGTACATGTACAGCTTACATTTGTATATTGAGGTATTCACCTCAACCACAGCCCCAGCAGCTTCCTCGGCTGCCATTTTTACAATACTGGTGGTCACTCACACTCAGCTACGTAACCAAAATGGCGACCACTGAGGGCAAGAAGTGTGTCCAGAGTTCAACACACAACTTTTTTATCGTTCTGAGTGAAACCATCGGGTACTCAGAGTACACTGACTTAGACTGAACTGACAGTGTGAATGTACTTTTGGACTCAATATAGGAAGTTTAGGAGGACAAGAACTGAGACACAGCAATCGAATAAATCCACTAGGGAAGGATAATGAGGGACAGGTGAAACTAATTAGGGTGGGACAGGAAGTGACAAACAAAAGGGGAGGTGAGAATTACAAAATAAAACAGGAAATAAAGAATGAATGACATGTAACAAAAAACATAACCTAGGGAGTAGGACAAGACAACAGGCACACTGAAATGTCAATCAGTCTTTGCAGTGGTTTCAGGGTGGAGGTTCTCACCAGAACTGCACCAAAAAGCAAAAAGCTGAGCACATGAAGTAATAAATAACTCCTTACCTGCTAATGGATCTCTGAACTCTGGGCCCATGGATGGACATGTCCCTATGATGAAATACAATCCTTGTTACCTTTTCAGTGCACATTTCTTTCACCTTGATTAAAAGCACAGTAAGGGTGTATTCACACAGAAGTTGTTCCAAAAATTGCCCCCCCTTTATTGCAAATCATTAATTCACATTCAGATGCAGGACAAAATAAATGGAATGAGATCGCCAAGAAAGGGTGGTCTCAGTCCGATTCTAATCTGTGGCTCTGGTGTGGATCATCTGTGGTTTGAAAGCAAACAAACAGATTTCACGATCAGCAGATGGATTTATGTGTAGTTTATCCTTTGAAATCATGCTAAAATCACAAATCTATCATGAAATCTGGAGTTTGTTTCTTTCCTTTTACATCATAAGTGAGCCGCACCAGAATCTGTTTGGAATTGGACCAAGACTACTCTTTTCAAGCAGTCTTGATCTGGATGTTCAATCAACAGCGTTGACACCAGCCCAAACTAACCAAACTAACCAGCCATCCAAACAGGTCAACCAAAACCAAACCATCACAGGTACTGACACTAGACTGATAAATGGGCCTGGTGTCACGACCGAACTAACAAAATAAAGGTTTATTAAACAAAACAAAATAAAAATCACTCTTTACAGAGGAAAAACTCTACACTAATCTAAGAAATCAAGACGTCACAAAATGAAGGCTGGACTAAGAGAAACAAAAATAAACAAACAGAAATCACACTTGAACAAAGTATCAAAATAACAAGACCTGACCATGGACAAAACGCTGGTTCTTCTGACATGAGACAAGACGAACTGGCACAGGACAAAGGGAGACACGGACTATATATACACACAAGGTAAGGACACAGGTGGAAACAATCAGGGCGGAGACAGGTAATTGTAAAGGCGGGAAAACAGACAAAGGGGGAAAGTAAAACTAACAACAATGGACACAGACAGGAAGTGGACCCAAAATAACACAGGAAATTACAAGACAACATAGACACGAGACAACACTGAATAAATTCACTTAACACTTTTTCTTGGATATGACACCTGGCTGATATATAAAGGTATAAAAGTTTAAACACACCTTCTTCTTCAGTGTTTTTCTGTATCTTTCTGAATGAAATAACACGTATGAATTATGTGGTAAATAAATAAAGTTTCATATTTCAGATTCTTTTCTTTGAAGCTTTGTACACTTTTCATTCTCTCAGTTTTAATTTACAGGTAGCATCACATGACCTGACCTCCACAATCACCTGACCTGAACCCAGCTGAGATGGTTTGGGAGCACAGAGTAAAGGAAGAGCAGCCAACGAGTGCTCAGCATATATGGAAACTCCTTCAAGACTGTTGGAAAACATTCACTCGTGAAGCTGACTGAGGAAGGAAAAGTGTGCAAAGCTTCATCAAAGAATCTAAAATATGAAACTTTATTTGTTTACCACATAATTCATACGTGTTATTTCATAGTGTTGATGTCTTCAGTGTTTCTACAATGAAGAAACATAAAACTAAAGAAAAACACTGAAGAAGAAGGTGTGTTTAAACTTTTGACTGGTACTGTACATACACAGTAAATATATGTATCTATATATATCATTGATGCGCCCAAGAAAATACAGTGACATTTACTGAAATACCTTTGATTCACAGAGTTCTTGAGCGTTTCATGAGACATGTGTGTAGGAAGTCCTCTGAGGTGGTGCAATGCAGCGATATCGGGTCTGAGCTCCTCCCACTCATCTTCTCTCACCTCTGTGAAATAAAATGTATATTTTATGATCCACAGGATCGTTGTAGCTGTTCCTTACATTCCTGCTTATTGACAAGTGAGCAGAAACTGTCAGGAATTATGAAGTCCGTCACTCAGAACTTTGTCTGGATCTGAATTCTTGTGACGAGTCATGTGCGGTTTGTCACGTTGTAGGGAGTTCAACAATCAAGACAGATGCTGTATTGATTCACAAAAGTTCACAGGTGTAACATTACTGTGGTGTCACCAAACAGGACTGAATCTTTAAAAGACGTAGAAGAAATAGAGGTTGTTAACATGTAAAAAAATGTCTTACCAAACTGTTCGGTGAGGATGAGGAGGCTGAAGACGATCAGGAGCCTCCGAGCTGCCATCACACTGCAAAATATCACAAACACAGAGAAGAAAACATCACTTATCATGGATCAGTTCATCAGGAACATCTTGATGATGACTTCAGTTTGTTTGTCCTTTACTTCCCCTGCAGACACGTTTTAAAGTAAAAATACTTTGCTGTGATTAATATTTTGTTCATCATAGTTTTCCATCATAAAATTCAAAAAATAAATCTACTCTTTCTCCCACATTGAGAAATCCTGAATCTATGAACGAGCCACCAAACTTAAAGAACCCGACCCGAACAACTCTTTGTGCCCGTTTATTTATTCGTGGCTCAAGTTACCATCAGCTGGAATGAGCAAGAATGATGAAACTTTGTCCAACAACTGGAAATGATTCCCTGAAATATGAGCTCAGTCGGCCAGATGGTGGCGCTGTAATCAAGGCCCAAAAATGCAGGTTTGAAAAGGTGATGCTCCTCACCCCGTAAGTCTGAGTGACTTGAAATGAACTGACACACAAGTCCAGCTCAAAGTGCTCTAACACAAAAGTCCAGCATGGATTTTTACAGATAGTGTAAAGAGTTATATAAACAGAGCTCTTTGGATCGGAGACACATTACTAAGAGAAAGATTGGTCAAAAAACATGGCCGCCATCAATCAAAGTATATTTCTAAAGGGCGGGGCTTAGCAGGAAACTGGCCATAACTCATTACCTGTCCAGTCTTCATGAAACAGGATATCGGGGAAGTCTTCAGGCCATGTTTGGGATCAGGTCCAATGAAGCATTTTGAGGCTGACCCATAGGGGTTGAGGCGTTAAATTCATGTTAGCTGAATCCGCTAGAACAGCGGTGTCCAAACTATTTTTTAAAGAGGGCCAAATTTGACAATGTTAAGATGCCCGGGGGCCAATACTAACATTTTGAAAAAATTACCAATAAAGGTTACATACAAATGTTCTGTAACAATTTTATTTTCATTGTCACAATTATCATTTTTTAAAATGTCAGTGTCACCCAATGTTCATTTTAAACATGACTTATTATGAGTAATGCAAAGTCTGTTAACATTTCAGTTGAACACGTTTCACTCTGTCTCTTCTCTTTAACAAAGTCACAGCTACAGATATATAACAGCAGCAGTTATGTCCTTAAAGCTTCAGATGCTTCATCATGTCAACAATAAAAGACAAACAGTCATACAGTGTCTGACAATCACAGCAGGTTATAAATAATATATTATAAAAATTAAGCTGAGGGCCGTGTGAAATCTAACCGCGGGCCGTGATTGGCCCCTGGGCCGTACTTTGGACATCCCTGCACTAGACATTAAGTAGGTGGTTTGTGTTTGACTCACCTCTCTGTCCTCTTCTTTGTTGGATCCTTCTTCTTCTTCTGTGGTATGGCTCTACCACTTGTCAGCTCTTTGGATGCAGAAGCTCCTCAGTGTTGATCACAGTAATCACATGCAGACACTCACTTTCTGCTGAAGGTGAGCTGCTTCATCAGTGATGTGTTGAGCAGCGGTGGAGGTGGACAAATAGATGAATGGACGGAGGTGTCTGGTCCTCAGCCAGGTGTTACGGGAATGGAGCTGCAGGAACCTTCCGACTCAGAGTCAACAACTAAAGTCCAGCTGCTGAAAAGTCTGAAACAAGTTTTTTATTTTAGGTAAAACAACATATTTGATAACCTCCAGCTACCATTAGCAGTCTTGAAGGAGTTCCCAACAGTGCTGAGCACTTGTTGGCTGCTTTTCCTTCACTCTGTGGTACATCTCATCCCACACCTTCTCGACTGGGTTTAGGTCAGGTCAACATGTAGAACATGAAACATAGAACAGGTATAACACAGAACATCCCATAGCGAGGACTGAGAGGTTTGATGAAAAATTGCTCCATGCAGTTGTAGCATTGCTTAGATTTACAGATAGTTCAGATCAGAGTCTTGGTTCACTTTACAACCAGAACACAACAGACCAGTGACCAAGAGTGACAAGTTCAAACAAGTTCAAACAAGTTCAAAGCATCATTTTTAACTTATGTTCATTTAAAACAACATTGCTTCTTGCTCTCTCACTCGGGCCCCGGGCCTGTAAACCTCCTCTTCGTCTTCTTCTTCTTCTTCTTCCCGGTGGTCCAAAAAGCGCCTGTGGTACAAACACTAACACTCTCGTGGTGCTCCGAGCTCACAGTCTGGGCATCCCAGCTTACAAACTGAGCTAACATTAGCTAACAGCAGCTAACAAACTGAGCTAACATTAGCTAACAGCAGCTTACACACTGAGCTAACATTAGCTAACAGCAGCTACACTTTTACTGTTTTATAAAAGCTGAACAGTAAAGTGAGACAAACGTTATGCACATGACCATCTGTTTATGGTATGCTTTGGTCTTCAATAAAAAACTTGTTTCAGACTTTGTTTCGGCTGTTCACTGTTTCTGGCTGCAGCTCTGCATTCAGCAGCTGGACTTTAGTTGTTGACTCTGAGTCTGAAGGTCACTGTAGCTCCATTCCCGTAACACCTGGCTGAGGACCAGATAGAAAACAGGACACCTCCGTCCATTCATCTATTTGTCCACCTCCACCGCTGCTCAACACATCACTGATGAAGCAGCTCACCTTCAGCAGAAAGTGAGTGTCTGCATGTGATTACTGTGATCAACACTGAGGAGCTTCTGATCAGCTGGTTTGAAGAAGAAGAAGAAGCCAACAAAGAAGAGGACAGAGAGGTGAGTCAAACACTACTACTACTACTACTACTACTGCTACTAATGCTACTACTACTAATAATAATACTAATAACTACACTGTAAAACAGGCAGCCATTGACTAGTAAGTGAACAAAAGTCTGGGTGGGTAATGAATTTCATCAACACTGCTCATACCAAGCTCTAGTTATGAGGAAATACGTGATTGGCCATGTCCACTTGCACCATCATGAAACACCATCATCAGTATGACACTTCAGATTTTGGTTAAAACTTGCCCCTGGAGCATGCACACTGAAATTGGTGAAAATGAATATTTGTGGCATCAGTTGCGTCCCCTATGGGTCAGCCTCAAAATGCTTCATTGGACCTGATCCCAAACATGGCCTGAAGACTTCCCCGATATCCTGTTTCATGAAGACTGGACAGGTAATGAGTTATGGCCAGTTTCCTGCTAAGCCCCGCCCTTTAGAAATATACTTTGATTGATGGCGGCCATGTTTTTTGACCAATCTTTCTCTTAGAAATGTGTCTCCGATCCAAAGAGCTCTGTTTATATAACTCTTTACACTATCTGTAAAAATCCATGCTGGACTTTTGTGTTAGAGCACTCTGAGCTGGACTTGTGTGTCAGTTCATTTCAAGTCACTCAGACTTACAGGGTGAGGAGCATCACCTTTTCAAACCTGCATTTTTGGGCCTTGATTACAGCGCCACCATCTGGCCGACTGAGCTCATATTTCAGGGAATCATTTCCAGTTGTTGGACAAAGTTTCATCATTCTTGCTCATTCCAGCTGACGGTAACTTGAGCCACGAATAAATAAACGGGCACAAAGAGTTGTTCGGGTCGGGTTCTTTAAGTTTGGTGGCTCGTTCATAGATTCAGGATTTCTCAATGTGGGAGAAAGAGTAGATTTATTTTTTGAATTTTATGATGGAAAACTATGATGAACAAAATATTAATCACAGCAAAGTATTTTTACTTTAAAACGTGTCTGCAGGGGAAGTAAAGGACAAACAAACTGAAGTCATCATCAAGATGTTCCTGATGAACTGATCCATGATAAGTGATGTTTTCTTCTCTGTGTTTGTGATATTTTGCAGTGTGATGGCAGCTCGGAGGCTCCTGATCGTCTTCAGCCTCCTCATCCTCACCGAACAGTTTGGTAAGACATTTTTTTACATGTTAACAACCTCTATTTCTTCTACGTCTTTTAAAGATTCAGTCCTGTTTGGTGACACCACAGTAATGTTACACCTGTGAACTTTTGTGAATCAATACAGCATCTGTCTTGATTGTTGAACTCCCTACAACGTGACAAACCGCACATGACTCGTCACAAGAATTCAGATCCAGACAAAGTTCTGAGTGACGGACTTCATAATTCCTGACAGTTTCTGCTCACTTGTCAATAAGCAGGAATGTAAGGAACAGCTACAACGATCCTGTGGATCATAAAATATACATTTTATTTCACAGAGGTGAGAGAAGATGAGTGGGAGGAGCTCAGACCCGATATCGCTGCATTGCACCGCCTCAGAGGACTTCCTACACACATGTCTCATGAAACGCTCAAGAACTCTGTGAATCAAAGGTATTTCAGTAAATGTCACTGTATTTTCTTGGGCGCATCAATGACGTTCATATATTTACTGTGTATGTACAGTACCAGTCAAAAGTTTAAACACACCTTCTTCTTCAGTGTTTTTCTTTAGTTTTATGTTTCTTCATTGTAGAAACACTGAAGACATCAACACTATGAAATAACACGTATTAATTATGTGGTAAACAAATAAAGTTTCATATTTTAGATTCTTTGATGAAGCTTTGCACACTTTTCCTTCCTCAGTCAGCTTCACGAGTGAATGTTTTCCAACAGTCTTGAAGGAGTTTCCATATATGCTGAGCACTCGTTGGCTGCTCTTCCTTCACTCTGTGCTCCAACTCATCCCAAACCATCTCAGCTGGGTTCAGGTCAGGTGATTGTGGAGGTCAGGTCATGTGATGCTACCTGTAAATTAAAACTGAGACAATGAAAAGTGTACAAAGCTTCAAAGAAAAGAATCTGAAATATGAAACTTTATTTATTTACCACATAATTCATACGTGTTATTTCATTCAGAAAGATACAGAAAAACACTGAAGAAGAAGGTGTGTTTAAACTTTTGGCTGGTACTGTACATACACAGTAAATATATGAACATCATTGATGCCCCATGGTGCATTGTATTTTATATGTCTGTAACTTTGACATTTTGCAGCTATGAGTAATTCTAAACTCTTAAACACGTCACTGACATTTGTTGACATACATCACATGTCTGCGATCAGCTAAGGTCAACCTTTATATATCAGCCAGGCCCATTTATCAGTCTAGTGTCAGTACCTGTGATGGTTTGGTTTTGGTTGACCTGTTTGGATGGCTGGTTAGTTTGGTTAGTTTGGGCTGGTGTCAACGCTGTTGATTGAACATCCAGATCAAGACTGCTTGAAAAGAGTAGTCTTGGTCCAATTCCAAACAGATTCTGGTGCGGCTCACTTATGATGTAAAAGGAAAGAAACAAACTCCAGATTTCATGATAGATTTGTGATTTTAGCATGATTTCAAAGGATAAACTACACATAAATCCATCTGCTGATCGTGAAATCTGTTTGTTTGCTTTCAAACCACAGATGACCCACACCAGAGCCACAGATTGGAATCGGACTGAGACCACCCTTTCTTGGCGATCTCATTCCATTTATTTTGTCCTGCATCTGAATGTGAATTAATGATTTGCAATAAAGGGGGGGCAATTTTTGGAACAACTTGTGTGTGAATACACCCTTACTGTGCTTTTAATCAAGGTGAAAGAAATGTGCACTGAAAAGGTAACAAGGATTGTATTTCATCATAGGGACATGTCCATCCATGGGCCCAGAGTTCAGAGATCCATTAGCAGGTAAGGAGTTATTTATTACTTCATGTGCTCAGCTTTTTGCTTTTTGGTGCAGTTCTGGTGAGAACCTCCACCCTGAAACCACTGCAAAGACTGATTGACATTTCAGTGTGCCTGTTGTCTTGTCCTACTCCCTAGGTTATGTTTTTTGTTACATGTCATTCATTCTTTATTTCCTGTTTTATTTTGTAATTCTCACCTCCCCTTTTGTTTGTCACTTCCTGTCCCACCCTAATTAGTTTCACCTGTCCCTCATTATCCTTCCCTGGTGGATTTATTCGATTGCTGTGTCTCAGTTCTTGTCCTCCTAAACTTCCTATATTGAGTCCAAAAGTACATTCACACTGTCAGTTCAGTCTAAGTCAGTGTACTCTGAGTACCCGATGGTTTCACTCAGAACGATAAAGTTGTGTGTTGAACTCTGGACACACTTCTTGCCCTCAGTGGTCGCCATTTTGGTTACGTAGCTGAGTGTGAGTGACCACCAGTATTGTAAAAATGGCAGCCGAGGAAGCTGCTGGGGCTGTGGTTGAGGTGAATACCTCAATATACAAATGCAAGCTGTACATGTACACAGAAGAAGAAGCAGTAAAATGTTGCATGTCATTTACGGTAAGTTCACAATGGTCGTACTTGAATTCAGGCAACATTACCCTGCTGAAATTAGATCATTACACCAGGCAGTACACAGTTGTACGTAGAAGTGTATTAATGGAAATGACAGAACTGCGACACACCGTGTTCCCTTGTCTTTGAGCCAGTTTGTATTTGTCAATGTATCGAGCGTTCCAGTCTTTTCCCTCATGTTGGACTTTTGCTTTGTTTACCTGGACCTTGCCTGTTTATTGGATTTTGATTTCTGCTTCCCGTTAGATTTCTTTACCTGTTTGGACTGTTTTGCTTGCCTCATCATTCCTCATGTTCCTGGTGACCCTGTTTACTGTTTACTGTGACAGCCTACTGTTCCTCCTCTTCAGATCATTGTAGCTGCTTCTAACTATGAAATGCAGTTGATAGATTAACTTGTCATGTGTAATTGTTATGTACCCCTCTATGATATAAACCTGTTAATCTTCTTTTAGGGTGGACATTGACCAAAACCCAATGACTTTGCAGGATAATTTGCAGGAGTGCAAGAAGAGTTTCCCAGAGTGTGTCAAACAGATGGAACAGGTTGGTGGATTTTATTTTACGATCAGTTTAATTAATAAAACTAGACATCAAAACAAACGTCTGAATACATGGAATGAGATACCACATCTTGCATAGGCGATTACCTTGACCTCATCTGATCATCTGCTGTTTTTTATTTTTATTCTAAATTATTTTCCAGGATTTTCAGAACTTCTTGGAAGTTATTGATGAACAGAAGACACAAGATTGGCTGCTACATGCTTCAGAGATCTCGCACAGCTACAGCCAAAAACTTCTAGTCATGACCGACAAAGAAAAGTCAACAGATGACAGAGTCCGACAGGAGTACAGCATGGATCCTCATTACTCAGTAATAGTCAGCAAAGAATGCCTGGACAATGTCTCATGTGTTCCAGAAGCAGACAGCTACACTGTGGTGAAAATATTTGGAAGTGTTTCAGAAGATGGACAAACTGTGTCAGGCCTTTCTGGTTCAGCACTCGCAGAGATGATGTTGAAACCATCTCTGGAAGATGTACCAGTGTTCTCCATCGACGGAAACACAACCACACACTTCCAACATAACTTCATTCGTGTTTTTGTGGTCCGTGGTATCAACGCAGTCTTAGAGACAAAGCAGGACAATCACCAGGTTTACCAGATCATGAATCGACCTGACTCAGTTTCTCGCTACCAAATTCCACAAAGACCAGTTGATCATACCACGCAGTACGACCACCAGCAGATCCTCATTATGGAGAATGATCCTGTTGTCCAAAAAGCTGCTGAATTTCTTTATAAGAAGCATCCAACTGCTAGCTCTGTCTACGTTCTTGATGAAAACCAAAGACCAAAACTGATTCACGGTGACTCTGTGCCTCTGACAGAGGACAGCAGACTGGTGTTGGTAGGCCATGGCGTGAGAGACAACTCCGGAGAGATGAGACTGGCAGGATACACCACACAAGAAGTCGGCAAAGTCATTGAACAAACCCCCAGGGTTTCTGATAAAATCAAAACAACGAGTGTGGTGGCCTGTGAGGCCGGATCAGATAAAGCGTTTGTTGAAACGCTGCTGAAGGAGCTCCATGACGCCGGCATTAAGACAGAGCTGCACCTCAGGGATGCTGTGGTCCAGGTCAGGCACACTGGAGAGAAAATCACCCAACAGATCTCTACAGATGGACTGAAATGGCGACATAAAGATGATAGCAAGAAAGTGGTGGCAACCCTTGATAGGAATGGAGGTGTAATTATTAGAAATGAGCCTGGCAGTAAAGGAGAAGCAATTTTTACCAATGAAAGAAACTTGCTAATGCACAAGACGACCACCGAGGCAGTCCGGACCTACAGAGACAGCTGGCCAGAGGAGCCACAGAGATTTATTGACCAGGATGTTTTTAAGTCCAGGGACCAAAATAAGGCTGACCAGGCTAGGAAAGTACGTGCTATTTGTGATGAACTTGAAGCTATGTCCTGGGGAATCTTTCACAGTGAGCGGACCGCTATAGAAAAAATGAACACTAACAACTTGAAGGATATCAGAGAGAGTTATGTAATAGGGGAAAGAATTGAAACTGGAAACAACATTAGGATAAATTGGATAGACAGTGAGCAGGGACTAAGGGATGTTCTTTCACAATGTTTTGAGATTAAATCAGGAACAGATGTCAGAAACGTGATCCGACACTATGCAAGAACTGGAGAAAATGTGCCCACATACCTGATGGTCAATGAGTGGATATATGTTATTGATCCTAAAAGTCTGTATGTGTTTCCAGTTGGAAAAAGGCTTAACAACAATCAAATAGGAAATCAGCCGAAAATTGATGAAGTTCAGAAAAGTGTTGTTGATCAGATAGGCAAAGAAAGATACCCACAGATACGAAACCATATTTCTTCTGAACAATATGCTGAATATGCACAAGGCATTCTGATTGGAGAGCCTCTAACTTACCTCAGCCCATCCAGTGAGGCCTGGTACACCACATATTTCACTGCATCAGTAATATCTGAATCTGTCAGAAACTTCCGGACGTTTCCTCTGACTCTTATGGCCCTGGATATGGTTCAAAGTGGAGACAACAAAGGACTGGACTTTCTCTTTGAAGGCCATTCAATGGCAACTGGAAGTAGTTGGACTGACCCAAACATGCGTGGATTTCTTGGCACAGTAACAGTTCCAGAGCAGGGCAAAGCCAAGGATAAAGTTCCAGTGCCAAGTGGTAGTAGTAGGGCTGACTCAGATGCAGCAACAACCTCTGGTGATGAAATCAAGAAAAGACTAGGACACCTTAAAGAAGTCTTAAAAAAAGAAGTACTACTATATAGGTCATGGCAGAAATTACAAAAAAATCTAAAAATTCAGTCTCCATTATTGACCTTGTTTGAAAAATACAATTCTATAGGTGATCCACAAAGCATCATGGAAGATTACAACACTTTCAAAACACAAATAGGTGAACCATCAGCATCTGGCACATTAGGAGGCTACAATGACGGCCAGGTAACACCCCAAGATCTAAAATCTTCCATAGAGTTGGAGAATTCCTTCAAACATGAATCATATTTCTCCAGGGCACAAGCATTGTCTTCTGAACAAATCCACAATCAGCTCAAGGCAAAATATGGTGAAAATCTGGCAGGGATGCACCTCCAGGAGGGCAGTGCCAGGATGGAGAACGGACAGTTCATATGTAACCTTGTGTCTGAGGGGGCTGAACCTGAGGAGTTTAGGGTTAAGATGTCTCCAGAGAGTCAACACTACAATGAAAAGTTGTTGAAGGGCATTGAGACAGCAGTTCATGACCTGGAGAGTGTCGAAGAAATCATCGAGTCCAGTTCAGATGTTTGCTGTGGTGGTGTGTTTATTAAAAAGCATGCCGGCACACTGGTGAACTGACGGTCACAGAGGGTATCTGATCCAGTGAGTTGACCAGGAGCAAATGAAGAGGAGCACTTTTATACAGAAAACAGCCATGGTTACACAATATGTAAATAGGGATGGAGCAAAAGGTGGGGAAGGTAAGGGAAGGGATTGGGCAACAAAGGGTAGGGGGAAAGGAGGGGGATAGGTAACAAAAGGTAGACATTTACATGAGGTCTGGAAGTTGGAGCCAGACAGACAAAAGGTAAGAATACACACATGTATGAGAAGAAGGTCCAAGACCTAAACAATGGGGTTGGGGTGGTTTCCTAGACGTTGCTTGGTTGCTCAATTAGCAAGTCTACACTGCCCCCAATGTGTATTACCTTGATCAAGGGCCCAGCTCAGTAGGGGTTACAGGCTAGACCCAGACGGATACCACTTGGCTTCAAGTTTTCTATATGTCAGTGTGTATTTTCTTCATCAATCCATACTTTTTTTTTTTTTTTTTTTTTTTTGAACACTGAATCAAGATAAATTAAAATGAACAAAGAATACAACAAATGAGAAAAATTTAAAACTTAAAACAAACAACAAACAAAATAACAAAACAAGAGAATTTTGCTTTTATAATAATTAAATAAGAATAATTCTGCTTTTCAGTCGTAATCAATTACAACAAAGTTCAAAATTTTCTTCCATTTATGAACAGGTTGTTGTACTGGTGTTAATAACTCAAGTGGTTGATTCAGTGATAGGTGGTTTAAAAGAGTCTTGAGGCAAACAATCAAAATGCTTATGACAATGAGGACAACAGAACCAAGCAGGACAGTTACAAAAATTAAATAACCAATGTCTCTAACTTTTCCTTAAAAGTCAAACAAACCAGTGGTTACCAGATTGTCTTGGCTGTATTATTCAGATTGTTGATCGTATAGCATTCAGTTTTGATGACAGCACAATTTTCTCCTTGAGAGGCCAGTAGGAAATTTAATCTGGCATGGTTTGGTAAAGCCATCGTTACTGTCTGTTGTCTTCATGTTGTCTTTTGTGGTGAAAAATTGCAAGATCTTAAACTTCTTAGAAAGAGTTTCTTATATGATCTAAGGTTACCATAACTCCATAAGATGGAAAGAGGGTAACAAAATTATATAGATAGTGTTCGTGTGTGTGCGATTGGTGTGTGCCTGTGTATGCGTGCATGCGTGTGTGTGTGTGTGTCTCAAGTGACAACCTCTATGGCTGTAAAGTGAAGCTCATGTGCCAAAACAGCAGTGGTTAGACATCTACTTCAATCTTGCTACAGAACATGTCAACCTCCATATTCAGATGCTCCACCTTACAGCAAAACAATTTTACAGAAACATGCTTACAACTTGGTAAAAGAATTACTTTGGTCACTGTAGCAAATTTCTTGTTTAACTGTACTGAGGGTGTATTTTATAGAACTTAATTCATGTTAAATTAAGGCTTAAGGCTAAACATAATCAACAGCATGACTGTTTTGATTAACAGATAGGTGTTGTTACGAATTGCTCGTTTGAGCACTCAGTTATTGTTCAGTCCACTTCAGGTCCCCGATGATTCTTGTCTTAGCCCATGTTTAGAGTGGTCATGAGATGGTAGAGGCAAAACTGTCAAGATGACAAGGGTCAGAGCCAACACAATGACCTTCACAACGGCTCTTCAGAAACCTGTGGGGACGTCGCAGATATGACATCCATTCATTATGCAGTCCATGGTATACCAGTTTCTTGGTATAGTAAGTGGCACAGAGAGGATTGGCATTGTTGGTATCACTTCATTTGGACCGCATGTCCCAGACCATCATTTGGAAAATGTCCATATGCTTTTGTGCCCCAAACCCAGTATACCCATTTGGGTACTGGTACAGAGCAAAGATTCATCTTCTGGACTCAACAATTAAATTCTCTGATGAAACGACTGTGGAGTCATATTGAATATTCCTTGGTGAAAGGTTCTCTTTTGCCTTCAACATTTCATTTTCATGTAATTTTAATGTCTTTGGGACCATTTTGAATGGTAACATGGTTAGGAGTTTAAAGTAGTTGGCATGGAGTTGTTTGCAGAATGATTGTCCTGTGAATAATCCAGTTGTTCCTCTGCTACTCTGATGTGGTTGTTCAACGTCTTCTTCTGGGCCTCTGGGCCTGCGTTGTCCTTCTGCTCCTCTGAAGACTGTGGTTGTCAGACATCTTCTTCTGGGCCTTTGAGCCTGCGTTGTCCTTGAGGGAGGAGATCTTTCCCAGGGTGTGATCAACCTCCTATGGCTCCGTTGGTGATGAGGAAGGAGACTCACAGGATGAAGAGTGAAGACCCTCAGAATGAAGAAGGAAGACCCAAAGTGTGATGAGGGGTCTTGTCGATCTCTGGTGGAGGAGACGTTTTCTTCCATGGATGTGGATCCAGATAGAGTGGTCTTCACAGTCGACTGCCATGTTGGTGGTCAGCAGGTGTTGGTGTTTTGTACCAACGTGGCTTTCAGGCGTTCTTCCTTTGGAACTGTCTGTTGACTCAGACTCAGTCCCCTGGATGGATGTAGTGGTACAGTTTCTCACTAGGAGAAGACTGGACAGCTTTTACTTGTCTGTGGAACAGCTGAACAGCAGAGGTTAGAGCAGAACAAAAACATTATGGCTTCAACCATGGCATGGAGATCCATATTCTTCATGCATAGCGCTGAGTTGCTTGATATAGTCATTGGAGTGGGTACTCATTGACATTAAGGCCAGAAGTAACAGCATCATCTATTTCAGACTTCTGTCTGAGTTGATGCTCTGTGGAATGTTGAATCTGGGAACAATGTCTTTCAGCAGGCATTTTTCTGTGGAAACACTGTCAGTTTTCTTGCGATTCCTGGCTTCATGCCAGTTTGACCAAAACAAATACATACAAGAATTTTGTCATCTCAATCACACATTTTTTCATATAGATAAAATCAATTTGCATAATTTCAAAAGGTTCCCGTGGGGAAGGATGTGTCGACACCGTTGTCTGTACGGTTGTACCTGGGTTATATGACAAATTAGGCATTTTTCACGCTATTTTTGTGCATAGGTTGGAAATCCAGTCTACCACTCTTTCAACATTATCAGACACATCCCCCCCTTTAGCCACATGTGACAAGCTATGTGACATGTGAGCTAACCACGGTACAGATGTGTGGGAGCCACAATGCGGCCGTCACTGTGGACCCACAGGTTATTTACATTTACGACCATGAGAAAACTAAGACCATTGTTCCTTTACATCAGCAGCCTCCTGTAAAAGGCCACGTCATTAGGAGAAGCAAAAGTCATTAGCAGGTATAGCATAGAACTTAGACAGAAAAGACAATTCTAGCATTTTCCTTTGGCTGCATGGTCAACCAAGGCATTGCCTGAAAAGATAGGGTCATTGGATTTGAAGTTAGCACCAGACTTAACAGCAGCAATAAGTGATGTTCACCAATCTAACAGTGTTTTGCCATTTTTAATGGATGTCCCTGAGGATGTAATAATCCTCAGATTGCCCATATTGTTAACAATCAATGCAGACACTGAAAATACATGGATACATATTAGCAATGTGCGATATGTCATTGTTTAAGATATATCATCAAAATTCCCTAGGGTAGGAATATGTCATCCCACGATAAAAAAACGATAAATTCTCATTGATGACGTATATATGTGCACGACACACTCGCAGCCCAACACACATATTGACAAACATGACGGATAGTGGAGCAGGTACACCGGGCAGCGAGGAGCTCTTTCCTCACGCTGTGGCCGCCAATCAGACACTCAGGTCGGTCAAACCTCCACAGACAGCCTGAACTGTCTCTGAAGCAGAGACTATCCAGGTGGATTCACGGACTAAACTCTGATAATCTACCTGTGTGTCCTACTTGCAGTTTACACCGCAAAATATAATGACACAAAGAAGTTTAATTTGATTTGTGTCCGATGATTAGAGGGAGAGAGAGAGAGAGAGAGAGCGCTTTGGTAGAGAGACATAGAGTAACAATAACAGAGAGCGAGCGCCGGGCTCGATAAAGCTGTCATTAATCAGAGAAATAAAATTATTTCCTGATTGTTTCACAGCGGTTACAGTCAGCAGGTATAGACACACCCACGACCAGCTCCCCCTAGCCTTTATTATTATTTTGGTGATAGATTTATAGTCAAAAAGATTAGGCTGAATTGGTGTTTATACATCGTCATTTTTATCGTTACCGTGATAAATACTAGAAATTATCAGAATAATTTTTAGTCCATATCGCCCATATCTAATACATATATGCATATATGGAATCTATTATAATATGAACAGTTTTACCTTTTGCTGGTGATCGGTTCTCATTGGTGCATATATCTCAGCTACTTGGGCGGAGCTTGAGGATGGCAGGGTCGATGCTTTTAATAATTGAAAATGGTCACAAATTGCATACCCTGCATATGGCACTCCATTCTGTCTATGAGTAGAGCCATCAGTTTTAGAAAACAAAATCAGAGTTGTGAGAGAAGATTCTGTAGTGTCAGGGTAGAGGAACGTGTAATAACCTGAGGTTATGGAGATCACATCATTCTCTGTAGGTACCACTGTAGCAGGGTTACACTAGCAGCACTGTAGCAGGGTTAAGAATAGAGTTTTTGTGTGTGGCATGCTAAGAGACTGTTAAAACATATTTTCCTGTCTCATTCCTGTTAAACTCATGATGAAAGTCTTCCTTCTACAGGGTCTAACCTATAGGAAAATCAGCAATAATTCTGTAAGAAGAGTTGTAGAGTTCTGGTTCTGGGTGAGAACAGATAGATAAACCCACATTTCTCATGTATCATGTTCAAAAGTTTGAAAGATTGGTCAGAGTCTAGTCTATAGACTAAAAGGACAGAAAAGAATGCATTGCAGAGGATAAGGCTGCTAACACCACTGATGTGTTATCTAGGGTTGTCTAGAAATGCGACATCTGGTGTATAATAGATAGTACACTAATTTAGATGACAAGCAAGTAGGCATATAGAAATACCTTTAACCTATCAATTAACTAATCAATCTATCTTTAAAACAAACTCTGTCTGCTTTTTACAATATAATAGGAAGAGCCTAGATCAAATGTGTTGGCCTTTCTGCTGGAGGTGCCATAGACGGGGTAGGCTTTGACTGGGTTGTTGCAAATTGCAATTTAGAAATTTTCTCACCAAATTGTGGCTCACCAATTGAAGAATTCCCAGTGCTTTTGTTTCAGGAAGGTCTTTGTCCAAGGTGTGAATGACTTCTAGTCCCACAGCTTGGTTTGAACTTCTTTCTCCTGAGTGCTCCTCTGCCATTTATCCTCCTTGCTCTGCCTGTGTAGTGAGACACTTCAAAAAGCATTACAATTTGACCCATAAACAATACTCAACAATACAAAAAATACTCTTTTTGTAACCTCAGATTGTCGTTTTATCAAAATAACCCTCTAAGATTAAAACAGAAGGCATTCCCTTTCACAGAGGTAACAGACAGACACACATGAAATGACAAACATCAACAAAAAATGACAAAACAGTTCTACAAATTAAATCTTTTGATTTAATCGTTTGTTTTGTTGCTTCCGGAAGACTTTTTTTAAAAAGTTTTTTTTTTATGTTTTGTTCTAGTTATTGCACTGTTTTAACTCTGCGTTGTGTTTTTTTAATTTTTTTTATTTTTATTGTGCATTAACTTCTTATTTTGATCTGTAAGCGAATCTTTTTGAGATTCTGCATTACGGTGCCTGCTTTCATCTCTCCAAATCTGAGAGAATGTAAGAGCTTGTTTCGATCTGGATGAGAACATAATCTCTCCTTCAGATTTTCAAATCTGACCCGGTCAAATGACCCGTTTAGGGGAAATTTGAGAAGACCATCATCTGCAGTTATTTTAACCCACGTTGCAACAAATTTAACAAAAACACTTGGTACCACAATTATCACACATGTACTTCACATGACCGGTAAATCCAATCTCAGACCTTCTACTAAGAAAACTTCCCATTGTCCTTTCAAATGATCCCTCCACACGCTTTCATAAACACTTACTCATACATTCAAATCACTTGCTAAATCCTTCAATCAACATTCTACTCAGAAGACACAAGTCATTCCTATTCACGTAAGGAGAGTAAATCAGATCCCTACAGAAATGAAATATATCCCCAAGTATTGGGAGAGCCAGTCATCCCTACTTCTTCCCACCAGCTGTTTTTCCACCAGGCCCCAGGCCTCCAGTGCCTCACTATCTTTAGTGTTCTCTTGGCACTCTCTGGGCGTCTCTTCTAGTGTTCCCAACACTACCCCCGGGATGACTATAGTATTCTAAATTACTGACCTTTAGTCACAAATCCCACGTCGACTTTCTACAGTGTTCTAAATCACTGATTTTTAATCACAATTCACACGTCGACTTCCTACAGTGTTCTAAATCACTGATTTTTTAATCACAAATCACACGTCAACTTCCAAAGAAAAAATAGAGTCACAGAACTCATATATACTTGGTCTTTCACAAGATTCAACTATCTGGTCTTTCCTATTTTCTGTAGTTCTAGCCAAGGCCTTAATGTTACACCATTAGAAGAGCAAGTCAGATCCTAAGGTCAGGAAAAGGCAAACAATTTCAATCAAGACAGATTCTTAGATTTTGAAAATGCAACCATTCCTAAAACATATCAACCAGGGTAGAACTAATTCACAGCCACACAGCAAACTTACGTAAAATTGGATGGCGTCAACTTCTTTGGGATTCCAGCTTCACAGACCTCCAACAACACACAGCAACAGGAATTGGGTTTTCAAAAGGGCCCCTTACCTCTTAGTTTAATTTGGATTCTCAGGTCGCTGGTGTGTTCTTGGTCTGCAAAGAGGAGTCTCCGTGGAAGTGTGTTGCCATCCGGGTCACGGCACCAAATTGTCGAAGAAATCATCGAGTCCAGTTCAGATGTTTGCTGTGGTGGTGTGTTTATTAAAAAGCATGCCGGCACACTGGTGAACTGACGGTCACAGAGGGTATCTGATCCAGTGAGTTGACCAGGAGCAAATGAAGAGGAGCACTTTTATACAGAAAACAGCCATGGTTACACAATATGTAAATAGGGATGGAGCAAAAGGTGGGGAAGGTAAGGGAAGGGATTGGGCAACAAAGGGTAGGGGGGAAAGGAGGGGGATAGGTAACAAAAGGTAGACATTTACATGAGGTCTGGAAGTTGGAGCCAGACAGACAAAAGGTAAGAATACACACATGTATGAGAAGAAGGTCCAAGACCTAAACAATGGGGTTGGGGTGGTTTCCTAGACGTTGCTTGGTTGCTCAATTAGCAAGTCTACACTGCCCCCAATGTGTATTACCTTGATCAAGGGCCCAGCTCAGTAGGGGTTACAGGCTAGACCCAGACGGATACCACTTGGCTTCAAGTTTTCTATATGTCAGTGTGTATTTTCTTCATCAAGAGTCATGGTCCAGTCCCCTCCCATCAAGTCAACAAGTATGTAGAGCACATTGGGACTGCTGTGGGGACTCTGGGCCTCATGCTGGGGATGAAAGGAGCTGTTCGTGCCTTTGAACAGGGTGACGTCAAAGATGGTGTGATGGGAGCTTTACAAACGGCTCATGGAGTAACAGCTATGACAGCATCTGTTATTGCAAGACAAACTCTGTCCTCAGAAGCAAGAATCGCCAGAGCTACAGCAACATTTATGAAAAGCCCTGTAATGAGAGGTGCTATGACAGTTATACCAGTGGTGGGAATTGGATTTGGGATATACAATTTAGAACAAGATTTGAAGAGAGGTGACACACTGGGATACATTGATGCGGTCTTTGATGGTGGTATGATTGGTTTGGATGTTGTTGAAATTGCTCAGCCTGAACTGGCACCATTTATAATGCCTGTAAACTTGGCTCTGTCAGCAGTCAGGATGGTCTTTGATGATGTTTATATGGGCGTAGAGAATGAACTAAAGAGCCTCCCAAAGGACGCTGGAGTTCTGGATATACTGAGGGCTGTTGCTGTTGGCTTAGGGAAGGGGATTCTGCATTTTGGAATTCATGTGGCAAGTATATTTTATGATTGGCATTATGATGAGATTGAGGAGGGACACAGATTGGTTGCACAGATATCAGACTATCACAAATATTACAAAACTGTAAAGGAACAGGATGGAACGAGTGCTATTGACTTTAGTAGTGGTGACTCTTCTTGGAATGGTGGTGGTATTCACTTCCGCCTCGCTGACCAGGGTCAGTCTGAGCTCTGCATGGACTACTTTGTATCTAGTGATGAGAGTTTTACAAAGAGGTGTTGGAAGATCGATGCGCAGGGAAGTAAAGATATTATTCTTGGCCTCGGGGAGTCACATCAATTAGAGCACAAGACACTACAAAATAAAGTACTCATGTTCATACCAGCCGGCTCTGTGACAGTAGTTTCAGGTTATAAAGCTGTATCAAATTCAAGATATGGGATATACACAGGAAATAAAGATGCTAATCGTTTTTTTGCAGTTCAGACAGCAGAGGGCCAACAGATGACTGAAGTCATGTTAAGTTACTACTACAAGCTTTACGGTGAACCAGGTGATGACATGTTCTTCCTCGGTCCACAGATAAGTTATGTTCAAGGCTCTGGTGGTAAAGACACGTACATCATTCCTAAAAATGGAGGGAAAACAACTATTAACAACTACGATCCTTCCAAAGCACGAGACACTCTTCATGTCAGTGTTGATTACAGCCACATTTCTGTGTCTAAATCTGGAGATGATGTTGTGTTAAGGTATGAGGGCAGTCATACGGTGACCATAGAAGGATGGTTTTTAGGGGGAACTGTATCGTCACATGAACATGATTTCAGGAGACGGTGTTTTATTTGAGATTTCTTCCACTGTGATTTCTTCTGTTCGGCTGGTGGCCAGAGGAATTAACAAGATGTCTGAGGAACATGGTGCACGAGTGGATTCATCACAGCCACTTTTACGTACTGTTACCACCATCTTTGGGTCTCGGTATGATGACACGCTCATTGGGAATGAAGAGAAGAATGTGATAGATGGAGGCGGAGGTCGAGATCATTTGATTGGTGCTGAAGGAGAAGACATGTACATAGTTAAAGACAGACAGCAGTCTTCAGTGTTGATTGAAAATCACGCCAAAGACTTGAAAACAGACCTGGCAATAATAGAGGCAAATCTTCACACTTTTAAAGTCTGTGTAGAAGATGATGATGTTGTTCTGAATGCTTTCCATGACAATACAGCGATCCATGTGACTTTAAGAAGTTGGTTCACATCCCCAGAAGACAGACACTTGCTTGTTGTCACAAAGGATTTGATCACGTTCACGATCTCAGATAACAAGGCTGACTGCCTGCACGGTGACCCGTTCACCAAGTGTATACAAAGTCGCAGTATTGACTACAGCAAGTCTCCATCTCGTCTGGTGGTGGACCTTCAGGAGGACGAGGCTCTTAACAGTGTGACGGAGGTCCGCGGGTCAGATTTCAACGATGTGATCAGAGGGAACAAAGAGCCCAACGTTATTGTTCCAGGAAGAGGAAATGACTTCATCCAGGGTAGAGGAGGAGAGGACTGGTACGTTATCACACCAGGTCAAGGAGTAAAAACCATCAACAATGAATCACCAGATCTCGCCTTGGACGTTCTCTTCCTGAAAGAACATTCGAGGCATATAACAAGTACTTGTGACGGACGGAGCATCATAATTTGGGTAAACGGTAGAAAAGAAGTTATTTTACAGAACTGGTTTGATTCAAAGAATTATCAGCACCTGCACATCAGGACCAGCGATGGAATAACAGCTGGATTTATTTCCAACCACACCAGCGATAGCAAGTCTTTAATGTTGCCCTTAACTGTTGATTATAGAAACCAGAAACCTGAACCACTTGATTCATTCCAAACACATTCAGTTAATGTAGAAGGTGTGTTCTCTTTTTCTGTGCATGTTGAGTGTTTCACATACAGAAGCAAAAATTCAACAGACAGAATCTTCTGTGGCCTTCAAGGCAAAATGATGAATGTGGCCGATGTTGGTTCAGTGAAGGAATTGTACGGCTCCTCAGGTTTCGACATCATAGTTGGGAACAGCAATGAGAACTTGCTTGATCCTCACACTGGGGGTGCAGTGATGTTTGGAGGAGAAGGAAAAGACACTTACATAATCAAACATGGATACGGAAACAAGTTAATGATTGATAACTTTGCAGAAGATCTGAATATTGATACTGTGTTGGTTGACATGGATTTCCTCAGTGGCAGTCGAATTGCACTGGACTCATCAGCACGAGATCTGAATGTGACGATCGCGGCAAAAGAGGATCTATTAGTAATTAGTCTGCTCGACTACAACAACGGTTACCAACACCAGCACCTTGAATTTCAGAGCTCTGACGGAGTGAATTTTAAATTGAAATCACTAAACTCGACTGGAGACGTCCCTTTGTTTGACATTGAAGCTTTCAAAGTGACTCTGAAACAATTACAGGTTGACTGCCATTTGGACCTCAACTCTCAGAGAAATCTGTCAAAGGTCCATACAGTGCAAGGCTGTCCCTCCCTGTCCAATGGCATCATAGGTAATGATCAAGACAATGCTCTAATTGGTGGGTGGAAGGATGATACCTTGGAAGGAGGTGAAGGAGATGACACACTGATGGGAGGGAATGGAGATGACATCCTCATTGGTGACTTGGGAGACGACACACTTTATGGCGAGGATGGAAATGACACTATGATGGGAAACTCTGGTCAGGATGTCTTCGTTCCTGGACCAGGGGCTGATCTAGTGGACGGAGGTCCTGGCAGAGACACTGTTCTGTACCGGGGTGCTCATGACACGGGTAAAGGGGTTTACGTTAACCTGATTACTGGACAAGGCCGCTATGCTGATGCTGAGGGCGACGTGTTGAAGGACGTGGAGACGGTCATTGGCACCATCTATTCTGATATCTTGGTGGCTGGTTACGAAAGTTCTCTTCTCAAAGGCTCGGACGGCAATGACATCTTGGTGTCTACTGGTGGTGATTACCTGGTCGGGGGTGAAGGGAACGACATTTACGTGTTGGCTTTCCACGACAGTTCAGTCACCATTAACAACTGTGCAAAGGACAACGCCATGGACGTCTTGTACTTGGACTCACGGACTATACCAGCGTATGACTGCCAACTTTTATCTGACAGACTCCTTCTGACTTTCTATGGACTAAACGAAACTGCTGTTAAACTTGTACTGGAAGGCTGGACCAGTGATCATCATGAATGTGGTCATTTGAAGGTGGTCTTCAGAAACAGGGAGCTGTCAGTGGGTTGGATGGTAGCTCAGTGTCAGGAGAAAAGATCTAATTGAAGAAAGCTGTTTGGTCTTTAAACATAAGTTGGATCACCTACATCAGTTTCTGTCCTGTTGTGTTTTCTTTTGACAAACAGATAATCAGTTTAAAGGGTGTAACAACAGAAATGTTTCCATGATGGCTGATGTAATGTAGACTTCTCTGCATGCTGTCATTTTGTCTTAATTTGTACTTTATATTACTTTTAAATGTCATGACAGTTCCAAACAATGAGTGATTGTTGTTTTCTGTTGAAGAGCATGGTGTCTTAACTGCACCATATTTAGTATTCATTGCTGTCATTGTAGAGATATAGGACACAGTCATTT